>VZZY01021115.1:21524-119396 GCA_013400335.1 Eurystomus gularis | reverse complement strand
AAAAAAAAAAAAAGAAGTAGTAATAAAATCGATTCTGCCTTGCAAAAAAATCTCTCTATGCCTTTGGCTGCTTCTGTCCCCACCTGAGGTTGGGTGTGTATCCCCATGTAGCTTATTAAACATGTGCGTACAGGTCTGCAGGGCAACCCCCTGCACTTCCTTCCAAATGGCAATTTTTCAAAAAGCAGCTGCCACTGTGAACCTTGTTGTGTAAAATAATCCAAGCTAAAGGCTGAGAAGTGAGTCAACACACAAGAAATTAGTTCATTTTTGCCTACAGTAAAACCCAAGCAAAACACACAGACAAATACAAAAGTAAGCGATTTCCAACCACTTTACTTGGCTCAAGAAACAAATTATAGCCTCATAACACTTTACCAAGATGTGCTGCAATAAATATTACGCTGCTCTAAACTAAAGAAATTGTTAACGCCAATCTGGCATCATTGTTGCCAGTACAAGATCTCTTCCTGCCCCCTTTCTTTTAAACTAGCTGGGTCTTGGTGTCAAATGAGAGGTTGCCTCGAAGTTCTGTTTGCACCTGGCAAAGGACAGTCTGGCTTTCTGAAGGAGCTAAAGCCTGAGAACCACTGATATCAAACAAGTAGCTCCTTTGATTCTGTAGTTATGGGCAAATAATGGAAAAGGGCTGGAAGCTGAACTTAGTGTTATAGAAGTGACATGAAGCAAATAGGGTTTTTTTCGCCTCAAGCCATTAAAAAAACCCAAAACATTAGATGCATGCAGCAGGTTAGGATACTCCATTCAAAGGCCTAAGGGACCACAGATAATCAGCATGATGGTTAGGGCATGCCACCTTTAAGCTGATATCATTATGTAGCATCACATTAATAGGACTGAGTTTTTATTTTGTTTATTTTTGGCTAGATTTTAAAATGTTCTTTAGCACAGGGAAGAGATGGATGGACTTGAGTAAGGAAAAACTGCTGTTCCCAACAATGAATTTTCAAATTAATTGATCATTACATACATTTTAAGTAAATATTTTAATGGTCAGAACAATTCTGCGTCAAAAATCAGTAAGCTTTGTGGAAAGCAGAAAAAGTAAGGAGTAACACTGTATTCAGCTACTTCTGGCATCTGACCACAATCAGTATCTCCAACACAAGAAGGGACATGAGTTGACAAAGGTCAAGTAAGAACTAGGCAAAAATGTATCTCTAGCTAAACAGGCAAAATTGCCCATTTTCATAGACTTTTCCCCTCCCTTCTGTTCTATGCTGAATACAATATATTTCTGCAAATGAGATGATGAAGGAGCAAGATCTACAGGCAAGCTGGCAAAGCACATAGGTAACGGGGAATACGGAATGTAAGACTCCCAGAGCTTCTACCCTGCATTTATAAGTTGTCAAATGCCTTCTTTGAGCCTGAATTTCTGAACAGGTATTAAAAATTCATTTAGGAAGAAATTATTTCAGAAACATTGTGTAAGAGTCAAACCTTCCTGCCTCTCCAGCTCCACAAACCTAAAAAAACCAACTTTGAGAAGCTTTACACATTATCAGTAGTTCTGTCTTCGTTGGTTTAGCATAAGGCTGCACCCACAAAATCAATGCTCACTGTTTCTATTAGCTTACGCCACCCACTCTGTGGGCAAGCAAGACTTACTAAACTTTAGGAATCAAGAAAACATTTCCCAAAGCCAAAAATTAAAATATATATACTATTGTTTACATTTGGTTTTTGGTTGCCCTCAATTTCCTTATTTTTCCATAGCTATAATGATTAAACAGATATTTACCTTTTCATAGATATACATTATTTAAAAAATAAAGAAAAAAAGGGGGGCAATTAATTAAATTATAACAGGCCAAAAATATTATGGGTTTTGAAACAATTGGAAAAACTACCGTGTTCCTGCAGCCTCAAACAACTACTCAAATTAAAATGTTTTGTGTTCTGTACACATTGGCACCTAACTATTGAGATATAAGCAACGTGTTCTTTCGGGAAAAATTATCTTTGATGAAGTGGGGGAAAATCGTCCAATTTTACAAGCAGTTTAAATGATTAATTTTAGCTTTTACTTAGTGATGAATCATTGACCTCATCTTAATCTAGCTTTAAGTGCCTATAATTGGCCTTTTCACGTGCCTATTGTAAGGCTTATGCACAAGTGCCTCAGTGTTAAAAGGGAAAGAGGTCAGGGAGATGAGAACAAGGGAGACAGGTCAGGAAGATCTAAGAGACCATCTAAGAGATGCAAAACTTCGTGCAGAAAATCCAGTCTGAAACAAACAAGGGGGAATACAATAAAAGAATCTAACAGCTACAGCTACTTCACCTGAAACATGCAGGTGGATTTAAAAATGTTCACAGCGCCCTTCAGCAGAGAGTACCACAATATCTATCCTAAAACACTTGCAGTCTGAGGCATGCAGATGTTCGCTGATTCACTCAGTTGAGCAGCAAGAAGGAAACCTGAATTGTTCTGTCAAAACTAACAGGAAGGCAATCCCTGACAGCTTGGGTGCAGGTTTTGCTCTGGAAATCTGAGGATCAGGAAACATAAACAAGGGAAAAGCTTCACAAAGTCTTATGAGGACTGCAAAATAATTTCCGAAGGAATGCAGTGGAAGTCTCATCCCCTGTGATACCTAAACCTAGATGGAGCAAAATACTGGAAAGTAACCCCAGGAAAAACCCAGTACTGGCAAGCTGACAGGCTATATGGAATACATTTTTTCTTGCATCTCTGACTTCAATTAACATTTTTGTGGCTCTTGAGGCAGCAAGGTAGGAGCTTCGGTTTATACTTCATAGATGCAAGCCAAAAGCCTCCCACGGTTCCATTTGGTAACATCAGCTTAACATGCTCGAATACACACAGACCTCTGACAATGAGTCAAGTTCCCACTCAAACATAAATTATGCCAAAACCCACCCAAGATTATTTCAACTAATAAACACTTGGTTAAAAAACATCTCAAATCAACTTGGTCTTTACATCAATTTAATTGCCTCTTACCACAACCATTGCCTAAGCTGTAGTGTTCTGCAGGAAGCACCGAAAGATAAACACAATTGGAAACATTCTCACAGTGCTCCTCTGACTGTCATCACTTCCATGGTTGCATAAAGCTATGGACTCTGCACTGGAAAAAGAGATTCTACATCAACTAGGCTTATGTTGTGAAAATCATTTTAAGGATGTCAGTGTCCTGACTCCTGAAGACTAGAATTTGGGATGAATACCACACCAAAATTAAGTTCTTAAAGTCTTGTATCCTGTCACAGTATGGTTTCAAAGCCCTCTCAAAATGTTATCCTTTGATTCAACTTTCATAGTGTCATAAAAGACATCTCTTCACAAGAAGTACAATACTTGAAAACATGCAGAATGTTACCCCAAGTTTATACAGATGCTGTTCATTAGCATATTTACTCTCTTTATTAAAGTGTGACATTTGGACTTTAGGTTTTTCCAAATTTCATTCCAACTCCCCTACTGAGTTTGTATACTGAAGATTAAAAAGACAACCAAATTGAAATATAAAAACAAACAATTCAAAACAAGGACACAAACAAAGTGCAAAGTAACTTGTGATAGGTTGGTTTTATAGATCCTGAAATAATCTTCTCCAAATGATTGTTCTTTCCAGAATTTCATCTGTAGTTAGAGTAACGCAGAAGGCAGAGCTGGTGTGTTTAGCTCTTGCCCAAGAAGCCTTTCCAACATAAGTAGCATGTCTAATAGACCACTCTGACAAGCAACTAGAGAAAAGCAATGCAAATTTCTACCAGACAGATGAAAGGAATACAGCAGAAATGCTTCAGTCTGTTAAAATCAATTGTAATAGCAACAGCAGCAGTAGTTGTAGCATGGAGAAAAAGACTGAAGTCTCATAGAGACTCTTCTACCACACTACAAGCTGGTTTTCCTGATTAGGGCCAAGCCACATTTGAGAACTAAGCTGAAGCGTACCTTTTCTGTAAGAGCAAGCCTTCTTCCTCCACAACTACCATACCGAGGCTGGCCATGGAATACTAAACATTGACTTTGTTCAAAACAGTTCAGAGACAAAAGTTTTTAAAGAAAACCCAGTTCAACTGAAAACACATGTATCTAAACATAATGTCCTGTCCCCATAAGTGTTTCCTCTTACAGAATGGTGGCATGAGCTAATATTTCATTCTCACTGTGAGATCTCTTGACAACTCACGGAAAGATGAATCACTATTCTCAATGGAAACAATGACTTGTGACAGCTGTAACTTCTGATACATAAAGTGTCACATGGGCAAAGTTAGCCTAACTCCCTGCTGTAAATAATTAGTGGATTGCAACAAAATGTATTTCATTATCTAGCTTTAAAAGAAAATTAATAGTTCAGCATCTCATCCATGCTACAAGACAAATGCATGAGAAAAGACTAGTTAGAAGACTTTCTGACAGTGGCCAAAAGCAGATACTTGAACAAAGAGAGCCACGGGAGCAACAACAGAGTGATCCTTCTTCTAGCACATCCTCAGCTGCCATTTCAGGATTTAGGCTGTGTCTAGAACATCCAGCTGAACTACCACAACCAAACTGATCTTCCATTAATCTCCTTACTGAATGCCCAAACACCTGCCTCTGGTGATACCCTGTGGCACTGACCTCTACAGTTCAACTATGTGCTCTGCAAGGAAGTACTTTATTTTGTTTCAATTTTGTGGCAAATTGATCCACTGAGTGTCCCGCAATTATCATGCTATGAGTCCTAGGAGATAGAGCATAGGTAATCTGGTGCTACCTTATATTTTATGGAGATAAGGAATCAATTGCATCTATTACCCAAAATATGTTTGCACCAAGGCATAATGATGCTTTCTGGTTTATCTTACTTGCTCTGTTGAAACTCTCTGGTTTATGACTAGTGCTAGATGCTGCACTGAAGTATTCCCAGAACAACAAAAGAGAGATGCCCTACAAGCCCTCTTTGCTGAGTAACAGTTGCTATTAACTACCTCAGGACTTTTTCTTAGTGATATTATCAGAAGCACCTAACGAAATAGGCTGATAAGCCATCTATTTTAATACTTTTCCTGCTACTACTCTGACATCAATTCTGCAGGGCTTCAGCAAAATAAATTCTGACATGTACACTGAAGAAGCGGTTCAACATCTCTTAGAAGCAACACTGATTCCTTTGGGAAGGAAGACTGCAGAGCAGTGAAGGAAGGAGTTTTCACACCTTAGTGCTTAGGTATTTAACCAATCAGTCTCTTTAGTCTCCTGCTACACCTCGTGGAGAAAGCAGGGCTTCCCCTGAGCAGAAATCCAGCCTTGGATTTGTGGACTTGCCCTCTGATAGCCTCCCACCCCTCTTCACTGCCTACAGCCAGCTAGGTGAAGCACGTACGCACAGCTACTGTGAAAACCTTCCTGCACACTCCTCTGCATATCTGAAGGCAAACATTTATATTAAGATATCTGATTCTGGACAAAGAGCAATTCTTTTTCACAAGGTGTCATAGTCTCAGCCCTTACAAATTTCCCTCACGGTGATGTTTTCATATGTATATACTTATACATTTTAAAGTATGTGTATTTTTAATATATGCAAATATATAGGAACCTTGTGTCCCACAGTAGGGCACAGTGTTATTCACAGGCTTCCAGATGCTCTGTCCAGATCAACCTGCATGCATAGCTTCTGTAAAGCAAAGATGGAACACCAACGTTAGCAGCCAGTTCCCCAAAATCGTACGCATGTTTCGCCAAAGGCTTCCTTCCTCCCTCCTGACAGATTCTCCTGTCCCCTCACCCTCCCAGGCAGTCCTCCTGCCCCCAGGACAGCTGGTTAGCAGGTGCTGAGGTGCTCTGTGCCCCAGCACAGAGCAGCGCTCAGAGCCAGGCAGGGCTGCCCACCCCAGGAGGGGGCACGGCAAGGGCCCGCGGTACCCCTAGAAGCCATGCTGGCAAGCACCATCTCTCCAGTGGTTAACCATGGCCAGAACGCTGCCTTTGTTGTACCTGCCAAGCTAGGGAGCAGATGACCAGGGTCTATGCTTAACAAGGCAGCTGCAAATTCGACAAAGCTATTTCTTGCAAGTATTGTACAAGCCCTTTGGGAAGTCGGCTTTAAATCTCCACAGGGTTACGTCTTGCACAGGTGGCCTGTATAACTTCACAGGATCCTGTTCTTAATATTTTTTTCAAAGCTTGCTCACTACATTTATTATTGCAGTTCTGACTAAGCCTCCAAACTATTTTTATGGGCCCTGAACAATAGTAATCATTGAGGATCAAGTTCAACTTGCTAAACTGCATTGTATCTAGTCCTTAAAACCCCCATCTCTGACAAATCCTGTTGATCACAGAACATAAAGGATTTCAATTGGCATAATGCTGGTTTAAGAGATATATGAAGAAAACCACAAGAACAAGACTTCGCCATAAGGCTTTTTCATCATTCAGACCCTGAAGAAATGCAGGGCATTGTAACACCCTCTTAGCAACAACACGCAAGGCAGATGCAGTAAAGGTGATTAAGACACTCTTGTCAATTTTTTCAGTGGCATTTAAGAACCCTGTCTAGTATGTAACAGGACATTAAGAACTTGTAACTATCATTCTTGAAACAAAGCAGTCTGCAACAAAAGCAAATATAGAACATATATTTGCAAACGGCTATTTTTAAAGATTGAAGATTCTACTTCACTCTCTTCATGGGCAGCAAAAATAAATTCTTTAAGCTTATTTGTAGAAAGACAAGTAAAAACAATTCCAATTTGATTCAGTTTCCTGAAATAAAATCCTGATGCTTAAGCACTAGTATTTAGTGTTGAAGCCTTTGCTTGGAACCATACATGTTCTAAAGAAATCACTAACTAACCTTAAAGAGACAGGTATGTTTCAGCTCTGTGGCTCTAATTTGCGTAAAGCTGAAATTATGACAAAACCAACCACATTATGCAAATGCTCCAAGGATAAACCTACATAGTTTGTCCTAGGCTTATGCAAGGTAAAAAAAAATGATGAACGCGTATGGTAACATGGCATTGCTGTCATTATTAATACCACTGTGAAGAGCCACAATCTACCTCGCTGTTACCATACACATGCATTTCTTTCTTGTTTTTCCTTAAGTTCTAACCATAAAAGCCAAACTGGACAGTTAGTTTTATTTATCAGGTATCATGAAAATATCTTCCCCTCTCCTATCCCAGTGAATTTTGTTTTGTTTTGGAGTTTGTCCCCCTTTTTTTTCCTTTGCCAAGGCTACATGGCAAGAAAATTACTAAACCCTAAAATAAAGAGAATACATCTTACTGTCTCTAGATTTGTTTCTTTAATTAATGAATAAGCTTCTGTTAACAACAGACTTTTAAAAACACTACATTTTGAGGCTGGCCAGACTGTACTTAAAGGAAAATGCACGTACTCAGAGCTATACTAGCAATGAGTCACAAAACGCTGTACCCAGCCCTGTAATCCAATCTTTGGCACGCAATTCCATAGACTTTAACGGGCCTACCTGCACAAGGAAAGCTTGTAGAATCCCACCATATGCACTCTGATGCTTACTGAGTGATTTGGTATTAAATGATGCAGGACAGATTCTCTGGCCTTTCATTTAGAAGCTTTTCCTTTATTTTATCTCCAGAAATTTATCTGAACAGAAAAGTTAACACTCTTGTGTCTGAGGAGGGTTAGGATTTGTGATTGTCCCTCAAATAGAACTGCCTGTACAGACAGGAACAATGAGCTATTCAGGGCTGGGTATCTTCTTAATCAAGGTAAATCCACTTTACTGTTAACACTTTCTAAATACTTATTCACTCACTCAAAACAGAATTGAGTGGGACAGAGTGCTAAGAAAAACCAGCCTCTTAGAGAAAGGATGCATGGGAAGATAGGATCACTACACACACACCTCCTGTGTGTTAAAATGACTCTTTTATAACCACTCAGAAATCAAACAGGGGGTAAGAGGGTGCTTTGGAATTTTATTTTTTGTTTTTAATGCTAAGCAAATGTTGACAAACAAACTTACGTGTCAGAAGTTTGACCAGGAAGGGTCTTTTTCATTTATCGCTAGGAGAGATGTCTGTACTTACATAATGCAGAATTAGGTGGGGATGTTCAGATGATGTGGTGCACAGGTATTTTCAGAAGTGGCATTAATGCACTGACTTAATGTATAACAAATTAGCACTATTTATGTTCAGAAGAGGCATGGTGCTCTCAGGAGCTAAATAGTAGCTTCAGATAAAACAATTTCAGTGAAATCTTCTTAAGTAGCAGCTCCAAGGAGGCCCTCTGTGCCTGCAGGATATGATTTATTGCTTTGATAGGAAGGACTTGCACCTTAAATGCAAACATTTATAGTCACCTGTCCATGCCCTCCCTAACACACCTAAAAAGCTGCAGTCCTGTCCTCAGCTGCCAGGAAAATACCAGTAGGAATGTCATGTAATTGCCACCAAGACCAAAAAAAAGCAGCTCCAGCAGGAGTCTCCTGCTAGATCAACTCATTTACAATACCTGCCGCTCAGGCAGCAGTTCCTTCCCAAATCTTCCCATGGCAACTGCAGAGCAGAATACAGGCAGCAGAACGGTCCCTACCGCAGCCCTTGCGTCCCACCTTGCTCTGGTTCCACACCATTTGTTACTGGCCAACACAGAGGCAGGTGGACAAGCTTTCTATGTCTCTCCAGCACCAACGCACATGTAACAGAGCTGCAGTAAAACCTAAGACAGCCAGTGCCAAGCAGCTAAGCTGGGTAATACCACGGTTTTGCCTTAATTTTAAATACCATTCTTCTAAAAGGATAAACAGGATAAACTTTTAGATGGGGAAGAAAGGCATCTAGACTTCAGTGTTCCCTTAGGACAGCTCTGAACATCAGAATCTTGTAAAATACCCATACAGATGCATCCATTTACACCTGCAAATTCCCTTTCTACAGCTTCCACTAGCCACTGGGCTAGCAACTGGCCACAGACCTATCTTATTTGAACAAGGGGAACAACAAAGAGAGGAACAAACAACAGTAAGTGCTCTAAGCCACCTCTTGAGCATGCCTCACCCTCCCCCTGCCCCGCTGAGGACTCAGCTACAGTATAATCAAAACCAGGGTGAAGTCACAGCTGCAGCCACAACTCACTATTTACCTTTACATAGGAACCTCATGTAGCAAAATTGCGGGGTCCCTATGTAGCAATGAAAGGAATATATGAGTTTTCTCTGCTTGACCTATGCCATAGCACGGATGGTGGCCTAAAGACCAAATTTCAAACAAAAAAAAACCCACAAAAAAAAGCGCATAACCAGGGACACACAGTAGGTACATCAACCTGGCTCACTGACCTCCACTCCACTTCCCTTTTTCTGTGAGGAGGCAATTTAACTTCACTGCTTTTAAGAAACTTCCTATTGGAAAGCTGCAGTTTCCAGTGCATTTTTATTGCATTTTCCAAAGTTACATCATCAGAGCAAGGCATGCTCCTATGGGAGCCAAAGGTCCAAAACTGTAAGCCATTATAATAAATAATAACAAATGTGGTGGCTAGTAAAACCTGATTAATTTCACTGTGTACTGTTACTTTTGAACCTGTGCTTTTCACATTTTCCTGGCAGACACATATAGCCACAATCACCAAATAAGAAGAACAATATTAAAAAAAAAAAAGCCACCATTCAAAGCCATAATTTTACTTTGGCTTATTTAAGGCAATAATCAATCTTAACAACAACAACAAAAATCTTCAAAACCTAAAAATTAACTAGAGGCTGACTGGATTATCTACCTGGAAGCTCATGTTTCCTTTGTGTTCATTTGTGCAGAGGTGAACCTGCACCAGATTTTAAAAAATTGTCCTGCTAGAAAATAAACAGAACCAAGATAAACAAGAACAAATGAATAATAAAAGCTGAAGAAAACAAATAAAAAGCCTTCAAATCAACAAAAAGCAGAAATCCGAGTTCTGTTGCAAAAGGGATTTAATTCAAAATGCCAATGCAACACTGACTTCCACTTCACTGAAGCCTAGAATTTAAAGTTTTCAAAATTTCTTAGGAGCATTTTGTGACCCTAGGGTACCCTTGCTAAAATCATGCAAATTGTCACTATGAATCATGGTGAAAGCCCATAGGCAGCAATTGTGGGGTTGGATGAGGGGGATACAGGGCACTGCCAGTCAGTAGTCCTGGCGCAGAGGTGAGGAAGGAACTCATGCCATTCACCCTGATGGCAGCTTCCCTTCCCTTCAGTAAAACCCCAAACCTAAAACCTCTGTTCCATAGGAAACAATGTCTAATTTGCACAGAAAGCTTACAGCAGAAGGACTGGAGATCTGAGAAATATTTTTTCCCATTAAACTCCCTGCAAAGAATGATTTAGAATATTTATCAAATTTACCAGAATCCATCTCTTGGTTATTAAATATGGAGAATGGGGAGCAGGGTGAGGAATACTCCACAGCCATGCACATGTTGCTGTTTTGTAGTTGCAGCTGGAAGAGGAAAATGCCAGAGCAGATTTCTTGCACAAATAAAGACTGCTGCAGTCAGAAAAAATGTTAGCCTGCTGTTAAATACTTGGGTATTGTCATTAATAAGAAAAAGAAGGAAGGATAATAACAACATGCAATCATCCTGGTTTTGTATAACAGAATACAAAGAAAAACTCAGTATTTCCCCAACTATAGGAATACCAAATACCAAATCACAGAGTGTAATAAAGATCTGAACTTTCAGATACATAAGTAAAATCCAGTCCACAGCTAAAAGAAAATGCAGAAGTCCAGGCTGAAATATCCAATTTCTGATCAGATGAACCAACAAAAGATTACTGTCTAGAAACATGAGTTTCTAGAGAGCAGCAGAACACAGTCATTGATGGGGATGGTATGAACAAGAGTTTGGTTTAAACCAACGACAAGCAAACAAAATCTCATACCAACAACTCAGAAACGCTAGGTTTTGACACAAGCCTGGAGTCCCACCCTAGCGTTGTTTATAGATGCTTGGTGCCAGCATGACAAAACCAGTAAAATTCTTCATAAGAGAAATGCTATTTTCAACAGTTTCTATGAGTTAAGTACTCTCTGCTATCAGACAGTATATAAAGATTTGGTCTCAAGCATAAAAGATTAAGTTCATGAGGGCAAAGAAATATTAGGAAAAACCTAAAGAAAACCCAGGATTTATGAAAAACAAAAACTATTCTATTTTCCTGAAAGCTGTCTAAAGGTGGGGAATTCCAGATTAGGGAGAAGATCATAAACTTTCAAAGCTTGGCTAATATGTGTTCTGTGTTGCTTAGACAAAAGCAAAAACAGATGAAAAGAAAGTTTTGGACAGATCAAAACCAACCAAGTGAACAAACAAAAAAATCAGATATATAATTTGTGTGATGTCCTGAAAGCTGTATCTGGACATTTTAAGTAATTTCAATAGCCACAAAAGTAAATAAAATTGCATATTTAAAAATGTCAATCAACTCACTCTAACACAGAACTCTAGAACATGCACTGCTAAAGACAGTAGAGCATCCCACACAATACAGTGGGATAAACACCACAGCTAGTTTTGAAAAGTTATTTTATTCATGTCTGTCTTGGTAAAATTAGGGGGCATCTGTGGATTCCCCCACCTCCTCCTTCTCCACACAAGGCTTCTCCTCTCAGTGTAGGCTGCAAATGATCAAAATCAATAGAATAATGATCATGATTGTTTTAGCCAGCTCTCCATAGACATGAGTTCACAAGAGAGGCAGCCATGCAGTTTCCTCAGACATTAGAAAAGACTTTTGATCTTTCTTTGAAGAAGCTTTTCTCAGGATATTTAAAAGCATGTGGTTTATTTTCATGTGTGGGGAAAAGCAACACTGAGGCGAACACTCCCACACAAAGAAATGTCTCAACAAAGCTCCGCTTGTCAAAAATACCCTTGAAGAAAATTAATATGTACTCACTTTGAAGGTGTACATTTTTATTCTGCTGTCCTCGCTGTGGTCTCTGCTGCCTATTTCATGACTCATGGATGTACGGCACTCCATGCAAATGCCAACCAGATAAAATAGAGGGTGAAATGGAGATGACTGCAAGTGTTAAGAAGTTTGGGTCTTGGATACCTAGACCAGTTACTGTGGGTTAACAAATTAACTTAAACTAGATAACATATACTAGATAATCCTTGCTCACTAACCATACATTTTTCATTGAAAACAAACCCAAGGTACTTCAACTCTGTGTATGACGTTTAAGGGCACACAAGAAGACCGTCACAAGCACTTCTCTGTCAGTCAATTGACCTTCCAACAGGAAGGAAGGACCTTATTATAGCAGACACACTGGCCACTGAAGTGGTGTTTGTATGTGCACACGTATATGCATAGGGAAAGTTAATCACTGAAGTCTGAGATGTAAAAATTGCACTGGACTGTGTGAGCTTTGTCTTTTATTCTTCACTATATTTGTGTTTTGCTTCTTATTATGTTGAAAAAAGTTTTGAAACTAAGAGATCTGTCATACTAAAAACACTGGAAGAAAGATACTGAATTGACAGTATATTAATTCTGCTTAGAATGATTAAAAGAGAATATTAAATGTTCCCATTTGGGCCATGAGAAGAAGTTTTGGGAAGTGGGAGGGAATATTAAGAATGGGTTGTTTTTTGTTTTGTTTTGTTTTTTAACCTGACATCATAAAACTCACCTTGACCTTGAAATATGTATAAGGTTACCATACAATGAGGGCATTTTGGCTACATCGAGTCTGCTGAGGACAGAAAAAAAAGTGTGAGCTATAACCTATATTGTCAAGCAGTCAGAAATAGCTGCTTTTGCAGGCTCCCCATTAACCAAAAAGCATGCTCAAACTGGGGAAGCAAAGGCACATACCTGCCAGCTGGAAGATGAGCAAACATATGGAGCATTTAGAGAGCCTTCTGCACTAAGAAACGTCCCCTGGATTTTAAACTCTGCCAAAACCATCATGTACTTACACAAAATTAATTCCACTATTGAGAAGGCATAGAGCTACAGGTCCCATTAGTATTTCTCTTTACTTCAGGTATGTAAGTCTCTAGTACGAAGGGGGAAAACAAGTTGGAAACATAGCTATTGACCTGAGAGCAGCATGAACTGCAACCTAAGAGGTGCGTAAATCTCAAGTGAAAGGGTCAGAAATGAATGTATGAACTAGATCAGGTCAGTGACATGCAAAACATAAAATAAAAGCCATTAAAAACCTTCAGTAAAGTTGCACCAAAAAAAAAGTACAAACTAAACCAACCCTCCACCATTCAGCAGACAGAAGGTGTGTGACTTACCATACAAAAAATTCTGGTTTATCTTGAAACCCAAAACCTAAAAGCTTTTGGTTTGACAATTTTTTCTTTCTGTTCTCAATCTTGCATACTGTTATTTTATGAATAGATAGCTAGCCCCTTCTCAAGCCCTCAAATACTTTAGTTATTGTCTGTGGGATTTACAGAAAAATGTTACATACCATGCAAAAATCTATTTGTTTAACAAGTTAGAACATGCCACTCTTCAGCTTCATTAATTTCCCAGAATCATCTGTCATTGGGGTAAGATCAACCAAAGTTTCCAGTATATTCTTCTAAAGATAGCCTGAGTGCGTTTCTCTCTAGCAAGGAGGCTGTGCACTTTGCCTACCCAGGGGTCTCATCCTGAACAACTGCCAATTTCAAACAAGCCAGAGAGAGAGGGCAAGATCCTGATGTTTCTACAGATTTCAGGGAAACTGGTGCCTGCAGAAAAAGTTGACAAAGAGCCACAGTGAGGAAAAACTGAAATGTGGGATTCAAACTCAGCTGCAGTAGCTGTTGCTTTGCCTTTCTATAGGCAGAGAGCTACAGGTTCCATTAGTATTTCTCCTCTCCCCTCCCCCCTTTTTTTAATTTTAAAATATATACTTAAAAAATATATATATGAATTATCCTGCCACGTAAATGCCTACAGTCCAGTTAATTTCAAGATATTCAGACAAAAAGAAGACTTTACATACACAGTTTCTAAGAAAGGAACATTTTTCTTTTCCTGTAGCACTATTTCCCATTTTTGCTTCGGATAATGCTGTAATTACAGAGTAATTATACATTGGAGCCAAAATTACAGCAGCTGAATAATAAGTATTAAACCACAACCACTGTATTAAATAACGTTAACTGTTTCTTATGCTCATAAAACGAGAAAATTCTATACTTGCAAAGTAAATTCATATAATTGAAACTGGAGCAGCTCAATTTTATTTCACTGTACTTTACCAATAAAAATCTGTCATATAGACAGTGGCAAGATTCACTTTTTTAATTTAGAAAGATAAAGAGTTAATAGGGCATTGCAGAGTTTACCCTTTCAAACACTTAGATCTACTTGGTGTTACAGTAACATTTCTTCACATGCACGAAAAATCTCCCTTGCATGAATCCTTATTATTAATTCATTTTTAGTGTCTAACGAGCGTCAAACATTTTACTTTAAAAAGAAAAAAAATCCCCTAAATCCAAGAAAGCAGACAGAGAAAAAGTTCCCCATATTAATCTCTCAGAAGCAATTCAGAGTAATTGCACAAAATTCCCCACAACCCTCAATTCCCAGAAGCAGAAAGCTAAAGGAATTCCAGCTCTTTTAATTTGGATTCCTCCTCAACCTTTTGAACCCATGAAAACATGGGATTATACTGGTGTTGTCACTCTGCAGCAGCACACTGAAGCTACAGTGCACAAATAATTTCAGCGTCATTCTCCCACTAGAACTAGAACCTTAGGTGCACATCGTGGCCTCGTGGCATATGTAGTACCTTACTGAGGAGACAAATCGCCTCCAACAAATCTACTGTGTCTAACCTATTTGCTACATAAACTGTATATGTATAATGTAATAAATATACTGTAATCTTCTAAGACTACCATCAACTTGGCAAAATGCTGGACCACAGACTAGGAGAGCTGAATTCCTGTGAAGGAGAGAGAAGGAGGGTTTAGCAGTAGGAAAATGTGATGTGAGTGCCTTTAAGTGTTAGGTACAGTCAAAAGTTGTTCCAAGGTATGACCAGAGACAAGGAACAATCAGCCCATGATAGAAAACTCCCAAAAGTACTGATTTCTGAGCTGCAGCCTCAGTAGAATCCAGGTCTCCATTTCAGATTTCAGAACAGCTACACAGCTTTCCCAAAGAAACGTTATGTGATACAGCAGGGAGCCCAAACTCTCAATTTTCTTTTGGATCAACATGAAGAGGTCTAATATCCAGACCACTTTGTTTTATGGACTACCTGAAAAGTCCCAAGTAGAACAAGGCTTGACATCTTTGAATAGAATTCCTAACCATATTTTCCTATTATGAAAATTTCAAGTATGTTCCAAGGGAGCTTATGTGTGTATATATATATATATATATGTTGTTAGAGGCATTACAAAAGCGAAGACCAGGTCACAAATTCACACACAAATACTGAAATAACAGATAACAAAGATACATTCTTCAATAAGACATGGTGAAAACCTCTTATACAGATGCAGCCTTGTAAAGACAACTGTATGTCTGTGCAGACCTCAAACATTAAATGGACTTGGGAAGATCTTACCTAACCTCAATCACTACATATGTGCAAAACACTACAGGATTGGAATGGGGAGGAGGAGACAACAGATGGTGGAAATTTCACAGTACCTTTACTGTCTGCAGAGTAACATGACAACTCACTAACACAGTCCAAAAAGTTTCTTAACTGTCTCAGAAGAGGATCCCTGTCTCTACGGGATGAGAAATCTGACTTGTGGTCAGATGAGCGTAAAAAACAACATTCAATTCTCAGCCATGCACTTTTCCTGTCTGGGAGCATCTACATCCTCTGTTGAATCCAGATTTTCTTCCCATTTGAGTAACTGCTGTTCTTGCAGGATCCCCAAGGGCTTCAAAGTCCAAAATTTGACAAGATCCTGAGAGAGGGGAAACACTGCTAATCAATTTTATTCTCCCCAGATAAACACCTTAATCTTGCAGTTTCCATGCCAGGATGTAAACACTTATCCTTGAGTCCCTGGGTGAAGAACCCATTAAAGGAAAGAAGTCTCTTCTCACTTACTGCCGGCCTATTCACAAAACTAGTTTACTGCAAGAACACAGCCCAAATGTGATAGTCATCCATGATACAACAGAATATCCCTCTGGATAGAAGCCACTACAAATG
This sequence comes from Eurystomus gularis, assembly GCA_013400335.1. Classification (NCBI taxonomy): domain Eukaryota; kingdom Metazoa; phylum Chordata; class Aves; order Coraciiformes; family Coraciidae; genus Eurystomus; species Eurystomus gularis. The sequence continues at coordinate 103,219 of VZZY01021115.1, read as the reverse complement.
GTTTTCAGGAAAACACTAAAGCAATCTACCCAAAAGGAAGGGCTGTATCTTTGGAAGTGGCGCAAATCTACCGCAAAGCAACGTATTCCCACTCAGAGGAAGGATGAAATTCCTAAATACATTCTGTCAGAAGGCACCAGTTCCATAACAGGCTCAGTGACGCTGTGAAATGGCCATATCTGGGATTCCAAGTAATAGGAAGACTTTTCATCCTCTCCCGTGGTTCAGCATGGCTCAATTGCTGGTCCACAGTCCACATCAGGACTACAGAAGGAGTACAAGACAAACCCCGCTGCTTTCTCTGGTGGAGGATGTGATGTGACCCAATCACAAGCCCCTTCCTGTGCCTGAACAATACCTGGTACATAGTGACAGAAGAAAGCAGAACACAGACAGGTGATTAATTTCTTCTTAGGCATGCATGTGTGGTATTAAGCTGAACACGATGCTTTAAAGTAGCTTTTGCTACACAGGAAAGGAATAAATGTTCTGTAGCCCCATAGTAACTAAGGTGAGCCCACCTTTCTTCTTGTCCCAAACCCCATTTGTAGTGACTGGCAGAGGGTTGCAGACCCCTTTTCAAAAGAGGTCATGTGCTTTGCGCTCTCCCATTACAATGTAGCAATCACATTTCAACTCCTTTAAAAAGTCAGCCTGTTGGTAAGAGTCCTATCAATTTCAGCAAATCAAAGGCATTGCCATATGCCTTTAAGGCATGTTAAACACCAGAAAGACATAATTCCTTGCTTAGTCACGGATTTTTGGAAGAAACGGCAAGTCCTCAACTATTCAGGTTCCTTACCCTGGGATTAAGAGAAGATTTGGTCCTGTGAGGGGTTTTGTTAGCTCATAAGTCAATCACTTGCTAAAGAGAAAACACTAAAGGGAAAAATAGATGGGGAAAAAAAAAAAGGATGTCTCTTAAAACCCTACGGTATATGTGGTGAAGTCATCTCTGAAGGATATTTCAGTCTTTCCCACAAAAGTGCGGGGATTTCTGAACCACCTGCTTGTTCACTGCTGCCAAAGAGACAAATGCAGTTTCATCTCTTTCAGAATATGATTGAGAGGGTGGAGACCAAGTTAACATCATAGAAATATTTGGTCATTTATTCATCTGGCTCTTCAGGAAAGTGTATTTGATCACTCAGATTACTTGCTCATCACCAAGGAGAAGAAAATTTCTCTTTTTTATGCAGAAGAACAACACACTTGTTCAGAGATGATCAAGCTGTTTAAAAAACAGAACAGAAAACAAACTATTAAAAGAACAAGAACACTGAGAATAGATTCAAACTTTGCTGAGTATGTTACTTGCAATAATTTGATTTACCTGAATGTTTCAGTGTAACCTACTCTTAGCTCCGTTTTGAATTTGGAACCAGTCTACCAAGCTGCACTGAATCTGATGAGTCTGGGAACCATCACCTTGTGACTTCAAGCAAGATTTACTGAAGATTCTGCAGTGACAACAGACATCACATAACGTGAAGGAAAGCACAACGCAGAACACGGGCCTTGTGCTCTTCAAGTGGCATACTTAACAGTAAACTAATCTCTATTAAAGATGGTCTGTGATTTCAGGAGATGTGACTTCATGATCTGGATGGCCCCTTTCAATCTTCTTTTATTTTTTGATGTAAGCAGATATTGCCCAAATGGTACATAAAGCATCATATGAGAAAGGTGAACAAATATGCCTGTTTCTTCTGTCTGTGTAGCTACAATCCCTGCTGTACAGCAATTGATCCAAAGTAGATGAAAGGACAAGGCACATATGCCCAACCAAATCTTCTCACTTCCTTTCTTCTCAGCAGTTGTTTTCTGTTTTCTAAGGTATCTGATCTACCTGTTTAAGAAATAGGTACAGTAAGCTTAAAAAGTGGATCACAGATGCCTTCTGCAGCTGCTAAAACTGTATAGCATGTAGCCTTGAAACCAACAGCATGTGTACAGTCTAAAAGAAAACGTGGCAGAGGACATCCTTGACAGGATCGCTGACACTATTGTCCTTTCAAATTCAGGATCCCGTTTCCAGATGCAGCCAACTCAAAATGCTTGAGAAAGTAAAAACCTCTTCCTTATGAACTGGTTCTACTACCTTCCACAAGGAATGCCATATTGACACTTGTTGTCAACAAGTTTTACAGTAGCTTGATGTCCAGTTGAGACTGCTGCTGCACCTGGCATGCATGAGGAGAAAAATTCAAGGATTTCTGATCAAGAGAGGTGATTCTGCCCCTCTACTCTGCCCTGGTGAGACCTCACCTGGAGTATTGCATCCAGTTCTGGAGCCCCCAGCACAAGAAAGATGTGGACATATTGGAGCGTGTCCAGAGGAGAGCCACCAAAATGATCAGGGGAATGGAGCATCTCTTATATGAAGACAGGCTGAGAGAGTTGGGGCTGTTCAGTCTGGAGAAGAGAAGGCTCCAGGGAGACCTTAGAGTGACCTTCCATTAATATGAAGGGGGGCTACAGGAAGGCAGGGGAAGGTCTGTTTAAAAGGGTTTGTAGTGATAGGACAAGGAGTAATGGTTTTAAGCTAAGAAAGAATAGATTTAGGCTGGATACTAGAAAAAAGTTCTTTAACATGAGGGTGATAGATCACTGTAACAGGCTGCCCAGAGAGGTGGTGGAGGCCCCATCCCTGGAGTCATTCAAGGTCAGGCTTGATGAGGCTCTGAGCAACCTGACCTAGGTAGAGACGTCCCTACTTGTGTAGGGAGGTTGGACCAGATGAACTCTAGAGGTCCCTTCCAGTCTAGAACATTCTATGATTCTATGATTCTTGGACTATTTATGCATTTCACAGCATCCTGTGCTTGCAGCATCAAAGCGCATGGACAGGCTAAGAGTGCGTTCAGATTACCTGACAACTCACAACTCCTGCATTTGATCTTATAAACACTAGCCATTAACTGTATGCAAAAGCCAAGCAGGCATTCAACATTTTATGCTCAAAGGAAACGAACAGTGCTCTTCCAAACTAGCAATACTCTGTAAGCAAGATGCAAAAGATGAATAAGCAGATCACAGCAAAGAGAAACTACATTCAACTGAAAGGACAGGACAAGCACCAACTTAAACTAACTGTCATCAGCTAACAGCACAGCTAGCCTGTTGTGAACAACTACTGGTTTCCTACGTGCACTGTAACAAGCTCCCATCCTAATCTGACACCGTTGACGCACGCCTTCAAAAAACAGGTTCCAGTGCACACTGCCATGCAAATCTGACACGCCTTGGTTTTTGGAGATGTGGAGAAACAAGTTTTTCTGATTAAATAAAAACTATTATGAGTGCTTTAAATTAGACTAGAAGAGACTTCAGCATTATAGAAAATGTCACATGCTTTTCTTGTAACATTTTTGATAAATTCTTCCTACTCCCAGCCATCATCCCTTACAAACCATAAGCTTCTTCCACCTCCTCTGGTTTTGCAGAAAAAAAAACAAAAGGAAGTATTTGTAGCTTACAGTTAAAAATCACCAGAGTTAAGGAGTGCAGTCACAGGGTTTAGGATTTAGAGTTAGAAGCTGGTGGAAGGGGGAGCTCTGAGAGAACTTTATTGGCCACAGATTTGTGAGGCCAAAAAGCAACAGTGCAATCATCTCCTAGCTACCACAGGCAGTAACAATTTTCTGGACCTTTCAGCAATTAGCTTTGTGGTTTAATAAGAATTGTGCCTTATTTGTATTTGGAACATGTTTAATTTCACCTTGGAATCATATGATCGGGCTTTTGTCTGCTACGCAGTAACCATGACCATGGTTTTCCCGTAGAGGTGAACTATAATCCATTCATACTTCAGTCTGAGTGGTGATAAGCAAAACAGAGTTCCTGAAGTTAATCAATATTTATACAGTGTTAGTCATTTCTCTGAAAAGGCATTAGAATGTGTTTACTTAACAGGGGCACTTCAAAGGGGCCTAGTTAGGACAGTCTCCCTTTGGACAGGTACACCTCTAGAGTACTAAAGGTCTGGTAGCACTGAAGTAGTAAGGTTTCACACTACATGGTTATTGGGGACACACACCCCCCCACAATTAACAAGGTAGTTTTGGGGGCGGTGGTGCTGCTGGGGAGGAGGTGTTTACAATGAGGCTCACTCCTTGCAGTTTGGATGTACTAATCCCTACATTTTGCCAAACATGGAGAATGCAATGGTATAAATTGTAGTAGTGGAGGACTGCTTTTGCGCTTGCAAGGGCCAGGGCATTATGGAATTGGAACAGAAAGATCTTCCCAGTGGAAACCTCCTAAAACCTAAATTTACCTCATCACAATAAGTATCTACCTGAAAGGTGAGGTAGGCCCTGTCTCTTGAATGGGAAACGTGGTCTGTGGTGATGTGCACAGCACTGCTGCTGAAGCTGCTGCCTTTGCAAATATTGAGGAGGGAATTGTAACAACTGCGTAAGACCAGTTAAGACTCACTTCACTACAGAAAACCAGTAAAGGTCAAAGCCCAGTCCTGTTGGCTTATACGAGGTCGTCAGCTTTTGTCAGATGACAAAAAGCCTTGTGCAGGAGGGAAAACTACCAGCTTGGGACGAACACTCACTGTAAATTAGGTTAACAGTTTTATAGTCTTTATTAGTTAAAACAGTAACTTTTTTTTCCACCTTCCTTCACCTTCAGAGATATAAACCATGCGTTCCAGAAGTAACAGCACAGAAAGCCCAACCAGACCAAAGCTGAGCCAGCAAAGACCAAAAGACCACCATACAGAAGAGGTTGGTTACAGTGGGAGAGGAAACATGCAAAGGTGGCAGAAGGAGAAGGATGATGTAGCCCAAGCCAGTACCATCCTAAGAAGCCCTAAAGCAGAGAAAAAACAAAGAAGTTCATTCAAGAAAAGAGAGGATCTCTCTCGTGATGACTTGCTATTTCTTCTTAGTGTCCTCGAGGGTGAATTACAGGTGATTTATTGTCCTATTTTATATTCCAGATTAACATGCACTTTGCCTCACCCCCCAATTTACCACAAATACACGCCACTTTCATATTAAGTGAAAATATGAAACTAAATACCACAACTAAATTGATATAGAAGGACAAACACAAATGGCAAAGTTCATAAAAATGTAAATTATAGCTATTATTATATCCACCAGCCAGAAAATGTGAACTTTACACCACCCCTAAAAGCAAATAAAATTTATTCTCAGTGTACCTGCATCACAGTAAAAACACTCATGGTCCTCTGTTAAGGATCATGTGACTCTCAAGGCAGAGAACTCACATAACTTTCCTATTGTGCTGCCCTGTTCTAAGTACTCAGAATACAAAGTATTTATCACGGTAAAACCTATATGGAGAACATATTAGAGATATTTAAGATCTATTACTTAACTATTTCTTATCTCCCCTCTCCTATGAGGTCATGAGCATGACCCCCTATGAATCAGTACGTGCCAAATGACAAGAATTAACTCACTCAACAGTATTCTAACATCTTTTGCTAGAAAAATCAAAATAGTCATTTCATTTCCCATAATGTGAAATGTAAGTGTTGCATGCCACTTAGCCCACAGGATACTGGATTTTGAAGAGCGAGCCTTTTTCTATCTGGAAAAGGAGCCAGCTGCCAAGTGGTAAATGATGCTTAACCTGGTCAAACACAATTTCATGAAGTGGGAACCAGATTTCTAGTAAGCAGGAAGAATATTTATGGAGTAGGCTGATTGTATAGAAGTTGTGATGGCCACTTAAAACTGCTCACAGGCAGAGGGAAGAGTAAACTGGCCAAAGTGGTATAAATGGGTGCATCACATGGTTTCAGAGTTTACTATCTAGACAGTACCTGGGTAGTTCCATTCTTAACATATGCATATATATTTACATAATAATATGTACCTGCTTAACAGAACATACAAGCAATACACATATTTGATAGATGTACCAATCTCCAAGTCTAGATCCAAGGCAAACTTGCAGAGAACATTTCATTATGCAAACAGAACAATTTATGTTTGCAAAATATTTCTCTTCTGCTCACTTGCCCTTTCTTAATTTAGATTAAAATTCAGATGTCTCACAGTCCTCCAAAACACTTCTCTCTTCCTCTAAAAAAGACATGTTTGTGTACATATATTACACACACACTTATTTACACTTGTTAGATAGATAGATAGAAAACACACATGCAGTATCTAATTCTTAAGATTTAAAACTAGAACAGAGTAAAATGAGAAACTGGAAAACAATGAATCTGACATGGACATTTTAAATCATGTCCAACATTCCAAAGAAAGCATTATGAATTTAAAAAGTGAGAAGACGTTTTTTATTCCTAATTTTCCACCTCTTCTAATGCCAAGTCAAATCTCTGAAGATCAGCTGTCAATCCAACAATAATTAAATTTTGAAATTAGATGCCATTACTCTCTGATGCCAGAACATTTAAGATGCAGATCAGTCTTCTAGGTTTTTTTCCACAATAATTAAGGATTAGAAAGAGATTATTTTGTATTTTTTTTAAACACAGTCACAAATAGGGATACAGAAGTGCTCCAGCCAAGAGCAGTCAAACCACTCACTCCTGATACATCCCTGTTCCTGATTTTCTCCTTTCCTAATTCCACCCTTCTAGGATTAGCATGTATTTTGTTTTGCTCCTGAGATCATTGCAGACAATGGATGTTTGAGACAGGTCATGTAGTTATGTCACTGTAATGGAAGCAGGGGACAACCTCCACACCAGAGGATGCAGGAAAAAAAAAGATGGACACAGCCCTAGGGGAGGTGGTGACCTAAGCTATTTTACCCCCCAGTGGAAACATTCACGTAATCAGATATTCTCATGAAAGAACATTAGTACTAGAAGTGGAACTTTGAGAAAATTAGCACAACATTCACATCAGGTACTCTGTCCCACTCCAACTTAATATCTAGGAGCTAGTAACTTTATAGCAAAGAAGCATTCTTGGTGGTTTATTTTGGTTTTTTAAAGAGAATCTACAGCTCACCTCAAATACTACAGCTACATACAGCACGTTTCTCTAGTATGGAGCATGGACTTAGAGAGTAATCTGTATGGCAGGAAGAAGGTTTGTGGACTTGCCAGCTTGTGCACAAATTTCAGAAATACATACATAGAAAAACATTGAAAACATACCTGAGGACATATTGTATCTGCTCTCTGGTAACAGGATGTCATCAGATGTTTTATAAGATTAAGGGAAAAAAAATGCAATGACATCAAAAAAGGAAAAGTATAATGTGCATTTTTAGGCTAGATAACACCACCTTCTCTTAATAATTTTTTTTTTTAATGGTTGGTTTTTTTTACTGTGCATGCACAAATTGATAACACCTTTACAGCAGTTACTTCCAAAAAACTTGATGGTGCAAGGTTGCTTATTACTTGAGGGCATGCGTGCAAATCTCTGTGTCTATCACGTAAGGCATGGCCTCATATATGCATGCACATGTACATATACACGCACACAGGACCCCACTGCCAGCTTTGAAGGCAATTAATCTTGTTTTAAAGAAATGCCATTATTGCATGGCTTTGGAATGCATGTTGTGAAGGGTCACATCCTCTGCACCGCACACTTCACTACACTCACCACTCCAACAAGCCCAGTGCAGCAAGAGAAGCAGGTGACCCCAGGCAGGTTTAAACTACAGAAGCTACCTTTGCATCCAAAGTACACAGAATGCACAACACTTCCAGGCTTCAAGAACCATCCTAACATCTTGCACTACCACAAGCCACACTTTGCCCTGAAATTTTGTATTGTGAATGCTACACACTGGTCCAGAAACAGCAATATGATCTAGTCACTAACAAAGTACTTAAGCAATCATGAAGGTTCTGAAGATACTGGAGTTTATGCAGAACTAACAAAATACAAAGACCAATACTTCCCTCATGCTTTTTAACTGTTTTTATGCTACTGACTATTTTGGGGCAGTTTACATACACAGCATTCTTTAAAAATCTATCAGTAGAAAGCTAACCTGTAAATACACATACACAGTTTAACAAAATAATACCTTACTTTGTGTTTCTGCAGGCTCAAGATGAAGTTATAGGAGTGCTTAAGGCTGAGAAAATTGACTTGGCTTTGCTTGAAGCACAATACGGCTTTGTTACTCCCAAGAAGGTGCTAGAGGCCCTCCAGCGAGATGCTATTCAAACAAAGGCAGAGCAATGGCAAGAAGATATCTATGAAAAGCCTATGGGAGAGGTATGAGCATGTAATCGGTATTTAATTATAGTTCCCACCAAATTCAACAGAAAATATCTCACTGACTTTAGGGGAAGAAAGCAAATTAGCTCTAAACCTAGACTCTAACATGAGTGCAGGTGACAGTACAAAAAAGTCCAGGGTGTCCGGTGAGGTCCCTAATCAAGACAGGTATCTAATGATCCTTATTTATACTGTGCACTGGGGGCTTTAAACATTGACACGATTTTGTCTAACTCAAACTCTGATAATCAGCTTTATATTTTTGATACTGCCTTCTTTTTCTTCCTTTCTGTTATCCAAATTCACAACAGATGCCTCCCAATTTGTCTGACTGAGACCATTTTACCAGTGGTTGGTAAGGGCCCATTCAGCAGTAATGGCACAGCTGTCTACCTTTACATATCCCATACTTTCTGAACATTATCTGAATTACATTTCTGCCCTGCAATGCAAATCACTAGTTAGTAAAATCCACTTATATCAGAATAAGTGGGGTTTTTTTTCCCCTAAGTGTTTCCTCTTGCATTTAGATAAACGTTTGTTCATATGCTGCTCAGTATAGATAATCATAATAAAAATAAAAGCAGAAATTATTAATAAAATTATTCTGCCAAGTGTTTTCAAACCCTTCTGAACAGAAACGTACCTAAGGATACAGATTTAATTTCAGACAAAATTATGTCAGGCAAAAGGTCACCACTCATTTCAGAGGCTCAAAGGTTAAAATCTCTGGTTATAGTCTGAAATAGATTAAGTTCAACTGGGTAGGTTAACTTATTTTAAAACATTGTGGCATTATGTCACAGAAACTTTGAGCACAAAGGGAAACGATTTGAAGAGAAGTCCAAAAACGTCTGAAAACATAAGTTCAGTCTGTTACTTTACGTAAGTTCATACACGCTTTTTCCTTCTTACACTTAATGGCAAAGAAAGGATTTCTAACACCACCATATTTGGTAATTCCAAAAGGCAAAGGTAAACATCCTGAGAGCAACTGAAAGGCCAGAAGAACCACTGGCACTTCGTATGTCCTGGTAAACCAAAAGATGCCATAATCAGTAGGCATTCCACAATTTCAGTTTCAAAATCTCCCCTAATTAAGTCAAAGATCCATGCAGGTTTTTTGTTTGGATTTTTTCAAACGTTTGTAAAATGCAAGTGAGAGTTGGAACCAGCCACAAAGTATGGGAACAGACCATTTCAGTTCCCACCTTGCCACCATGACGATGTACCTTTGTATCTGCCTATAAAAGCTCTACTGATCCAGTTCCTCTAGAGCACGTGTGTCTCATCCTTGACAACTTAGCCTTGTAGCCCTGAACACAGAGGATCTTCCTGAAACTCAGTTGAAAATACACTGAATTTCGGAACACATCTGTAAGATTACTGGTCCTTTAACATTCACAACTCATTCATCTATCCTAAACTTTATGAAATTTCCTGGCAAATTTGGTTAAGAATGTAGTGAGAAAGTTTGGCGACTGGACAGCTTTACTCACTAGGAACAAGATTCACTGGTTAAGAAATGTAGCAAAACAGAAAACAGTAGTAATACATCTTATACAAGGTCCTTTGCAAAATCTGAGGACTGTGACAGACTAAAACCATGTCTTCCTTGGCTACGAGGAGATTTTTTTATTTTTTTGAAAGTATAGGGTTTTTTCAGCCAGATTTGCTCTGCAGCTATTTCTGTCTGCAACCTAACAAATGCCAGATAAGCTTATTCTTATTCTTCACACTTGAGGACACAATAAATTGTTTTATATTTAAAGGTGCATGGAAGAAAAGAAAATAGGCTTTTATTTTGGTTTAGCTTTTGTCTGAAAAATGCCTAAAAAGGTTTTCCATCTTTGCATTGTTTATAAGTTTAAGTCAAATCAGTTATTCTTGAAAAAAAACCTGGCTTCAAATAAATTGCCACTTCTCTTGAATAGAAAACAAACAGCATTCAACATTCTAGTAAATGCAGAATAACAGTATAAGAACCATTTTCCTAGGGTTAAAAAAAAAAAAAAAAAAACATCAGGAAAGATGATGTAGGAGAAGAGATGAAAGAGGAAGATACTGCAAAATTTATTGTGTCTTTTCAAACCTACATGGAATTAGAAAACCAATGCTGGTTTCTAACTCAGCCCAGCTTCCAAGTAACACAGCCAAAGATGAAAAAAATCTGGTGCTTCACTGTTTCAAATGTGATGAACGATACCACCTCTAAAACCAGCAAAATTAGATGAAAGCCTATATTCTGCATCCATCAAGGATAATTCAAAATTCAATCAAGTTTTAAAACCCCGATCATTCTGGGAAAAGTTTCATCCTCATCAGCCTTTTAAGGAAGTGTATCTGATTGCATCCTCATAACGTCTTACAACTGCTGCTCACAACTTCCCAAAGATAACAGCTGCAGGGCACCATAAGTTACAGTCATAGGAAGAAACTGAAACAATAATGTTGACAATGTGGCATTCAGGAAAAACAGACCAATATATCTGCATGGAACTTTGGCTCAGCTAGGGCTGAAAAAGACAAGGGAGGAACTGCTTCCATAATGTCCAGTAATCCTAAACTCAGGATTATATGTCTATAAACAATGACTGTGAGGATATTATTAACAGGAGTAGTATTTCACTGAACTGAGGATAAAGAAATGTAACTAACCTGGACTTATTCTGGCACAGTGCCCAACACAAAGTAGTCTAAAAGGAGAAATATGAAAAGCTCAGTTCCAGCGTAACGGATATGGACACACCATCGTAGTTTGACTCCAGACATAAGTTGGTGGCAAAATGTATTTCAATGATTAAATTCCTCTGACTATTTAGCTTGCTGAAGTATTCACTGTTACTTAAGACTATGCCTCTTATTTTCCATTGTATTGTACACTATGTTCAAGTATTAATTCCAGCAAAAAGCCCATATGGTTAGCAAGAACAAAACAACAAATCAATTAAGATTTTATCACTTAAATTTTCAGCAGAAGACATTTATACTGCTGCTTATTAGTCCTCTGTGGTTTTTAGCCAAGAACTGCATAGGCTGAGGAAATGTGTGCACACATGTAAATGAATATTTCTGCATGCACATACTTAGCATTTGGACAGAGTAATTCGAGGAACCAGGGGCTGCTGGAGACCGCTCCTGTGCAAGGATCTCACACTAGCAGGGGGTCACATAGCTTCTCTCTCTTTTCTGCTGGATACATGAGAGTCAGCCACACAATCTCTCACGGAAACTGCAAGAGTCAAATCTGCACCCCAGGGAAGTGCCCTTATCTCACAGAGGGACACAACAGAGCTTCCAAACAAAACCACACAGACGTGCAGCAACCCAGACATTGGGGAGGGAGAGGCATGCTCCACAATGACACACGAGTGTCACAAGGCCAAATACCCATACCTGTTATGCAGCTTACATGCAGATCTCAAGTGTCTGCATTAACTGTGAAGCAGGATCTGTGAGACAGGCCCAGCACCACTTCCCTTCTCTCCCAAGTGGAACCCCAAACTCTTGCCCTCCACCTTGTCCCCACCCACAACAGCCACGTGCCAGCTGCGAACGCTCATGGTAGAATGGATTTGACAGCATTTTGAAAAGAAAACCTAAATGCATCATCTAATCTGAGCAACAGGACAAAAATGCAACCTGAAAATAGCTTTGACACAGCATCTTATTTATTTGTCTCTCTTGCGCTTTCATGTAAGCAGGTCTCTCCAGGACACTTACTGTTCTTTTACCCACTTTCAAATAACTCGTTCTACCTCCCTGCCTTGAATACACACCCCACCCATCCCAAACGGCAGTTTGTAATCCAAACTGCTAATCTCAACACTGACAAAAGCAGAACTGTGAAGTGAAAGGCACTGGCACTGCTGATTGAGAACTGCAAAACAATAACCTAGAGTTACTTTCTTCTTGCATACGTGCTGCTTGGATTACTGCTTGAGCTGACCTCTTGTAGCCATTCAACAAATACTCTAGAGCAAACAAAATACACAGAACCCATAAAACACTGCTGGCAGGTCCCACATTCTTCACACCCAACAGTGCAGAAGCAGGACTATTTTCTACTTGGTTAAAGTTGTTTGTGTTAATGACTAACCCTCATCTCCATCAGGTATTTATATGTTTGGAAACAGGAGTAACTTGGTTTATGATCACCTTGTAGCCATAAATTTCAGTGTATTCTTATGACAGCAACTTACACATCCCCTCAGGTTCTTACATATACTTCTGAAGCAGTGGTCCAAACCATACAAATGCATTACTTTACTTTCTTAACCCAATCCATGCAGACTGCCTGCCAAAAGAAACCAGAAGCTCACACCTTTGCCTTCTTCCCCACCTGACCTCGCACTGAAGGCTGAGGCCAGCAAGCGCTATTATACAAGGCTAATGCCCAGCTCACATCAATTTAAGTGAGACAGGGCCATAGTTGCAAGCAACAGTGCATCAGAACTTTATCAAAAAACATGAGGCAGGTTGCTTTCCAAGAATAGCATATATTCACGTGACAGCATGACCTCTAAAAAGGCGAGGATCAGAAACTCAGGTGATGGTGCTTCATGCGTCTGTGCAATAGCTGTTCAAAAAAACTCCCAGAAATCGTAGTGGAGGAAGAAGGTTGATAAAACACACTAAAAATTCTCTCTCTCCTTCTGGAAAGCTAGTAGCTGAACAAAATATTTCAAATTTTGAAATTTCCACTTCTGGTAGAAGAAGGAAGAGTGTGGAGAAATTACAAATGGCCAGTTTTCTTCAATGTGACCTTTTAAGGCAATTCAGTTTCCAACCTCTGTAAAAGATATAGAAAATACAGCCACCAAAAGATTACTTTGTAAGGCAGCACTTGCTTAACGAGAAAGCTTGCATACACAAGGATTTAGGTAAGAAATGTTTTTCCATGAGCAGTCCTACTTCTGGATCATTATTCCAGAAAGCACTGACCCTGCTGGTGTAAAAGCACACAAATTATGAGCGAACAAGATGAAAAAAGCCCTTAATCTGCTGTATAAGCACCTTGAAACAGCCAAAAAAGGACAGTCCTAGTTTTGTTTACATTTTTTGATCATGCATGAAATGAGCTCAGCTATGTTGCAACAGAAAAGATGCTCTCTAATGTCATAAGCAGAAAGAACAGGCAATTTTCAAAATGGCCCACTGTTCTGTTGTAATATTTTGGACTCAGACCATCTTCGAAGTCTTGTCAATAGTTCCTTTTTCTTTATTCATAGCAATGTCATCAAAAAAGTTAACAATTATTTAGGAGAAACATAACAGAATACATAAAGCTTAAAAAGAAGCTGAGGTAAGCAAGGGAAGACTTGGAAGCCCATGTAGAAATGTATCTTCTCACTCATTCGAGAACTCGTGTTTAGGCATTCTAGCTCTTCCTGTCATTGCTTCTATTGGCCAAACTGTGCATAAACATGAGGAAAAGATAATTAAACATATTCCTTGGAATGAAGTTGTCCAAAATAAGCACTGGCCCTAAGAATCTGAAGCCCCAGTGCTTCTTGTGGCACATGGAATTCCTTGTGGGAGGAACACTGGAGAACCAGAACCAGCCTTGTTTCCCACACTGCCCATTTGTGGATTCTTTCCTATTAATAGAGTGAAGCACTGAAAAGCAACTTGACCTACTAGAATAGACTATGCTTAAAAGGAGGCACATGGCTTTGAGCTCAAAATTTCTCTTTTCCAAGAAGCATACGAAGATTCCTGTGTTGACCTGATGAGGGAAACAGTCTCCATAGGGTAAAAGGAACGAGCAGGGAAGAAAGATTCTCACAAACACAGACTATTCTCAGGTCTTTACATGGCCTCCAGTAAGCCTTCCTGAAATTTTGGCAAGATCAGTAATGCCTAAGGAAGAAAACTCTTTCTGGTTTCATACATACATTTGCATAACTTGGTCACATACTGAATTCAAAATTATAAGAGAATCCTCAGATAGTTTTCTCTCCTTTTGTGGAAATAATTCTGTTGACAGCATAACTCCAGTGAACAGTTATGCCAATACCTCTGTGGTTTGGAAAAACTAAAAGTTACCACCAAAATCTAAAAGCTATTATTTAAATTAAAATATCACTATGTAGTAATATTTAGAAGCTTAGCAGAAATCCTTGGGGAAGGGGAGGGAATCTGATGCTCAAAGTGTCCTATAGAGGTGCCATCTGCAAGGCAAACCCCTTTACAACATGTGAAATTTGAGGAACAAAACAGAAAATGTCATTGCTAAATAAAAATACTTCTAACTATTTCAAAATCTAGCACTTACTTATTCCAGAAACCCAGAGCCACACTGAGAGCAGGCACAGGAGACAGGATTGTTTTCCACTCTTGGTTCCATCATGCATTTTCTACGAAACCAGAGGAGAACGTTTTTAATCTACCTATCTACCTTGTCTTTTTACAAAGACCATTCTATGTTCTCATTCCCTATGCAGCCACAAATGATGCAGCTATTTCTATTCAATCAAAAGTCAGTCATCTGCTGTGTGAAGCAGAGGCTTCTGCCAAGACATCTGGTTCTCTACCATAATGATCAATGAGAAAAGCACAGCACTGGGAACAGTAACTGTTAATTGGTAGCTGCTGAGGATCAGTTATGGCAGGAGGAGGAACAGAGGGTGACTGAGGGTCCTGCAAAACAATACCTTATTTTTCTAATGTTGGAATTGGACAGAACTAAATAACCCCTTCCAAACAGATACCAAAGGACCTGGCCATTAAGCTATTAAATGCATTTTATATTATTAATTCTCTCTTAAAATATTTCATTAATGAAAGCCTGAGCAAGTTAAGAGTTTCAAAAGACTTCAAGAGCTTTTGGTTTGTTTTTTTTTTTTTGTAGCTTGATAAAGTTGTAGAGAAACAGAAAGAAACTCACAGACGAATGCTGGAGCAACTTCTAATGGTAGAAAAATCACACAGACAGACACTGTATGAATTAGAGGAAGAGAAGAGGAAGCACAGCAAATACATGGAGAAAAGTGATGAGTTTACAAACTTACTGGAACAAGAACTTGAAAGGTAAGGTTACCTCTTGCCATAGCACTAAAAAATACCTACATTTTTACATTATGTCTAAGGATCTGTCTGCTTTCTTATTCTGCATCCACTAAAAATCAGAAATATTTGCAGAGTTGTATTTTGAGACTTCAGCTGTTAAAACATGACTAGTTACTCCTAACTAACAGTAGTGTCTACGTCTCCATCAGCAGGTGAGGTAGGTCAAACGGTTGGTAGGCTCTTCAGCACTGCTGCAGGATAACAAGCACGTTACACAAGAGAGAATACAGGGAGATATGCAAATGTGTAAAGTTATAACCAATATGAAATAGGTGAACCTTTCAGAGTGTTTAAGATGCTCAGTGTACAATACAGTATGTAAGTAACAGAATATGAAATCAGGCATGCAGCCTTTGATGGCAGAAGAAAAAGACATGAGGAAAAGTAGGTGTTTGGACAGACCATGGAAACAGAGAGAAGAAGAAAAGGCAGAAGATTAACTTACAGAAAGCTTTGAAAATAAGAATGCAGTAAAGTTCTTATATCGGGAATGCCATAAAAAACATAAATCCCAACTTTATTTTTCAATGTAAACTAAAAGCACCACAGCTTGTTTAAGCACAGTGTGAGGGTTTCAATACCAATTCTCACAAGAAGGATTAAGAATTTTATATCATTTACTGTGAATTTAATATCATTTACTGTCTTTTAAAAAGCCACTTTAAACTCTGGCTTCTCTGAATCTGCAGTAGAACTGAATACATCCTAAGGAAAAGAAAAACAACATTGAAGAACATTTCCTATTCCCTGGATAGCTACTCAAGAAGATAGGAGAATATTGTCTCTGTTTCCTTTCGTTTAGGAACAGCTTCCAGATGGAAATGTTTGGGTGTGAGAACGTCAAGCCTTTTCTAAACTCACATTATGCATAGATAATTCTTCCTCTGCTTCGCCTGTGTAACATCATGCTCCATGTATTTTGGCAGTGTCCACTCTTTGCACTACACCTCTCTCCTGCAGGTCTACCAAAGATTGCACGTACGCTTCCCACCTATTCCACAGCCATATTTATGGTTTGCTTCCCAGAAAAATGTATATAGATGCAGGCAAGCACAGGTGTACACAGAAAAGCACATACAAAGTCCCCCCAAAAGGCACAGAATGGACTTTTTTCTCTAAGAACCGTTTTTTTGTGAAACATCATCATATCAGGAACCAAAACCTGAGATGAATGGAAGTTTTAATCTCTGTTGTCTTTCTCAAAAGCTGTGAGACACTCATCTCTTAGACACAGAGCTAAACAACTACAGTTGCTAAGAGTGGCAAAATGTTACATCAGACACATGTGCTCACACAGCCCAAAAAGCTGCACAGCAGGAAAGACTAAGCATCAGAGACCTTCTTTTTAATTTTTTTTTTTTTCCCTTGTGAAAGAAGGATTGACATGGGAGTAAAACTCTCTTCACTGCCCCTCCTCCATATTCCCCCCAAAGACGACTATAAAAGATTTACCACTATTATCTGCAACATTTAGTCTATCTGCCTGGAAAAAAGGGGGAGAGCGGGGGACTGCTGAGGTGCCTTATGAGACCTTAGAGGATGTAATAATAGATTTCAGATTAAGTCTCAATTTTTGTATTTTCTTTGGAGGACGTATTTTATGTGGAAAACCTTAAGGGGGTGTGATGTCACAGGTTGAGCTAGTTCCAAAATGTTTGCCAAGTAATGTCACCATCAAGATCTCCATGCAATTGCCTGCCATAACAACAAAAAAAAATCCAACAAAAAACCCACATCCAAAAAACCGTCTCAGCAAGTTAAGGCACAGCTCTTTTTATATTAGTCTGCCTGACTTGACATTCAGAACACAAACCTATACGCAAAGAGACCTTTTCTTCCATTTTGAAAACCTTAGTCCCCTTTAAATCTTCTCAGGGTGTGAATTTTGCTTTTGGATTAAGAACAAATAGAACTCTACAAGAAGTTTCACACAAAAAGCAGTGATGAATTTTTTCTTCCTCCTCAATTCAGTTAAAAAAATATTCAGAAAAGCAGTAACAATTCATCAATGAACATTCTTCTTTTCTTCAGGCAGAAGCAGTATTCTCTCTGAAGTGTGGAAATGTATAATAGCACTCCTAGCAGTATTTTAGTTTCAAAGCAAAGTCCTTTCATTCAATTAGTTAAAAAGGTGTCTTGCTTTTATCAAAGAGCAAGGCTACAGTGTATGCTAAAGATATCCTTGAATAGTACAGAATGCCTGCAAAGCAAACAAGGTACATGTATAATACATGATTACATGATCAAAATTTTTTAAACTTAGATGTTATGATGCGGAAGCACTGAAAACTACTCTTGATAGCAAGGATAAAGGAACCATCGGTCAGATCCAACTCTTAAATATGACTCAATATATTTTCAAATAAGGCAAAGAGAAAGCATTTCATCTTTCTTATATATGTGCTCAGGAAGAACAGAGCTGAAGAATTCTTAAATGAAAATTTTAGTGATTAACTAATTTACCCAATGATCATGTTTTACAAAAACTAAGCATACCTCCATCTCTAGGGCCTTTCTGCTGCCTTACTCCCTCCATACATAACATTTCTCATTAAGAGTTAAAAACCATGTTTGGATCATGCAAAATATTAGCAGTCTTCACTGACTCAGTAGAAACTTCACCTTTATCATTCAAGAATCCCTTTGACTTCATAGCAATGCAACAAGACTAAGTTTGGCCTCAGCAATTGTATATTGTCAGATACTGGAATTCAAACTTATGACAGAACTAGTGACAGCTTTCTAGATACGAGAAGTGGATTAGCATTTAGTATTAACCCTTTAGGCATTTTGGCATTTTAAGTGTTTTTTGTGTTGCCAGCCAAAACTAATCCTCCACAGTTCTTGCTGTAGTTTAGAGACAAAGACTGGTCTCCCAAACTGAAAAGAGTCCCAATACTTAGCAACAGACATTTACCAGTAAAAGAATAACAAAATCAGGCTATTATCATTACATTTATTTATCTTCAGTCATATGTACTTTTAAAGCATGGAGGCACTGATAAGGAACCGTTTTGTGGAGAAACAGAGGTCAATGATAGGTTTTTCCAGCATTTGAACATGAATTGTACTCTGTATATGCGCAGATCAGACAGGAACACAAAGACAAACTACACGTGCATGGTAGTGTACTAGACCAAGACTACCAGAGCCTAGAAGGTAAAATTTTATTGTATTGCTGGAGCCTAAAGAAATCGCAGCACCCAAACTCACAGAACGTAAAAAAACTCCAGCAGCTAGATACTAGGTGCACCTGAAGAACCACAGCACAGAAACCATTGAGCTTGTTTAGAAGGTCTTCCATTTCATGGGGCTGGGGGATGGAGGGTAGGATTAAGGACTAGGTAGAATAATTACTTTAGATTAAAAGGCAGATTCCACTGTATCTTCCCTGTGGATGTACTCATTTGTCCAAATGTAATTATACACATTCCATAATTTTACAGTACAATGAAATAATAGAGGTTTCTATTTTAGAAAACATTTTACTGAGGTAAAATATGATACTAGAAGGTTTTCGAGATACGCATGTTCTCCGTTTGAAAACACATGCCATATGTGTGGTATTTAGTCATTTACATATTACTCTCCACCCTACACGTACACAAAAAGAAAACAGACATGGAAGAGTAAAATAGTCAAATTATATAGCCCTTTTCCTCTGCAAATCTTAAAGAGTTTTCAACATTGTGTAAGCACAGTTATTCCCTATTTTCTGAACACTGGAAGGAAATGAAGGTGTGAGTGGAAGAAACCAGTCACAGGTACCTAAGGGTTAAATTGGTGGAAAAGAAGAAATATCCCAATGTATAGGTGTATTCCATCTTCGAACCTTCTATATGCTATACTGACTCTCAACCATACAAAGGATAAAGATTTATTATGAAGACATACTAATTAAGTGAATGTTGCTTAACAGGACAGGAAAAAATAGCTCTTTGCTAATAAGTAATGTAAATAGATTTTTAAAGACAGTAATGATAAATGTTGCTCACAGGAATTCAAATATTAGCACAAAACTTTGAAGGTTGGTATAGCAGCAATTAATAAGATCTTTAGTTTAGGGATCATCTACTAAGGTGAGGAGGTTTTTTTATAGGGAGGAAAGCCATCATAAGGCTTTGGTTTAGCTCTGAATTCACACTCACAAAGATCATATAGAGAACCTAGTCCAAAGAAGAAGAAAACACAACTGTTTACATATAATTCTAATATTTCCAAAAGAAAACTTAGTCCTTACGCTCTAAGCAACTGAAAAAAAGCAAAAAACCAAAAAAGCCAGCTAACCAAACTCTATTCCACTGTATTAGACTTTTCTTCTTTAAACATTAAGGGCATTTTCAGTGTTAAGAGAAAAGTTATTATTATACCTATCTGTGGAGTCAGCATTCACCAAGCATAAAAAATGGAATCTAACCTGCGAAAGTCTCACAACTGTAGTCTTTCTCATCTAATAAAACATCATGAAACATTGTGCTTGTTGCTCCAACTACTGCCCCTCTCAAGGTCAGTCAGTTAATACTGTTGAGTGATACAGGTTAGAAGGGATCTCTGGAAGTCTCCAGCACAACCTGCTGAGTGCAGGGCTAACTTCACAGTCAGATCAGGTTGCTCAGCCCCTTGTCCAGCTGATTACTGAAGATCCCCAATTGATTATGCTGGCTGCCTGGGCTGCTGATGCAGGGTTTGCCGTCCTCACCAGGAGATCCTTTTGCTCAGTTTCACTGTGGGCATCATTCTGGTCTGGCTTCTGACCCATGTTCAACTGAAACTGTTCTCATTAAAGGCTCAATAACTTCCTATCTGGCAAACCTCTGAACCTAATCCATCTTCACTGTCTGTGATCTTTTGGCTGCCTTGAACATAAAAGAGCTTTCAGCACTTCCTTGCCATCTTACCCACACAGAGTTTCTGTAACTCCAGCTGGACTCACTTCTCTAAGTGTTTCCAAAGTGTACTCTGAGTTGGAAGCTTTCATTGTCCACCTCTGCTCTGTTCATAGGTCCCCACAGTTCTTATTCGTTAGGTCTTTTCTTTATGCATTCACACTCAGTGCTCTTCCTCATGGAATCTTAAAGCCAGCCATCATCTCTATGCTGATGACTCAAGTCTACTCCGACCATCACCACCACCACAACAACAAACCTCACCATTTCTGAGAAACCTGCAATCACCCCCAACTCCATGACACCAGAAGGAACTCTGTCTTTTATCCCCCTGTCCTTGGCCTCATCCTTAAGATTCTCTAATACCTCAGCTCTTCAAACTGGGGTAACAAAGTCATACTGCTTGTCACTCAGCCTGTCATACCTAGGCATGTTTTCTACCTAAGCCTTTCTACATTTAGGTCTCACAAATTCTTCTTCATAGCACCTCCAAGAAAATAAAAAAAAAAAATTAAAAACTACAAAACACACAAAACAAACAAAAAAACCACACACAAATAAACCAAGCATATATTTCCGTCCATCCAAATAACTAAATCCTTTCCCAAGCCCTCACTCCAAAAATACTTTTTTATCATTTCTACATTAACTATCTCACCCCTCTGTATCTCTTCACTCGATGCACTCTCATTTCTGCACTAAGGCTGTGTATTTCCTCTTGTGTACTTTTACAGTACACTCTTACCCTCTTGTGCAATGTTATTACACAGAGTAAACATCACAATAAAAGCATACCAAAATGAAATGAAGTTGTGCTATAATACTGCTCAGGTACTGAGTAGGTAACAAAGGTGATTTCCTAAAACTGACTGCTCTAGATCAAGTGGCTTGTTGGGGTTTTTTTTAAGTGTCAGATGAAAGTAATCGCTACACACAGTAGGTCAAGCGAGCAACACTTTAAAACTGGGACAGGGTATCAAGGAGAGAAGGAACCATCTTGGCTAAAAGGTGAAGTGTGTTAGTATGTTGCCAGAGTAATGTTGCTGTACTTTAATTCTGTCACATTCACACATTGGAATAACAGTATATTGCATGCCCAGCTCTGGAAAATTCAATATTCTATAAAGTGGGTATAATTAATATTTGCTGTTTTTCTTAATGAAGCCAATTAAATATTATAAGAAGCAGGACCTTATCTTTATAGAAAGCTACAGTAAAAATAAACATTGTCGACTTATTTATTCTACATGTGTTACCAGCAGTTTTTAATCTCATGCACACTGAACTATTGTTGTAGATTGCATTGTACTCAAATGCAATCATTTCCTTTTAGCTTTCTGGCAATGAGTTATATATATTACATATGCCTGAGACTATGTCTTGCAAGTTGTGAAATGGATGCCAGATCTGTGTACATTTGACCTTTTTCATGGGTATCTAGTGTTCTGTAGGTGCATAAGAGAGACCCACCACAAGCAAAACATTAGCATTCTTATTCTACATTACGCTGTAATGGGACAGCCCCACTAATAATACCACTGAGGCACGAAGGCCGGCTCAAGGAAGTGATGTACACAGATTAATTACCTCATGCTTGTACGTGAAAAACTATGTATGATTGCACTACATAACTTTCAACAGATGTTGTGAAATCAAACCCCTGTCAAAATTCAAGGACCAAAGACTTCTACAACAGTTTCTGTGCATGATGGAAGGTTAAAATACATTATCTTAAAGCATATAAATTAATAGAATCCAGGTTAACAAATGCATTAAAAAACCCCAAACTGTTAAAGAAGTCCCACTACGTTTACTCAAAACAAAGATTAAGAATAAATACAAATAGAAACAGGACTTTCAACTCTTAACACAACTGAGAAATTCTCCAGATCTGTGGTGCAATTCTAAATTATCCCACCTACTGTAATCAGCAAACAGATGCAAGATCTAGGTGATAACAGTTTCTCATGCAACTCCACTGACAATGGTGGAACAACAGAAAGAAGTGAGGCTCATTTAAATTTTTTAAAATTCTGAGCACATAAGATGTCTGTTCACCTCTTCAGGCACATGTCAGATTACCAACCAATATAATTCCACACTTTGAGGCTGAGGAGGACACAAAGAAAAATTTTAATCTAATGATGTTCACCTACACTACTACCTTCTCCCCCTCCATGAGTGGGACAAGTGATGGCCATTGCCATATGTCCTCCCTGCAAAAAGGCAGAAATCCTCCTGAAATGGCTGATCGTAGAAAACTGCCCTGGTGGTAGCTCTGATCAGCACTTTTAACCGTAGTGTCAGAGCTCAAAGGCAAAGATTATCTTTCTAACCTGGCAAGTCTCAGAATATTTATGGCTTCTGTAAATCAACACCATGTACTCTGCTGGAACTTAACCAGCGACCAGCACGGATAATGAAGCGCTGGCCAAATAGGCTCATGGTGATGTGCTGCCCTCAGTAATGGGGCACTAGCTCTAGTCACCAGTTTCCATTTCCAAATAAGACTGAGTGCACCACTCCATGTGCAGCACAGCATAACTTGCCTAATCACAAGCAACAATAGAAGCAGATGACTGCACCAAGACCTGTGACCAAAAAAAGACACGGTGCACTTCTGATTCATTGCAGGGTGGGGCTGTGAGCGAGGGAGAAATTGGCACAGGATTTTGTAACTGGAGTTTGAAAAGAAAACACACAACATCAGACAGGGAGAAAAATCTCTCAGTTGTTCTCTGAGATAGAAAGTTTGACATTATTGTCATTTTCCAGAACAAGCCATAGCTATGGGAAAAGTTATGCTCCTGTTCAAGTGTAGAGGACGAGAAAACTCAATGAAGTTAAGATCTTTCTTGTGGCAGAAAAATGACTTATATGCGCTAAAATTAGTTTCATATCCTCTTAGCACAGGCAAGAGAAAAATGGCCGTGAGAACTGACAATGTAGGTCATACATCACTGACCAAGGCCTGTGGTCTAAACTCATAACCAAGTTTCCCATGGCATACTATGAGCTTCAATGCATTTATGCCCAGCTCGAAAATCTCTGAGCATTATATACACACATGAAAGAAGCATGCACGGGAGACTGAAGCAGTGTAAGAAAAATGCAACAGCTTCAGTCTCTGTGCTAAGAAGGTAATTTTAAACAGAGAATAAAAAAGAAAATTAGTAGCGCTAAATCTGTGGAGAGCAGAGATTACTGAAAAAAATTGTTAAAAATAAACACCAGAATCTTCTTATACAATAATTTTGATTTTCACATAATTACATTACTTTTTTTTGTTTCTTGAGCCTGCAATGTATAAACTTTCAGGAAAACACCACATGCTTTGACAAGGTAATACATAACCTATTTAGTGTCTGAAGACCAAAAGCATGAACACGTTGAAAAAGTATGTTCAATATTTGTGCCTTTCTGCTAAGAAGACTGGAAAAAAGCCACAAAATATGTACAAATTCAGAAATAAAGTAAAAGGCCAGGAGGTTATATGAAGGTCATATGAACTTTCTTTTCTAAAATTTGTTTCAGACTCCTGTATGGGAGGAGGCAGGACAGGCGGATGGCTTAGGGTAGTGGTAGGTAGGAAGTGGTAGTAATAGGAAGCAGATACAAGAAAAACTGTTAGATCATCTAGTTTCATCCCTGGCAACAGAGGGTCGTTCCCCAAACACACTGTCGACAATTTTGGTTCTTATTTCAAATGTCCAAAATACAGACTCAGTCCTTGTGGAACTGTTCCATAAAAGTTGCACTGTCACAAATAAAATTATACTTTCCTATTCATTCAATAATTCATTTTAACATGTTTAACAACTGAATACAATCCTTCCTGATAGGATTGTTATACTACTGACAGATTTCTAGATAGTTGGTTAAGACTGAAAAAGAATCCTAAAGTACCCATTTTGGTCACAGATACAGATCAGGCTGAGATCCATAGCAAATAAAACTTTAAGATGAGAGCTTGAGTGGGCTGCAGCAAGGTGTGTTGTTTAAGGACAATTCCAAATTTACCCACTCTCCTTCCACAGCACATCTCAACTGTGCACCCCTTGGTACAAAATCCAACACAACAGCCCCTGCAAGGCACAGTTTGAAGCAATCCAAACACTGAGCAGGCAGAGAGACTTAACCAGGCACTTCACTCTCCCACAGAAAACTTTGTGCTGAGGGCCGTGACTGGTAAAAGCTAGAGCTTGTACAGACAACAGAACTGACAACAGAAGGCTCCAGCACTAAAGGCTTTTGAACCATCAAGCGATCATCGACAACATGAACTTTGTAGCAGAAAAAACCAAACAAAACCAACTGTTGTGATGAGGTCACATTACTGAAAGGAGGAGAGAGGAAATATTTTGCCATAGAGAACTTTTACTCCCCTCCAAAATAAGAAATTAGAAGTGCCAAAGGGACAATAACAGTGAAAATACCCAGACAGCTAACTGATTTATGTCTGCCAAATTTGGCCTAGCATCAGTTACCTTCTCCCAGACTCTACTGTTGCCAAGAGTGTTGGAGAAGAGGGAAAACTCACTGACTCCAGAACATGGTTGTTTTCAAACGCACCTATAAGCTTGATGAGATCTGCCTTGCACAGGTCTTCTCTCATTCTCTGCCCAAGTTACTCCTAGCAGCTTCAGGGGAGACAGCATTAGGTTATTGCACTGCAAAAGAAAATCATTAAAACTGCTCTTTGGAAAATGCCTTGTTTACTTCCTTGCCAATACCTTTCAAGTTACACATTTTTCTTGAAAATACGAGAGCTGATTAAAAGCCCACAATTCTAACAGAGCTCTTCACTTTAACAACCACAGCATTGTCTCTTACTCTGTACTAGGAAATTCCATAGCCTCAGCACTTTGATTCACAGTATCTTCAAGTCACTGGGGAAAGACACATGCTCCAAAGATGTTATCAGGATATAAGCAACAAAACAGTGTTTTTCTTGAACTATCCTTCCATTCCAGTAAATCATAATAGTTAACATCTCACATGCACCTCCTTACGTGCTATGCTAGCCTCCTTCCTCCCCATAACCTGGGAAAAAAATGGAAGAAAACAACCCAACAGGCAAGCCTGTGGAAAAGGAAATAAAACCTATCAGAAATGGAGACTGTGTAACCTCCTCTCCCTTCAATTTGATTTGTATGCTAAGATTTTTAGGCTTATCAAAAAATTCTTAGCACTATAAACGTCATTCTGACTACTAAGATGACTTTTAGGAATGTTCAGATGGTACAATTTGCATTTAAGTCATCAGGAAACTGGGACATCATCTATTCAAATGTTTAGACAAGATTTCACATGTTTCTCATTTGAAAATTTTATCTTACATCCAAACTGGGGAACAGAGAAGCAAGACACACTGCCTGAAAACCTAAAATTCTCCCTTTAGTCCCTTTAGTCTTGCCAGCTAAACTCTGGATGTCTTTGCATTCTGTCAGACAGGATAATGAGTCAGTCTGTCCCTAACTGGCTTTCTAAAAAGGAAATTGAGAAGTTTGATGACATATTTGGATAAACACACTCACTGGATAAAATTACTTAACTTTTTATATCTCTTCAAGTTTGCTATAAACCTTCAAAATCCTTATAGACTAGATTTAAGTATAGCAAATTAAAACCTATAGATTATAAATAAACTTAAGAAAAACCACTATATTAAAACTCAAAGGACCTTGTAAACATTCTCATCAAAGCACCACTACTATAATACAGCACCCCACCCATAAATCCATGTTATTAATTGCTAGTCATCCACAAGTCTTATTGAAATATCAGCTGTATATACATCATCTTTGGTTCAGAACCCAGTCTTCTCATCATCTTTGAACACAATGTAACAGCCAACACTGTAGCTCTGACTGAAGGAGCAATGAATAAACCCAGAGTTTATACAGTTCAGCTCTCCTGGAAAGATGGTGGAGATCACTGTTATCATCTGTATGTGCTTTAGGTCTCCCTGAGTGTAGTATTTGGCCTAGAAAAAAAAGACGATTGAAATATACAGTACTGAACCTACAGAAGTGCCTCACCCTCCTTACCAAAGGATAACAAATTTTAAAATACCATTTTGGAAAGCATCCTTTTTTTGCATTATTGAACATCCAACAGCATGGTGTGTAAATCAATGAAGTTTTATTACAGGAATGTACCTTATGGATTCAAGATCCTAACCTCTATGAATTCCCATCTTCTTTAGCTCTGTATTAACTACAAATGCAAATTAAGAAAGGTGGCATCTCAATGCAAAGAAAGAAAAGACAGCATTCCAAACAGGTTTTTCATTAGTTTCATAAAATAAAACATCTATTTTACATGAATTCTATATCAAGCTGTTTTCCACACATGCTGACAAGCATTATCAAATTTTACAGTTAGTCAAATCTAAACTTCTTGTCTGTAACCAATCTTAAAACTGGGCTAATTTCATATCATTTCAGATTTCACTGCCAGCATTTCATTAAAGTGTGTAGTTTAAGGCTTACGTATGCAAAGACCTGAGTCTCAAAACACTATACACAATCTTGCCCTTGGATATTTTTATTGCTAAACGCAAAGACAGTTGGTTTTATAATACCCAGGAGGCATCCAGAGCATTTCTTGGAGAAAACTGAGAAGGAGCCGCTCATGATAAAAATAACAGCATACAAAGGAATTTGCAAAGTGGCTGGAGACAAAATTATCTTTTTAGCCACCTGACTACCAGACTGTCTCCATGGCTACATCTTTGAAATAGTCCTAGTACCAAAGCACAGGTTCAGGCAGCAAAGTAGCATTTCAGTAAGTAGTTGAGAAAATGCTGCAGGAAGAAAGGGTTCAGTTTTATTAGACTGTAGAAAAAAGTTTTGGAATAGGATGCACAAATTTCACCTAAAACAAAATAAAAATAGGCTGCTGGTATTCCAGTTTAAAATTAAGATAAAGACTGTTTAAACTTCGCAGAAAGTTAGTAGGTACAAAGGTATGCACAGTTCGAGATGACACATCAAATAGGGATTTAAACTCTGTATTCTTGGAAATAAAGCATTAAAGCAGTTAACGAAGTTTGACGGGAAATAGCAAAGCTCTCTCAAAGCAAATAGCATTTCAACCAAGCAGTTCCAACCAAAGGAAAACGGGTGCAAGGTCTCCTCTGTAAATTTAAGTTCAAAAATCCAACACAAAAACTTGACTGTCCAGTTCTAAACGTGGGCATGGATAGAATGTGCGTGAGAAGAAAACATTCAGAGGTGCATGATTACACTGTTAATAAAGTATTTAAATCAGAATGAGAGAACTAATTATGCTGTAGTAGGACCTGTAGAGTTGTAACATAAAAAAAGGAAAGCAGAAAAGCAGAGAGAGAAATAAGATAAATTTGGATTAAAAAAAAAAGCAGCGAAGAACTAAGATAAATGTTACTTAACTCTGTAAAAGCATCTCCAGACTTTCTGTGAATTGAGGTTCATATCTAAAGAGATAATCATAGACTACTATGATTATCAGACAGACTTGATCAGCTAGACTACTGACCATCAATCCAAACCAATGACACCACATAGTGATGAGTTAGAAAGGGTAGAAATAAGGGGAATCTGCAGTTATCTTTATATGCTGGATAAACATCAAACTAGAGTATAACAGGGAATAGCTATTTAAATACTCAAACTTCTTGTAAAGCATCTAATTATTCACTTCAATAGTAGGAACACGTTACATTTTCATTTCTACTAGAGCCATGAACTAGTCCGCACTGTAAATACTGAAAAGCCAGAGATTATTAAGTTCTCAAATTCAACCTGTTTGATATAAGAGGGAAGAAAACAAAAAACAACTATCGTATCTAGCTTTAAGTGGGAGAGACACATAACACCAACGGAAACTTAAACAGATTATCTAAAAGAGTAAATACCTCAGGCACCACAGAAACAATTTAACAACACTGACAAAGCAGATTCCATGTACATGTGTATCAGCAAATCAAAAGCAACTAAAATACCCTTCTCAAAGCCAACTAAGCAATTTAACAACAGATTAAAATAAATTAAATATAAAGACATCTTAAAAGGGAATATACGTGCAAACAAAGATAACATATAAGAAATAGAAATGTTGGTATGCTAAAATCTATCCATCCAAAGTGGGAAGTCTGCATCCTACTCACAGTGGAGAACCTGGAATTGCTCTGGACATTCTTCTCCTCTGAACACTGAGGCATAAAATTAATTTGGTTCATTCACCACAACCTTAGTTCTTTTTCATTTGTATTTTTCCCTAACTGACAGCATTGGATTCCACTGCTTGGGAAGTCAAGGGGTTTTCACATTAGACTCTCTTTATGGAGAGTCTGTGAAGCCATCTGAAGACCTGATCGTACAGAAAGCTTTAGATCAAGTTTGTACAACATGAAGCAACAAGCTTCCTAGCACGTTCTAAAAGAACTTGCATGAGAAACTGATGAACTATTAGCTGGTAGGTCATTCCTGTCTTAAAAAAGGCAGAGAAATGGGAGGCAGCACTGGTTTTTAACAAGAGATTCTACCAATAACTGAAGCAGTACTCAGGACCAATTAATTTGATTCAACAACTAATTAGAAGAAACTATAGTAAAGAAGTGGCAGATATCAGGCAAACACAAAATACTCCAGTCAGTTGAGAAGAAAGCAGAATCATGTGCCAAGTCTGTTCTCCTTTCCATCTTGTCCTTGAACTGAGTAATGCTGAGCCCTTCTATCCTCCTGTTAATCCTGGTATGTGCACTGAAGCAAGACTAACTGAGCTCACAGCAGTTCATTTACTCTTTTCCCGGCATGAGTATGTTTTTCATGCACTTTGACGTGCATAAAAACAAAACTCAAGGGTCTGACTAGTTATTTAGAATTGTTTAAAATAGATGTTTACAAAGACCAATTTTTGAATTTCTTATAGCTGTGTGCCTATCCATCACCATCCCATTTTCTCATGCCTCAGCTAATTTGAAATGAAATGCAAGAAAGAAGCAAAGACCTCTAAATTATTAAATGCCTACAGGGTTCTTAAAAATGGCTATCTTTTAGTGTCCAGGATATTAAGCAAGAGTCCAGTTTTACCTCAATAAAAGTGCATTGCAGAAAAACTGTGTTTGTCCTATCCAGGCAGAAAACCTACTAACTTGCACATTATCATACACTAAAAAAATCCAGCCATGAAACAAACTTCCATAATTCATTTTGTTTCACTATACAAAGTTTTTTTCCACAGCAAGTAACTCTGTTTTTACAAACCTTATAGCAACAGATACCTACCTTTACTGCACCCAAATGAAGAAGTGAAACTGGAATCTTGATTTACTATTGCAAAAGTTGAATACCTGTAGAATAACTTCTTTTCATTCTAAAACCCAAAGAATGAGATTATAGACATCTATTAATAAGTCCCCTGAAAATACCTATAATGAAATATTTAGTCAAATTTTCAAGAAATAAGTACTAGCATGTGGGGCCATAGTTCCAAAAGAGCTCAGGCATGTAGCCTTCACCCTCTTAGAGAACTGCAGCCAGACTTCCCAATGCACTCAGGCATGCAGCAGTTCATAACAATAATGGGGAGAGGAATGAAGATGCTGAGCTCACTGGAACAGTTAGAGAGGAATGAAGATGCTGAGCTCACTGGAACAGTTAGGCCTTTAAAACTTTTTCCCCAAAATGCAGACCTCTCCTACATCCAAAAAGAGAGGAAAAGGCTGTTTGTTTTTAAAAGAAAAATACTAAATATCTTCAATTACATTTATCTTAAGAAAAAGCTGGAGAGAACATATCACAAGCCCTCTTCAGTTGAATTCACCAAAAAACGCAGTAAAGCACAATGTACATCATGATTTAATACACCTTCAAGAATGAGGACATAGGAGTACTTGGATCCCAACACAAGATGACAATGAGATCACAAATGCAGAAAATACCATCCTGAACAATTTGAACACCATTCTACTTTCTTGTAGCATCCAGACCTTTACCTTAATTCTTTAAGAAAATACTCTTCATCTTGTTTGTTCAGCTGTTATAATTACAGTGGGAAAGGGAAAAGCTGATGAGTTGATGCTTTGCACTGAAGAAGTCGTTACACTTCCTTATTTAACACAAACACCTCACTTTCCTCAAGCATAAAACAGAACCACAACCAAACACCTTATTTCATTACTGGTGCCAGGTCTTAATCACCGTCACTGTATTTAGGACAAATATAAAAGACAAGAGAGCGCATACAACTCTGCACTACTGTTCATAAGTATATACTAAGCAGACATTCCTATGAAAGCACTGTGTTGGGTTTTTTAAAGTATATTTATTCTATTTGATCCATCTGTCCTCAGATACTTCAAGTCTTTAATATTGGAATAATTTAATTTCATTTCCTTTTCAGTTCTTGTCATCAGCTCTATAAAGAGTACTTATTTTTTCAGTCATTATGGCAAAACATATATTTTTGGTTGCAGCCCTGAAAGAATCCTAACCTTAACTTTCTCTTCAGATGATGTTTCCATTTCTCCATTCTTATACAAGGTATCCAGACTATAAAAGGTATACGACCTCACCTTTTAGTGAGATAATTAACATAGAGCAAATTTTGCCCTCCTAGTACATGTTCCCCTCTCTGCTTTCAACAGTAGCTGTAAATTATGTTCAGAAAAAAAAGGTAAACTTTGTTCCATGTTTGGCATTAGAGGTGTGATTCTAAAGTGAATTTGTTTGAATGCTTGCAAGGCAGGCACGCAGCGTTGTCCATGGAAATGTACTCATGACAGCTCCACTCAAGTGACTGAAGACAGGTGTTTTCACACGGACCACAATCCCACTCCAAAAGTGGTAACTTGTAGATAACTCAGCTAGGATCACTAGTCCTTTCTGACCCTCTCTTTGAATAGGCAATTTTAAAGAGAAATCTTTACTGGGCTGTTTGCAACTATTTGCAGCGTGGTTTCTTGAACCTCTCCCTCACGTGCTGGTATTGACCACTATGACCCAGCTTAACTGTTCCACATCTATTCCATCTGCCCATTCAGATTTCTTAGCATTCTGCTTCTGTATATTTATTTATTATCTTCACATTTTAGTTCTGAAGGAGGAATAAATGCCCTTCTAGAAGAAAATTAATTCAGCAAATAGGAAAAAAAAAGCAAACAGCAAAATCCAAGAAACATCTGGAAGTTACAGATTTTATAAAGCTCAACAACTTCCATTCTGCAGGTAGTTTGGAGCAAGTGGAACATGATGAGCAGATACACAATGTATGGTGGAAGTTGTGTCAGTTCTCATGAGGATACAATTGCTAGTAAAATGGTTAGGAAACTGGTGCTAAAGCCAATTAGCTAAAGCTTAAAAAAAGGCATATAAGAAAAAACAAGTTCTCAGGTTACTAATGTCTTTTATTATTATTATTTAAGTTGGGATATCTGTATTTATTGGCAAAGGAAAGGAAAAATATATAATGATAATTTCATGTGAAGGGGGGGAAAAAGACAATCACTTTGATTTCTAACTGTTTGGCTAAGTTTGGAGTTACAAAATGTGTTTATATTAAGAACTTGAGCTTTGTTTGAAAGTTTACTTTATAAAAACTCTGAGTTGACAAGCTAGCAGAATAAACTGTATTATCATTGTCAGTGTCAGTTAAGATTTTGTTTGCCACAGCCCTCTGCAATGAGAAGCTGGCCAAGAGCCAAATGAAAGCAAGTAATTTAAAACACTCAATCAGGTACACTCTGAGATATTTTGTTTAGTGTTTAATAAGCTCTCCAGCGATGGAGAAATTACTAAAGCATATTGTCTTGACATGAGCTAAAACGGCCCTCTCTCATCACCACAGTTTTGGGAATTTGACATTAACGCATTAGATGAACATAGGTCCATAATATACATACACATGCATATATACATGCTCATATTTTTGCACATATGTATATCGAGGTACATTTTATTTGACAATTTTGGATATCTGATGTTCTTTATTGCATTGCATCTTTGATCTGAAATGTCCATTATTCAGTAAAATTTCTATACAGATTTATACATTCAGTTGTCCATCTACTCTCTCTGTCGGATTTGTTGTTTTATATCATTAACAGAGGACAGAATCAAAGGCATCATGAATGGAGAGCTGAGGCTGTTCAGGAACTGTTCTTGAATTTACCTCACATTACAGGGAAAGAGAGCCTCTATTAACATAAACACATGGTAACCCCAAAACTAAAAGTATATTAAAAATTTTGAGGGGTTTTTTTTTCATTAATACTCAGGTTATGACAATCATTTTTAACAGAAGTTTCTGGGCTCAAAATTTAGGAAATTCTGCTGACAATTTAGGAAATTCAAAGATACTAAAACTGCTAACAGTTGTTTCTGAGGATTCAGTAGCAAGCAGGAAAAGGAAGGGAAAAATTATTATTTTGAGATCAAATATAACTCCTCTTCAAAATCAAAATGAGACATTATCACAGAACAAATTATTCTGTCCCTGCTTACCCTACAGTTTGGCTTCTATACTTTTGTCAGGCATCCTATGTCAGTCAGTCCTGGTATTATGCTAGAATAACTGTCCTAACATAGCAGTATGTAGGCTCCAATTTTAACCACCTATCGTTAAGTTTTAGTTAGGACCAAAAGGGAAGTTGGGCCATCTCATATAAATGCCTTTCAGAATATACTGCAACTGTTCATTGAATGTGCTTTCTTTAATTGTGTACCTCAAGAAATTCAAGACACTACACAAGCTCTAAGGAGTGGACAATACTGTTGCTTCTCAAAATATAGCATTTTATTGGTTGTGCAGAGGAAAGGCACACCTGCTGGAGGGTTCACCATAAGAGACTTCAATCTGAAGAGGAGAAGACTCCGGGGAGACCTTATCAAGGTGTTCCAGTACTTAAAGGGGCCGATATGAAAAATAGAGACAGTCTTTTTAGCAGGGCCTGTTGCAAGAGGAAAAGGGATAATGGTTTTAAACCAAAAGAGAGCAGATTTAGACTAGATGTAAGGAAGAAATTTTTTACAATGAGGGTCATGACACACTGATACAGGGTTGCCCAGAGAGGTGGCAGATGCCCCATCCCAGAAGATACTCAAGGTCAGGCTGGATGGGGCTCCGAGCAACCTGATCTAGTTAAGAGGTCCTTGCTCACTGCAGGGAGGTTGGACTAGATAAACTTTAAAGGTCCCTTCCAACCCAAACCATTCTACGATTTCTTAACTGCACAGCTCGCCCTTTGAGATGTACCATTCATGCCTGTCCCACTCCAAAGGTGTACATACATAAGTCACACAGGCAACATCAACTTCTTTGAAATAGCATCTGCTCAGATGCAGCACTAACCATATCTCAGCTGCCAGCTCAAGAGAAGGCATGACAGGCCCCATGGCCTCTAACTACAACTTCTATTGATGGTCTCAAATAGGAGTCAGAGGCACCAAAGCTACCCTGTAGCCTCTAGCTAGCCTTTTCACAAAGCCTTTAGGTTTTGATTACTGTCATCTATTTACATTGTCAAAATACTTAATTCATTAGCCTACATGTAAGCTATTTTTATACACTTTAATTTCTCCACACTAATTAGCTAACATCCTAGGAGTTTACATCTTTTAAAAACATACAAACATTCTACTTAAAAGAAAATGGTACAAAATAGCATAAGAAGACATTCTAGACTTATAAACCCTAATATTTACATAGGAACTGTACTCTAATCATGTTGCATCCTTCTCTTAGAATATTTACAAACTTCAAATTATCATTTGCTTTAAAGTCCCAAAAGTATTAGATTCGTTGTCTCTTTAGTTTATCCAGAGAGCTCTTCAGAGTATGCAACTCTTAATTGTCTCTAGGCAAACTAGAACAGCAGCAGCAATCTGGGCAGGATGGGGAAGTAAACAAGAAAACTGATCCCCAAAACCCAGACAAGAAACTCATCCCATTAGGATGAACCAACACAGCCTATATTAAATCCTTTAAAAATAACTCAAATGACCCTGGATAAAAGGATTTTGAAGCTTAGATCTACCCCTGTTCGAAGTCTCAGCTGAGATGACATGACATCCCATCTCCTCAGCATCAGTAAAGGCAAGTTGAATCCAAACATGACTGTGATATCCAAACCAAACTCAATTTATGTCTCTCTCAAAATAGCTCATACCCACTGCTGTATAACAGCACAAGTACGACACACAGCAGGCAGGTCAGCACTGATTAATCACACCACTGATTTTAGAACGAGCTAAATTGTTGGTGGTCATCTTTACAGTATGTTAGATCTTTAGACATCTTCCTCTGTACTGCAGAAAGATGCATCAAGTGAACTAAGAACAAGGTTTTGTATGGAAAGTAGGGAGAGATGCATGAAGAGATTGCTTCATTTCAAATTCTGGGTGGCAAATTTAATGGGATTTCAGATCAGCAGGTGTGTAAGTGAAGGAGACAGGTCCACTTCTCATCAACAGCCCATAATTATAGCGCTATAGGTAGACCAGGATCAAAAAGGGTTTCTCCTGACGCCCTGATGGCAAACCAGAGAAATACAAGTTCATACAGGAAGAAGATACTAATTTTGTCAGCACTACTAGCTGAGTCCACAAATAAAGCAGTCTACTGAAAAGTGAGCACCGGATAGATCTT
The DNA here is from genome assembly GCA_013400335.1 of Eurystomus gularis. NCBI lineage: Eukaryota > Metazoa > Chordata > Aves > Coraciiformes > Coraciidae > Eurystomus > Eurystomus gularis. The sequence goes on along the minus strand of VZZY01021115.1, from coordinate 68,424 downwards.
AATTCAGAGCATGGAAAACAACAAGTCGCTTCCCCATTCACATCCAACTCTTGAACAAATACCTGAACCAGCTCCTGAATTAGTTCTACGGAGCACACTTGGCCTAAATTTTCTCCAAAACTACGCATTCACAAACTTGAACATGAGCATCACTCCACTGGTACTTTAACAGATTATATATCTGAATTCTCTATAACTTAAACAGAAATTGTGCATTTTTTCAGGAGTCAGAGCTACACACCTGCATGAAGCTTTTTTCAAAGCTCCAAAGATATGTTTTGAGCAGTCAATAGCACATAAAAAAGCCCAGAGCAATTATTTATAAGGCAACTAATTGCCAGGTCTCCTGGTAAGAACAAGTTCCTAAAGCTCAGCCGATCTAGAGAAGGTATGTCACTTTATTAGGAAAAGGCAAGATTCTTGGTGGCATAAAAGCACAGATTTCATCCTTCAGTCGGGGAGGGATGGCAGCAGCAGCTGGCTCTCATCCAGCATTTGCTATATGGGGATTGAAGTAACATGGAGCAGTAGAGTTACTGTTGGACACAAGAAAAGAAGGGGGAGAAAAGGATGAGTTCGTTTGTGCTGAAAAGTCTGTTAGATTTCACAAGAACTAACTACCCTAGCACATGAGCTCCATATCCAGCAGACAGCCTGCACATGTCTGTTCGAAATTTGCTTTTCTGCGGGATGGCTGCCAGTCATGGCATGCAGACATGCCGCAACCCTGGTGCTTAAAAAGGCTCTACAAACCATTTGGAGTTTCTCACACCATAAAAATGTCACATCTTGTGACTACAGTTTCATGGTGGTGGAACACAATGACGTAAGAGCCATGCACTGACTCTCTTCTGCCACCTGACAGTGGATATTAGTTATGTTTTAACTAATATACTGAAGCAAAAAGCTCCACCTCAAACACGACAAGTTCTCACAGCATTTTACGGTGGTGCGATGGCCAATTCAAGGAAAAGCTCAAATCAGCTGAAGGGTTTATGATACAAAATGTAGTTATCTCCTTAGTGGATACTTGCTCAGAAGCAAGCTCTAACAGAATAGCAGAAGAACCAAATTTCTTTAAAAGCACTACGCAAAATTGAAGCTACCAAATAGCATATATTTAGTAATTTTCAACTTCTTTGAAAACATCTCCTCCTTCCTCCAAAGCAAGTAGGACACTATTACGCATTCATAAAAAGGAATAAAAATGCCCCTAACCAACTCCACAGATTGCTGCAAATTCCAGACGCATTTTCTAGGCTTTTTGCTAACATGAGTGACAACCAAAATAACATAAATAAGTTTCCATTCAAAACATTTGTTTACATTCCTTTTGCTGACAATATTTGTGATGTCATTTGCTCAGGTAAATAAACTAAGTCAGATTTCTCAAGTTTTCAGGGTGTTAGTTGTTAACACAGAGTACTAATTATGAGGTTTTTGGTTTGTTTTTTTTTAAAAAAAAAGCTAAAGCTGGATTTTTAGCTATTTTTAGAAGCTTAGCACTACATACTTCCCAAATTTAAGTAAGATCAGTAAAGGATCTGTCCTTCTCCACAAAATAAGCTACATTTGCTGGTGTAATGCAACCAACTCTCACATAGGACTTACCATCTCAAAATTAAATAACTAGACCATAAAATCCCAAAGCCAGAAGAGGTCAGAGAGAAGAGTGAACACAATTAAAACATTGTTTAGTCCATTTTCCTTTTACATGCAAGGGCTAAGAACCCCTCAGAGTATGGGCAGTAACATGACCGATTAGTTCCTGACTCACAGGTCTCCAAGAGCCCCACCGCACTTCAGAAAAGAGGCCACACTTCTGAAGGCAAACATGGTGGGAGATGTTCTCCCAGGTTTTGATCAATCATTTTTCAGTAGAAAGAAAACAGACTGCTTTCCTCCTAAGCATTTTCTGAGAACATATTCTCTGGATTGAAGAGTTTTCAGTTGCAGGCCCAAGTAAGTTCCTAAACACACATTTTGCATGTCAATAGAAGCCCTATAGGACCAGGTTTGATTTTGACTTTCCCCAAGAATACTCACTTGAAATCAATCATTTAAAGCACAAAATTAACTGAGGAACAGAAAGAGCTACCCATGTTTTCTCCACGTTACAGACAGTTTGAGAAACCACATTTTGCTTACAATTGTGTACAGATGTGTGCGTGGGGTAGAAATGCCACTTTGACTGAAGTCAGCAGGTTACCTCAGCATGTACTTCACTCTGGAAACACTATTTTAGATGATGCCTGTTCCCAGGACAGCTCTTCTTTTCTATAAGCAGTAAATCTTAAAATAAAAAATAATTAAAAAAAAAAATCCACAAAACTGAATGTTAAAATACAGGAGATTTTCAATTTTTCCCCTACTAAAATAAGAATATGGATGAAGGCTGCTTTGTGTTTTTGCATCCAGATTTTTCCCTCTACTCCTTGGCAGAGGTTCTGAACCTTGCACATCACCTTCCACTCCCTCAGAGAGCTCTTTAGACAGACATTGTGAAGGAACTACAAGATACAGGCTACATATAGAAAATCTGCATAAATGGAGCATACATTCTTGTGTTTAAATAAATCAGTCCCTCAGAAGTTAAGTGTACCAATTATGTGGCTAACGTTAGGGCAACAAATTTTCCCTGGCCTTCCTACTGCCATATGCCTGTCATTTTTTTTTCCTACGGTTTCCACTCACTGTTTCAAACATATGTTGCCACTTATGTGCCAAGAAAGGAATCTCTGAATTACCCCCTTCATGTATGATGAAATGGCAGACTGAATGGAGCCAGGGAGAGCACCATTAGCAGTTATTCACACTTCTGTTTTCTCTTAACTTCCTCTTCTCCAAAGTTTATTCCTCTTATGCAAGGGGATGTAGAACTATAAAGCCACTCATGACTCATGTTGCAAAATATATAGCTGTAGCCATGTACCAAAGAAGTGTTTGGGTTTTTTTAAGTTTTTTTTTGAAGGCCACCTTAAATAAACTTTTTTTCCTTTCAGTTTCCAGATGGAGGATTCTTTTGTGAATTGCTTACCAAGCACCAACTCTGGTGATCCAACATTCTTTTCTTGTAAACTCATTGCTCAGTTTACCAGTGGTTTGCAGCCTCTCTCCCTGCAACTCCTGCTTCCCGGGGTCAGCTTGGGTGCACACGTCACTGTTCCAGAGCATAAGACCTCAAAAAATACCTATAGCACTACCCACACTCTTCTTCTCTTCAAAAGATGACCATGAAAAGATAAAGTCATGCACATAATTCTTCAAAGAGGAGAGGAAAAAAAATAAATCTGTAAAAGATGAATGGAGGGGAAAAAAAGGATGCACAAATAACCAAAAAGCCAGTTTGATGACTTAGAATCCCTCACTGCCAAGGCATCCATGCTCCTGAGGGTGTGTTCTTCCAGTACCCTGAAAATCCAGCCGAGTAAGAGCCCATGAGGATGCAGTATCTTCAGCATGCTACTAACCTGGCAGAAAAAAAGGCCATCCACTAAAACGGACAGTAAGAAGCTACCTGTCAACCATGCTAACATTAAAGTGGGGTAACAGGAAGTTACTCCATAAAGAAATATTTTTTTTAAAAAACAGGTTAAAAATAACAAAGTGTTTCCAGAATGAGTCACACAATGACAAACACAGTGTAAAAGTAGTTGGGTAGTTTCAAGACAAGTTAGAAGGAAAAAAAAAAAAAAAAGAAGAAAGAAAGAAAAAGCGTTACTAAATTAAAATTAAATCAAATAAAACTAATACCTTCATTATTTTCTTCTCTGATGCTCTTGCACTGATTATCAGAATCAAAATTGTCATGTGGTAATACTAGTTTCCCCCCCTCCTTCTGGTTTGGGGGGTGGGGGGGCTTGTCATTGTTGCTGGTGGGTTTTTTTATCTTTAATGTGAGGAGATATAGACAGAAGTTTTCAAAGGAAAAAGAATGGAATCATATATTCAATGCCAGAAAATTACTTAAATTAACTTGCATTATCAGAGGCCAAAGAACTACCTTTTTGCTTCCATATAAATTCTCATGAGCATAATGAATCTAAAATCTGATGTTTTTTAATTTCATAAGGATGTTTTTAATTACATAAAGACACAGGCTCATACTAAGAAGGGAAACTATCCAAAACACGTTACTTCTACACTGTGTTTTGTTATTGAGTGACTTTTCTTGGACATGGTTGGTTATTTTTATCTGTTTTTTAAACATAATTGTCATCCTGGGGTTTTATGTTTGTTACTTCCAAAGTGTCCTATGAAACCAACTGCAATTAATACCAAATAATTCTTTTTCTTAATACTCAGGGAAGTGACCCCAGAGTGAAATGAAGTTTTGCCGTTTTTCTTCCTCTTCACCGCCACAAATTTCTGCCCTTAATGATAGCAGCCTCACCTTTTCTAGAAATTAATAGGCAATTATCATATTTCTTGACAAACAGAAACATTGTAGAACATAGCATAAACCCTTATATGTATGCTGATTCAGCAGTGAAAACTGAAGAAAACCTCCACCACTTCTATCACTAAAGTGAACAAAAAGACCCCACAACACACTTACAGTTGGTTTTCAATTCTAACTTTCTTCAAAAAGCATATAAAGAAAAGGAACAGTCAGTAGGGTAAAGGAGCAAATACTGGGTCCCAGAAAGTTTCAAGTGTCCCGCCGTTAGTGAGGGGACGCAAAAGTTCTTTCGTTCTTTTGCAGAAAAAGGAATATTCAGGCTTAAGCCAGAGAGGCCAAAAGGCAGGAACATTACGTGGCAAGCTCCATGGCCAGAAGAGAGAAATCCCAAAGGCTTCTATTTTTTCTACTGAAATCCAGAGAGGAGGGGAATCAATCTTGTTTTCCTAAATACACATCAGTAACATATATATTTAGCTCTCCAAATTAACTAGCAATCCTTTGTCCCATTGTGTGCTCCACAACTGTTATAAAAATCACCAGGAGACTGAAATTAAAAGATGCCTACATGAATAACTATCAGGGAGAAAATGTCTCACAAGTACTCCCCAAACTTTTCTAAACAGAACTGTTGATAATTAAAGAAAAGCAAGCTGGTAGAGGATGCTAAACACCACCTATTGCCCATCCAATGGATAACAGTTGGAACTTGAATTCACTTTATTTCATAAAAAAATCTGAATATTAACTGTATTAGTTAAGCATATTGAGTACTCATCCATGCTCTGTTCTGTGGATGAGTGAAAAAAAAAAGTCTAAAAATACACAGTCTGGTGTGAACAGGTTAAAATACAGAGAAGTTTTAAACCATCGAAGTGAGCACCTTCCTTTTCACTTGAGGGTCTTCAGTATTACACACGCATATGTCCCAGTTGTCCTCGAAGTATCAGGATGAGTATTTCGAGGCCACCACTTTTAAAATCAGTATATTGTTTCAAGATTTTTATAGGAGGACTGACCTTCTGGAATTGATCTGGAAAAAAACTGAGGGATTCTGTGAAATGACCAAATCAAATTTATTATTTCTGAGGATTGGCACTTTAACAAAAAGGTTGCCAACAAGTTCCTACTCTTCAGCAAATATATCTCAAAAGAAAAGTCAGTATTGATGAATGACGCATACTGGTGCCTAATTTAGTCTGGGAGCAGGGCAGGGGGGAACAGAGGAGCAAAATCCATGACCTTGGGTTCAGTCATTTTTTTCACTGGAAAATACCTCCTGGTCTAAAAGGTATGCCTACCCAAAGCCTGACTAGCAGTTGCAATTTGGAAGTTTGGTGCAATTTTGCCCTGAAGCCGCTCAAAAAGACTATGTTAGGACAATAGAGGAAATAAGCTGTAGATAATTGTTACATAAAGCTCAAACTTTTAAATGTTTTTTATTTTGGGGGGTTTTAATGTGGTCTCATTTCCCACAGAGTAGGCATGTACCTATTTATTTTATTTATGAAGTTTAGGTTCATTAAAACTAGACTGTGATCACACAAAATACCACAACAATCAATAAAAAGACCAAACTTTGGTATCACTTTCAGATAGCTTGAGAACTACAAACTCTGCGTCACACCCTTCACAAAAAAAAAGGCCTACTAAAATCCAGATCAGTTCTGAAATGGGCTGATTAAAGTTGCCAGACACAGAACAATAACTTTGCACATATGGTCCTTAACAAGTGAATAACACTAAAAAGTGCTTAAATTAGCTTAGAAAGACAAATTTAATATTCCATAACCAAAAAAGTTTCCTTCCAGTATTTTTAAGTGGATCATTTCCCAATAAATTAAAACCACAGGCTGAGTGGAAATTGTGCTGCCTCCTTTGAATTCATTAACAACAGGAATTACACCACATGAAATTTCAGCAAATCAGCCTATAAACATATCTGTAAAATTCTTCTGGTTCTTTTTGTTTGTTACAAGTATATTTACAGAAAGAAGATGACCTCAAAATTTTAAATCCTACTCTCTTCAGCTACACCCTTCCCAAGTGAATCCTATTCCCAGTCTATAATTTAACTTCATAGTCTTTTATAGAATGGTTAGGAAATGGTTAATTTTCCAAGATTATGGCTTCCATATGCAACTACCATTCAGCATCCCACCCTAAGGGTACAATCGACCAATACAGACTTTGTTCTGATTACGTAATGCGTATAGTTGATATCCCACTGGAGAGTTGGTTTGGAAGTAAAGACAACTATAGCACAGTGACTTTGCAAATAAGATGACATAATGTTACTTCGGAAGTAACAAAATCTGAGCATGCCCACTGTAAACCACACAATTCAAAAGCCCAGGCACATTTCAGTCTGAACCATTCCATTGTCAGAGAGCTCTCTCTCCCTTTCTGCTTTGTTTGCTCTGCAGCTCCTACAAACCTTCTGATACCAAAAACAAAACCACAATTTTCTTCAAAATCAGTCATGCAAAAACTACCCAGAACGACTCACCCTCATTTGAAGTTAACAGGTCTCAAAAAATGGAATAAAAATCCTCTCCCAGCTTGTATTTATGAATAAGAATGTGAAAAATGTTTTCTAGATAATTAAGTAATGCACAGACCCAAAAGGCAGCAGTTAAAAGAACACATGCAAGATTTGTGCAATTCTTGAAAGTTATATGTGGAAATCCAACTTGTATCGATACAACTGTAGCTTAAGAGTTATGAAGGTGTTTAACTTGGGATTTACATCCAAGTGTTACAAATGAAACACACACCCAGTACATTTATTCTTCAAAGTAGGAACAGTAATTGCCTGTGGATGTCACAAGACCATGCAGTTTTAGAAGGACTGTCACCTCATGTGGCTTTATATATAGCAGCTTTCTCATTTCAGGTCAATGAAGACTTTTTTTTTCTTAAGAGAAAAAAAAAAAAGCTTACCAAAAGTAAAACATTCAGGTATTCACCAGAAGAATCACACAACAAAAGAATAAAATTCTATTATCAACTCAGTAAAAATCGCTCTCACTGATGAGGTTACCATGAACAGTGAGAGAGACAGAACAACATCAGGGTCAGAAGAATGAAGACAGATAAACATATCAAACCCAAAGCTCTACTGGAAAACAAAGTGAACATTTGTCTCCATTGCAAAAGAGGTGACCATTTTCACCATCCTCAATGACATGCAACTGACAGCAATAAATTGACCCTATTTAAAATAAGATTCCTAAGATAATTTCACACAGAAATGCAAGACATAGCCATTTTCCTTTCTAAACTCCAATTAATGCCAAAGTGAAAAGTGTGCATTTGAGACTCCGTGTGGACTACTTCCTGATTCTGGACCTCTTCCCTTTCCCACTGACCTCCCTTAGGGAACAAAAGGGCAATCATAAGCCTCTCTGCATTCCAGTACAAATGCTAAAAATGCCTTTTAATCATTCCTTCCCAGCCACTCCATCAAACATTGGTATATTCACATGGTCCTCCCTCCACCTCCCTATAATACACTCATGGATTTTCATCTTTCCACATGACAAAAACAAACCTGGAACCTCATCTGACAAACGTTAGCCTCTTTTATTGCATTTGAATCCTGGATGGCACTTAAAAATCAGAGAGGAGCACAAGAATAGAAGAGAAAAGACTTGTTAATATCTGGTGAAGTAGTTAAAGAAAACAAACAAACTTCACAGTGTGATTGGGTCTACCTGCTCTCCTGCAGTTATGGAAAGAAACAAATTATTATACTTGCAAAGGATCCACAAACAATTTCTCATCTACCTTTTTTATTGCTTAAGATACTAATGCTATTCCCTGAAGCCTGTAGGAATTCACCACCAAAAATGGGCAGCTTTCCTGCTTTTGAGAAATAACTAAAAGATGCTTCCAAGAAAGCATTTTCCGCAATATTGAAGCAAAAGTAATGAGTCAAAGTTTGGTTAAACAACCCAAATTCTGTGACGTCAATACATGTGGAACACATACTGGTACAGCATTTAAAGCTACAGTATCACAAACAGCCCTCAGTCACTTCTTCTGAAGAATAACTAGCTGGAAGAAATAAAAATCCATTGGAATTATCACCAATAAAAGCTCAGAAGCATCCACAACTCCTTTGTGTACATTTGCATATGCAAACTTTTCAGAGCAATTCCCAAAAGGTCCGGAGGCATTTCAGAATTCACTGCCACTCAGACCCTGCTCTCCCTGAGCTAAGCCACCAGTAAGGGTTTCCACAAGCCTCTGAGCTATGAGTGTTTCTGCTCCAAGGATCAGAACTGCTCCAAGAACTCTAATCAGCCATCCCACTGACCACTGAGCAAACTATACATAGCAACATCTTTTGGGCATGGCTTGCATGGATTTAGATATACAGGGAAAGCTACAAGTTAAGGCTCCACTTACATTCCCAAGCCCCAACATCAAAGGCATTTTGTAACTAAATAAAGTGTTTATTATTGTCAGGCTCTGTATAACTTGGTGTCACTCTGGACACACCTTAGGCTTCTAGCAAAATACCTCCTCCTGTTTTGGCAGAGTTGGATCCACCTATGCTCATCTTTGCAGCAATATCAAGGAGGGCTGATTTGTTCTGTGTGAGAATAGCCTTTGCTCAACTACTGGGGGGATTCTGAAATAAAAACTAATAAAACCAGAAAAAGAGAGCAAACCAAAAATGCATCAAAGAACAAAAAAACTTTATGTGTGCCACAACACGGGCATCTTAGAGTGGGCAAAGCCAACTTCAATCAAATTCTAAGAGGTCATGAGTCTTGTTTAACCAAGACACCATACCTTAGGAATTCAGAAAAAAACTTATTATTTTGCAACTCCTAGTTCTAGGCCTCTGTTTGTCAGATATGGAATCCAAACACTTCTTTATGTATCACTTTAACTTTTAAAGTGAATAAGTGTTGCCGTCTTCCATATTACAGTAACTAGAATAGCTTTCTCCCTCTGCCCTTGCTACTGGCTAGAGTTATGCACTAATATTTACTTACACATACAGTTATGTATTTATTGGGGGTGGGAAAGGGAGGACACATGGGGAACAACCCAAAGATTAACAAATTTATCATAATATTACTAAGGTTTCTGGCATTTTGTTGTTCTATCCTTTCTAGGGACAGAAAGCTGTATCTGCAAGAGAACAACTTGAAATTGTATGTCCATTTCAGAAATCAGCTTGTTTAATTTTTTCCTGAGTACTATCATAGTCTGCTTATAAGATAAATCATTAAAAATCATCAAATGAGATTTCATGGAGAAAGAAGTTACTTCACTTTAGATTTCTCTTATATGAAATTGTATCACTACAAGAAAGAATACGATCCATCTCTGTGTTTAATCAATTCTACACAGTTCGTCATGATCACAGACTTAATATACATAAAATTTTTAATAGTGTGTAACTACTTCTCATCTAATTAATCTTCATAGTATGAGTTTCTGAGTTCACTGGCCAGAGTAAATAGAAGCCAGAAATCATGCCCTGTCAGAATGCTTTCAACTAAGTTACCACAGGGCAACAGCATTAAAAGGAACAGAAACTTCATCCTTACAATTAAAAATAGGTAGCTGAGCAAAACAGATTAAAAATAAAGTACACAACAACTTAAAAAAAAAAAACAACAAACTACAAAATCAAGTAGACCACAGAGCACTGGGGAAGGCTGCAGGGAAGACTATTTAAAGAGCATAGGATTTTAGGGACTAAACTGGAATTCGTGTCTTTAGTTTAGGTGCTGGAAGAGATTTTCCTTAAAGTCACTTTTTTCTACTTGAGCACAATTTTCAAGCATGAAGCAATTTGTAGGTTATTCAAGCATTTAGTTCATCTCCTGAAAGACTTTGTTAGTAATAGTCCATCCTGCTGACATAACTTCCAGAGACATGAGATCAATGAAAGTGTTCCTAGATAATGACACAACTTTAGTATTGCTGAGTTTAAGATAACAGTTCTTAATGCTGACATGTCTCATGCAGCCTGCCATAAAAAAGTCCAATTAATACCCTTTTGTATTTATTCCCCTTCCTCACTCAAGGGCTCTGTGAAATTTTTGTTGCAGACTCTGGAGCTACGGAGTGTCTGAGTCTGCTAAATACATTTCCCCAAGCCCAAGAGACTTCTTCAACAGTACCTGCTGTGGGCAAGACTAACACAAAGAACTACATGTGACTACACACTAGGAGATCAAGAAATTCTGTAAATACTTTTCCAGACTAGAGAATTGAACCACACAACTAAGTCACATTTCTGAACTATGAATCTATCGGATAGCTCAGCAATTCTGAATCCCAAAGGGATCAAGTTTTACAAGTTACATTACATCCATAGGAATCCACTATCTAAAACATTCTGTATAGGATACATTTGCCTCTGCATTATTTCAATAGACTCCTTGAACAGGTATCAAAGTCAGCAATAACTTTAAGTGCTGTGGTTTAAACAAGGACTAGTGTATGACTACTGAAATCACAGAGAATAAGAAAAGCCTTTTAAAATGTTTTTTAACAGGAATCCAAAGGGGGGGGGGATTATCAAGGTGGAAAAAAATGTCTCTTTTTCTGTAGGTTTTGTCACATAAATGCCAGCATCTAGGGACCCAAAGAAGGGCCTATGGGGCCAAGACCATGTTTGTGTTTACTTGGCTATTGCAGGCAGCTGAACAAGAAATATTTTCCCTCCTTGCAAAGTCTGTCTTCCTTAGCATCCATAGCAATTCTTTTACAACCTTACTACCTTTCAGCTAAGCTCTCTTTAACAGTTATATTTGCACTGGGTTAACCTGTATGAGGCAAGAGAATCATAGCATCATAGAATGTTAGGGGTTGGAAGGGACCTCCGGAGATTGTCGAGTCCAACCCCCCAAGCCTACTCAAGAGAATTATGACAATGTAAGACTCATAATAATAAAAAAAAAAAAGTAAGATTTGTCCTACATTTTGATCCTGGATTCTCTCTACTTAACCAATGAAAAAAAAAGTATGACAACTATCTACTCCTCTATGTACAATAATCACAGTATCACAGAATTGCTATGGTTGGAGAAGACCTTTAAGATCATCAAGTCCAACTGTTAGCTAACTCTACCAGGCCCACTTCTACACCATATCTAGATGGCTTTTAAAGACACCAGGGATAGTGATTCAATCACTTCCCTGGACAATCTGTTCCAGTGCTTGACCCCTCTCTCAGTAAAGAAATTTTGCGTAATATCCAATCTAAACCTCCTCTGGTGCAATCAGTGGCACCAACAAGCCTTCTTACAGTTCCTAAGCTGTGTTCAAGCCCACAGTGTGCCTCACAATCTTGTGCTCTCAAAGCAGACCATGGCCTCAAGTGACTCCTGTAGCACTTGCAACCTGTAAGAAACACACTGAATGCCGAATTCCTTCTACCTGTGTTGCTGGGCTTTGCACTCCAAGGCGGAACTACATCACTCAGCAACAACTAAAGAAACAATAGACATGAATGGAAAAGCAGAAGGGAAGACATAGCCAGTGATATGGAGGAACTGAGGGACTTGCAATAACTTGATCTACTTCTTTGCTTCATCTGCATCAAAGCTTTGAAAGGAGCATCTTCCACTGACACCATGTTCATGTGTATGCAAAGAGTTGAGTCAACTTCACTCAAACCTGTGTATTATTCAAACAAGAATTAAACCATTCAGAAAGAGTTTTGCTCACTTTGAACAAAATGATCAAATTCACAGCTTAGGTTAACAAGTACAAAAGATCTGAGACAAGGACTCATGTGGAGTCAGACCTTAAGCTTGAAATGTTTCTGTCACACCATTTCCCTGAAGTTCTACAAGAATCATCTTGCTTTGACTGAATTTCAAAGGAGAGGGATGAAGAAAAGCAGGCAACTAATTACACGGGGTCCACTTATATTTTATGAGGACTAAAAGACAGACATTTAAAATATGTTCTACTTCCAAGCATGTTCACAGACAAGGAACTCAGTAACTTCTAAGGTACCTCACCTCAACACTCTTCACATGATTACAACTCACTTGTGCTATTGCATTAATACTGGAATGGCTCTCATGTTTCCAGAAATAGCCTGACCAGATAGGCATACTTGGGGCAGGAGGGACAAAAAAATCCAGTGCAGAACACCACAAACAAAACAAACCTCCAAGCTTGAACTGCTTTTTAAAATACACTATTGTGCAGAACTTTCCCAGACTAAAGAATGTCTTATTTCATTACGGAGAAAAGATTAAAAGATCACTTGGCTATATATGATTTATATAGACTAGAGGAAGGCATACACATTAAATTCTATCAATATTTGTTCAAGGTAAGCTCTGCTGTGCAAAATTGTCTTTTTCATTAAAAATTATCACGGTCTCATATAAAAGAGGAAACCATCTCACTTGCCAGTTCTCCTTAGAAGTCATTAGTAAAGAGATGCAGGCATCAACTTCTCAAGGCGGTGCCCAACAGAAAGGGATCTAATTATCCCTAATATTTGGCTAGGAATTTTATTTGTATCTGCCAAAAAAAAGGGAGAATAATGGAATCTGCAAACAATAGGAGAGTTTGGGAAACTATTTCTTCCTGCTGCCAAAAAAATTAAAACCACACAGTAATGAAGATATGAATCTCTTTCCGTCCATGGTCCATAGTAAAAGACACATGAATCTAAAGAATGTTATCTTTAGAACTTTCCTCTGCTTCTCCCCCTTGCTTTCCACATGCAATTTATCAGTTGTCAGTGTGTTTCAGACTGTCACTTAGCCATAACAGCCTCCATATTTCTCTTTCTAATATTGAGAAATTAACCTATGCATTAGGATATAAAAACACTAAAACACACTTTACAGATGAAATCTAACAGACTGTCAATCACAATGCTAGGAGAAGTAATAAACACAGATTGGAAAGAAAATGTTTGAAGCATACTATCGATCCAAGAAATAATTAGCGTGAGCCTTCTTCTGCTGAATTAATGTATAAACTCCCACAGACTTCACAAGGCTGAGCATACATTGGAGAAAAAAATCCTTGTATTCACATGAGTTATTAGAACATTAAACATCAGATCCCATTTATGCAAGTCATTAAAATTTAACCTGTCAATCTTGCATGTGTTTCAGTTTTCCAGTATCACTCGCAAAGCTTAAGCAGACTACCTCCAAAAAAGCAAACAGGTTTAAGTAATGTAAAATGCTAATAAAAGGTTTGACAATATTTGTACTTCTGTAGATATCTATTTTTGGCATCTGAAAGTAACCTAAAGATTCAGATCTCGTGGGGGATTTCAAAAGCCCGAGCTTCAACAATATCTACATGAACTAAATGTGCCCAAAAGCCTGATTCAGCCAAGCCTTTTAATATATCATTAAAGTCAGGCTTATGCTGAAGTCCTTTCCTTTTTCAACAAAAATACACAGGACTATGTTTTAAGTGCTTTGTTGAACTGAGGCCCAAGTTCTAATTTCCTCTATTTATCTTAGATACAAAATGGCTAAAGAAAGGGGTCAAATGCTGCAATAGACAGGTTATGGGTTTAAGGACACTGGAACTGCTGCTATGAATTGCCATGGGAAGAAAAAGGAAAGAGAAGTAGTTTAACGATGGAAATAATGAGAAGAATTCATACAGTTTAAGATAAAGTCTAAAAAACAGCCTCAAAGTCTTTTCACTTATTTGTCCTACCTCTTCCCTGCCTGCAACAATGTTTCTATTTTTCCAGCTTCTATTTTTCTCAAGTAAAATCCTGGGTGAATGTGGGCACAAAGAACAATACAAATGATAAGCAAAGACCAGATAAAAGCCACTGCAAGCAGGCTGCAGGGACCTGCCCTGCATTGTCAGAGGATGTACCAAATGATCTAATAAAGTTTTAATTTGGTCTCTAATTTCTACAAATTCAGTTTCTTTTGCTGTCACTATACTTGCAAATTGCACCAATTCTGAACAACTATGTCTAGTAACTAAGGAAACCAAATTCATTTTGAGGGAGCAGTGGAGAATGAGACAGGCGTATCTGCCTGCCCAAAGGCTTTCTTTTTTTTTTTTTCTCCTTCAGTGAAGCTCACCGGCGCCAGGATTCCACCTACAGATACTGGAAGACACTGTAAAAAAACAGTAAAGGAAGGCTTTTCAGCAACTCTCTTTGTTGCCTCAGATATAAGCAAGCTTTTCATGCTATAGTAATTCAAAACTTGCAATTTTTAACGATACAGCTCCCTAACAGGGCTTGGAATAGTACTGTATTCTGTCCTTTATTAAGTTGTGACAATACAAGGGGAAGGAAGTCAGGTCGTTACACACTAAGCTGATGCACTTTGATAAGTTGTTTTGCAGAAGGTCACAGATGTGCACTTTTGTATCGCAGAAGAGAATTAAGAAACTAGAAGTTCATATTTTGGCCATCCCCAGATGCAAACACAGACTTATAAACAGGAGGATTTGCATTCCCTATTCCCTGCTCTAGCCTGCCCCCAGACTGTCACTAAGCTTATCACCAGCAGTATCTGAGCTCTGCTCTTAGCAACTCCAGAACAGAACTGGACTGTGAGGATGAATTTTTGATTACTAGCCTTTGAGAAGTCCTCTCCTTCAAAGCTCTTCATGGTCTACAACAACAGTTTCATGTGGGAGGAAAAAAATGCAGGCAAATATATGCAATATACAGATATAGAATAGAGAACTGGGGGGTGCGCAGGTGAAGAGGGAGATGCAGGGGAAAAAAAAGAAATTGCAGAGGGAAGGAAGGCAAAAAAATAACCAAGTACAATACAGAAACAGAAGTTCTCATTCTAAGCATCTGTACACTTGTGCACATGCACACACACACACACACATAAAAAAGAATGCAGGCACATTTAACTCCTGGCTGCCTTTCCCAGCTCTAGTTACCCAACTGCCACTGCAAATCTTAACTGGACACTGCATCCTCCACGACAATGCCTCGCACCTGCAGTTGTCCTGTCTTTTTAAACAGAGTCCCAGCAGAAGGGATGAGTTTGTAGCTGAAGGTGAAGTCAACTTCATGTTCCCCCATACCGAGGTCACCTGGATGAAGCTTTTACATAGTTCAAATGATCCACATTGGCACAATACTTTCGAGAAAAACTACACAGAATGCTAGTTCCCAAAAACATTAGCCAAGTAAGTGAACAGTCCAATTTTAGCTAAAGGACAGGTTTGGGTTTTTTTTTTGTTTGGATTTGATTAATAAATCTCCCTAGAACAGGAAGTAAAATATTATCCTAGTGTGTCCATTGGTATATTTAAATAAGACATTTCATTATCTCCAAAGCCATTTTGGAAGTGTCAGTATACAGGTATCACACTATTAAATAGATTTGGAAGTTTTCTGATCAAGCACCCAAATCTGAACTTCCTTAGCAACTTATGAGGGGGAAACACCAGGATCATCCATACCTATAAGCATCACACTTCTGAGTAAGTCTTTATCCATCCACAGTGCAAAGGTCTGGCTGGAATTCTCTAAAGAATATCTTTTTCAGGCTACGCTCAGGGTAAATGTGCAAGGTAGCTAAGAGATGTCCATCTTTTTAATAAAATGCAAACATTTTAATCACCATTTGTCTTCATACCTACAGACAACACCCCCAAATAAGGAAATTGCTGTATGTTAACATTATGTTCAAGTATGAAAAAACAAAGAAAAAGTAGGCAGTAGGACAGCTTAAGCTATACTGAAGCCTGTCTGAAGACTAAAATTCAAATGCTTCAAATAAATTAATTGTGGATGCAGGTACTTTAACATAGCTGAACAAAGTAGTGTAGAACACCTTTCAACGGTCTGATTTACCCGCTGACACAAAAGGAGTTTATTTCATTAACTCCTGCTAACCCTTAGTGGAGTTTAAACAATGAGTTTTGTGCCTATTTCAAGTATTTCTTCCTTGTGTTCTCAGTGTTTATTCAGGGTGTACGCTGAAGAACAGGGAATACAAGAGATACATTTTAAGCTCTTCAGTCTAAATCCTACTTTTTGGCTTCCTGCCTCTTTCCTAAATATTAAAACAAACGACTCATTTCTTTAGGACCTTCCTACTAAAAATAGTTGGTTGGACTGCTTAATTGTGTTAGCTGAAACACAAACATATGAGAAGGAAAAGGCTTTGTAGGAAAAACACTGAGGAGAAAAAAAAAAAAAAAAAAAAATCAGATTTCATCTGGCCTTCCCATCATCACTTAGAGAATTGTTTTGTAGTTACATCATCAGGAAATAAAATACTATCCTCTGAGGACCCCAACTCTTTACAGAAGGGGAAAAAAAAAAAACAACAAGCGGCTCAAAGTTCATCTCACCCTCTGAGGAGTTCGGCTAAATTCACATTTTTTTGTCGCATTAAAAAAAAAAGTAAGAAAAAGCTCCCCTAGAATAACTAATTAAAGATGATCTGGAATTTAATTTCTCCCTTCTTAAAATCTAGGCTGTGAGACTAAGTGGCAAACATTATAACTAATCAGCTAACTATGTCTAACAACTCTATTATCACTAATAGAAAGGAACTGCCCTAACCCAAACCTTCCGCACATTCTTCTTGGCCATGAACTAGTAGACAAATGAAATATTTCACACAGTCCTGAGCGTCAGCTGGAGCCAGGACGCATTAATAAGCTTTCTAAGTTCTGGCTATCACTAAAGTACACCAGTCAGACACGACGAGTCTGCACAACACAGAGTGCCTTATATGGCAAGGCAATGACGTAATGCTCCATAGGCTTGGGGCATGCAAAGAGCCTATCTCTCATTGTTTAGTGGGACTGCTGGAATGCTCACATCTCTGATGCTACAGCTGAACGCCTCGCACCATGGAGCAATAGCTGACCCAGGATTTCTATAGTCCAGGAGCGCAAGGTAAGGGAGAGGGTGGGAAGCAAACTTCTGGCCAGCGCTGGTGCTTCTTGCTTTTTCCTACTGAGATACTTTTTTAAAAAGTCGGTTCCAAAAAAAGGGGTGAGGACTGAAAAACAATGAAATACCCCAAAACAGCAGCAGGAGATCTAGAAGATGTCTGGTTACTCAGAAGTAGGATGACTATTTCAAGCATTAAAAACTGTATTTTAAACAATTCCTACAGAGCCAACAGATGAGGATTAATTTTATGTTAAAGAAGGAGGTAGTTATGGATTACACACACTTTCCAAATGGTCGGATAAAATCATAACTGCATTTAAAGCTGTGGAAAGAGTCCAACAGTATTGTAATATATTAGGTAGAGCTACTGCCTCTCTTTATGCTGCATTTGTATGCATATGCTATATATTAGCAGACGTATGCACATATGTCTCTAAGCATTTACTATTCTTTTGAACAACTTACTGCAGTTTACAGAGGGGTGTATAAATTGCCAAACATTACTTTGCAATAAGATTATGCTATGTCTGAAAGAAACAATTCTAACTAGTTTCATTACTAACAAACTTTTCAACTCCTACACACTGCTTCCCTCTTCTGTGTCTTGTGTGCAAGTGTCAAAATCACAAGAGGACAGAACTGTCCGATTTTGACGAAAAAAGCTTTAAATCCTAGTCACCAAACAAATTATGAGGCTTTCAAATTCAGAAAACCCACTGGTCTCTTCGAGGCTTGTTCTGCAAGATGCTGAACAGTAACTGCATTTATTAACTTCAAAAAACTGAGAATGGAGAACAGTTCTGATGAGGCACTAAGCACCTTGAAAGATTACACCTTAGTTTGTTTATAATTCACATCTGCATAATATATGAAATTACACTGTCCTCTCCGTTCATTAAGAGCCAAACCCTGTCAAATCCTTGTTTATAGGAACAACTGCAATTATGTCAATTGTACGGTCCTACTTGCAAATTCAGACTACTAAGCATTGCTCTCCAGAGTCTTATGTGCAGTTTAAAATGTTAGAAAAGTTAGAATTCTTAAGACCTTTAAACTCAAACACTTCTTAAAAGTAAATCATGTTTTTGTTGTATGTTTTCATTTTCCTTAATACAAAATTAAATCAGAATTAAATGCTGGGACAGCAGGAAGGGATTTTTTTTCCCCTCCATTTGATGTTTTAAATCCTGCAAAATCCTGGTTCAAGTATATATTTCAGAAAAATCAAAGCTGATACAATCATATGCATTGCTATACTATCAAGCATACATGGAATTAGAGACCGAGTCATGTGTGAACATGTTTATGACTTTTTTTTTCTTTAAACAACAAGAAAATATTAAGCAGTTACTTCCCACATGCTTCTAAAAATGGAAATATATAGGAAGCTATTTAATTTCAAAGATAATTCAGGTATTTGTGTATTATTAACCTTGGCATTTAGGTAGAGGTCACATCCATGTTTACAAGATAAACTTTCTTGTAAAGTGCAAAGTTTACACCTCTGTTGATGCCTTGAGTCTGCCTAGCTATAGAATCAGGGAAGAGAGCACCATATGGTATACACGGAATAAAAAGAATCCTAGCAACCAGAACAAATATAAGTTTATAGTAGAAAACCACTACTGCAGATCAGTATCCTAAGTCCCTTGCAATGTCTTCCGCTCGCTATTCTTTCATATCTGCAGACTTGCAACCTATGTCCTCGCTTTTTTAGATCTCTTTACTGATGAATGATTTCTTGGTTTCCTACATAACCTTTATTAAGTGGATTTAATACTTAATAAATACATTGTCAAGTTATAAAGTGGAAAAGTTAGCTATGTTATGAAAAGATGTATTACAAACCAAAGTTAAATAACAGACCTCAAAAAATGTGTCTGGATAGAAAGGATAAGCTGAAATCTAAGGACTAGAAGATGAAGAAAAAATATTCATAGAAATGCAACACATGCAATAAACATATGTATTTGTTAAAGGCAGTAACTGGAAAAAAGCCTATGCATAGATAAGAACTATTTCAGCTCCTCTAAATCCAACAGAGGAAGGTAGCATTTCTCATTAGTTACTGCTACAGCAATATCCAAAGGTCAATCTGTACTGCAAATGGTGCTAGCCTAATGATAATCACAGTATCTATCAAAAGTCTGAAGAGCTCTATTTCCCATAGTCTGTCGTCCTTAGATTGAAAGGGAAAACATTCTTCACTTAATGCTTACAGGACCAATTTCGCTCCCATTTATACTGGTAAAAGTCCAAAATAATTAGGCTGAGGTATAATGATCAAAATGTCTCACTGTTGTTTCCCCTCCCACCCCCATTATACACTCCTTTGTTTTATCAGATTTCTTAATATGTACTGAGAATATATCATTTTAAGCAGTTAAGATATTAGCTCATAGTAAAGGAAAATAATTATCTTATAATTCAGTCTTCAACAACTGCATTTCTCACTTTTTTATAGTAACTTTCTACAACATCCAACGTAAAGAGAAAGCATTTTAAGAAGCAGTATATCCTCCAGAAATAAAGTCAGCTTCCTATCAGACTGCATTGACCCTTTGTTCCTTCCCTGTCACTTCCCTTCTCTCCACTGACAAATGTCGCACAACAGCTGACAGAATTTTTAGAGATTTGATCCAGAACACCAAGGGATGTAACTTACGCTTTTTAAATTTTCCCCATCAGTACTAGTAAAATCAAGGCATTGCTTGATTCTTGCTGCGTAACAGCACCTTCATATTATTTACCTAATACTGTGACAAATTATCACATTTGCCATTGTCGTGGGATAAAAAAAACAGCCTGGTTTTACTCTCAGTGAGTTTCTACACTCTGGCGGTTGTTTAAAAGACAGAACTTCCCTTTGGGAAAAATTCTTCACCAAGTGTAGTTTGGCATGGCTAAGTGAGCAGCCACTGCTCCTCTGGACCTCTCCTGCAAAGGCTTCTCTCAAATCCTGGGTGTGGTATTACCTAACTATAATTCATAAAAGAAGCAATTAAAATATCTAAGTCACAGAATCCTAAGGAGTTTACAATGTAGGAAGACATATCTTTAAAAAACATCCTATAAAATTTTAGTTCTGAGTCATTAATAGTTCCCCTTAATATTTTACCCTGTCATCAAGTTGATTTAACTTGGAAACTACGCCTTACCAATAAAAATAAATTATTTTTAATTGCTTAGGTTTCTTTTTTCTCATATTGAATGGCTTCTGCCATGGCATCCTTGAGGTTTATGTTGAACTTTTTTGAAGTGGTTGAAAGCTTGGTTAGTTCAGCCATTGACTAAATTGTATTACTCGGCTCCTAGAGGGTAAGAGGCATTGCTGAAAACTTCTAAATATAGCACTCAGTCTTGTGATTTAAGTGAAGTAATGGACATTTTGAGTCTTAACACCTCTCAGTATGTTATGCTGATTTTGAGTTTTGCTGTGTTTTCTGTCAGCGAGACAAGAAGTCACTTTGATTGCAAGTCTAGGGCACCATGTTGTTTCTGGAAGGTCAGTAGCAGTGCTCAGACTGATGGACCAATGGAGCACACTCAGGCATTCATAGCTTACTTGAATTTGTGAACACAAAGTATATTTGAAGATTTTCTGTGGCAGTCTGTAGCCTCCAGTTAAAAACAGTACAAAAACAACACCTCCCAAAGCACTGCCTCCTCACCAGAACAACAGAGCGGAGGTGACAGTGAAGAGGTGAACGTTCATGCAATAAAATGTTAGCTGAGCAAACACCCAGCAATATCGTTGTATAACCCTACTTTAATAACAAAACGGAAGGCTTGGAGGTGAAAAGTCAAACAAACCTTGCTAGACAACATTCCAACACAACTCAAAGTCCTATAACCTTGGACATTCAAGTTGATAAAGGTACAAGCTTTTTGCCTGTTGCAGAAGTCACCCTTTCTGCTAGAGCTCCTCATGCATGTCATGATGATGTAAAACAACTGCTTGACTTCAGCCTTGAGCTGAGCAGGGAACCTATGGACAACCACCAGAGAGTTGCTGCTGAAGTAAATAAGCAGAACTCGAGCCATTTCGCTTTACACAGCATGCTCTTAGAAGCTGAGCAACGAGAGCTGACAATCTGGTGCTCAAGCTTCAACAAACCTTTGCAGACATACTTCAGGTAGGGTACACAAAGTTCCAGTGAATATGACTGAAAATGTGGGTAGACAGACCAAAATGCTTCTGACAAGAAAAACATTAATCTTGCATGCATTTCAGGGATATGAAAAAACACATCAACCAGATTTCACTGTCCTTTATAGGCTTCCAAAGGCCTGTGAAGGAACACAACAATTGCACTTAAAAGAAATGATGGGTTAGAGTTCTTAAAGATCTGCCTTAAATCTAATATTCAAAGTAATTTCTTTCAAATTCATTGCAGGGTGAGGATTTAAAGCTTCCTCCCTTTTTATCGAAGACACAAAGCTTATCTAGTGTTTGCACAGCAGTTACTGCAACGAGAACACAAGAGAAAGAGGAAAAATTTTTAAAATTGAAATGAAGCAGCATGTTGCTACTACCATGAAAAAAAAAACCAAAACAAAACACAAGATTGGCTGTTTAGAAATGGAAAGTAATGCACTCATAAAAGTCACATTTTAACTACATATTGGATTTCAGCATATGGACAAAATCATCTTAGATAAAGTATAAGTGGGCTCAATTCTGTCAACTTTTTATGGATTTAATCAATATTCTCGTAAAATTTGGTAACTTTCAGTCATTAAGTCAAATTATTAACAAAATTAGGAAATTTCATCACCAATAAGCTCGGCTTGCCTGAAACTAATGTCACCTACTGCATTCCTGAACGTGATTCTATACTACTTAGCTACAAAAGGGTTCCTCAGAAGAAACCTAATAAATGCTGTAGTTGTTTTTGTTTTCAACTTCAAAACGTTCCCCCCAGTCAAGTACATTCTCATCCTCAGTAGAGCCATTCTGTTCCAGATCTCTACCTAGACAGGAAGGAAATTCATTATAGGAGCTTGACCTCTTTTTCAAATTTTGGTCACTTGAACCTGAGGGTACAACAGCTCCACATTTGGGGCAGCCAGCCCCTGACCCAAATATCTGAAAACCAATGCTGAACATACTAACTTGGATGTAGGAAAGTGGGGAAAACACCCCAACTTGTTAATGCTCAAAGCCGAAACATTTTCTTACTTTGCAAAATAGTATTATGCACTCTTTTACGTAAAGAGAAAAGTCCTTTCACTAGCAGCCCACGTCATTCCCAAACTAAATACTGAATTGACTTCAATGAAAAGGCCACCGTGAACCTTGGCAGGTTTAAAACTTCTGAAATACATGTTTCTAAAATCATACCTAATACATAAATGGGTATGTGCATTTGTTTGCATATATGTAAGTAGAGCAGGGGTATGAAAAGCCTCTGAAGCAAAGTCAGCAAATGCAGCTTCAATACAGGTCTATTCAAGATGACATAGACTGTCTATGAGGGTGCTGCGGGGATGACACCAATCAGTGGAGAATGTTTAGGCTTGTGCTATGAGGTGCACACATCGATTCCCTTTTAGGAAAGCAGCAGATAGAAGCTGACAAGAACCTTCAAGCTTATATATTTTGTTAACCCCTATAAAGGAGGACGGAAAAAAATGTAACACAGTATACAAAGAAGCAGCCGCTTCGGAAAGCATCTGCTTGCCTTTGCTTTGTTCCCATCCTCTTCTTAAAGCTCCAGGTGATTACTACCATCTTGTAAACCGCAAAGTTCTCCTGTTTCAATCAGGATTAACTGAGTGGGAGGAATCAGAACTTGACAAGGTAACATTTTATAACCCGTAAATGACCCTTGCAAATATCTAGGCTAACGCAGTTAACCAAACAACTAGCAACCTCTTCCTAGATATAATTGTATCTTTTTATTTTCAGCATTTGAAACCATGTTGTAAATGAATCATAAAAGCTAAAGTGTATTACATCAGAAACATACCATACAGGAGCATGTTACAGCTCCTTCGTTTTCAGAGTGACATCTGAAAATAGGAAAATATAACCTACACATCACAGACCAAGAGGCAAAAAAAGAGATCAAATGGGGCATGTAGCCAAATGCCCTTCAGTCACATAACGATACTCAGTTATGAATCAATTTGGGGTACAATAGCAAGGCAGAGAATGTTCAACTGAATTAACAGTTGTTTGAAAAACAGGGAACACTCGGAGTCTAAAAGTTTTCACATGAAGGGGTAAGGAAAGCATACATGCACATGAACCTCCTCTATCATAAAAAAAAGCCTTTTTTGTGACTTTCTGAAAGACAGAGAAAGAAAACTGGAAAACAACTGAAGATGGAAAAATTAAGTATCTCTCTTGGCTTTAGGAAGACTGTTGAGACCAATTTTTAAAGAGTTTAAGAAACCATTGGTCACAGAATAGTTAGAACTAGTTAAAACCACTTTTTCATCCTGACAATTTAGGGGTTTTTCCTGAGAAATACAGAAACATTTATTTCCAAAGCAAGCAACAATTACTCCAGCTGCTGATTCTAGATACAAACTGTTACTGGCACTTTGAGTAGACATATGACTAAAGGACTCAAGTTTTCTTTTATGCTTAGGCAGGGTATTTTTTCTTTAATGCAGTGAACTACCATGGCTGCAGAAGAATAGAAAACCTTACTTCAACAGATCTGAGAGTAAAAGATGTTATTTAGTTAAACAATTAATCACAGGTTAGGTGGTTAAATAACAAATAACAGTTTAAGTAAATACATTAATTAAATCTATGAAGTAAAACTTGGTTAGAACTATAACCATTAAAAAATTCTCAGACTATCATCTTTAGATCTTGACTGTAGCTTCCTATCCTGTAGTCTAAAACAATGTGTTAGTCCTCTTTGAAGAGGATCAGTTTGGAGAAACCATGTTAACTTAAATCCTGAGCAAGAGTCCCTACAGTAAGGATTAACACGTTTTAAACAAACATGAATTGACTGTGGACCTTTAGATGATTAAACAAGTGCTCCCAGACCAATGTGGCCTGAGGTCCTACCGAGACAAGAGAAAATGCAACTTCCAACCATCCCACATTTCAAGTCCCAACACATTCAGATATAGGAGACATGAAGCAAGACATTTAGTGGGATTAGGACAAGAAAATGAATTATCTCCCAAGTAGAAAAGTTCCCAGAACTACAGTACTTCAATACATGGAACTGTACCCAGAAGCAATCTGTAATCCATCATAAATAGTTTTAATGCCGTTTCTGAAGGTCGCATACTGCAAAACAGGAAACCAGCTGCATTCTTCATCCCTTGTAGCTTCAAAGCTATCTTCAGCTAGTTAACCATGCTGCAGTCCATTGCTACAACCTTTCACCTGTGTCTTCCAAAATGAAGTGCTGGCCAAATCCATCTTAGATAAAATGGACACCCTCACCTTATTAAGTCTACTGGAAAAAGGGTATATTTAGCTTGAACACGAAGTCTGTCTGACATTAGTGTTATTACTCTGTTTGTTACTTCCACCGTCTTGGCTACTATAAAAAGTTGCAACCATATCAGCAAACCTGATTAAACTTTTTGCCTGTTTGGAAATCCTCCACTACACTGCTTCATGCAACTTTGCATCAAGGAAAATTTAAATATCTTAAGCTAAACGTGCAGTAACAATTAAGGTTCGTGTTTTCTGCCACAAAAAGGAACAGGGTACTTCCCTGAGCCCAGTCTTCAAACACTCTGGGTTTATTACACACATACACAAAGCTACTTCAGGAAGTAAGCACACCAGAAAAAGGGTTTACTTTTGTCTAAGGATGTATGTATATAATAAAGATTTTATGGGTACAAATAGGACCCTCAAGAAGTCATGAACTTTACCCCCTTGCATAGGAGTGACATAACCTAAATAATTCCTGAGGAACATTAGTCTAATTGTTTTCAACCAGCTCCATTCCTCCAAATGATGGCAAACTCAGTCTTCCCAGACAGTCCCATTCAGTACTGAAGTACCTTTATTTAACTTAGAATATTGTTTCTATGTGGTTCTAACCACAATTTCAGCACATAAGTTCCTGTCATTTCCACTGAGCATGTGGAGAACATACTAAAGTTTGCAGCCAGCTTCCACTTGTCTAAAAGCAACTGTATGACTGAGCTGCTTATCCAGGACTGGCAGCAAGGAGGGTGCCTTCAGTCCAACAGAGGAAGCGCACATGACAGTATGGAAAGTTCTAAATTTTACTACTGCTGATGACTGATAATACACAAATAAGGCCATGGTTAGTGTAAGAGATAGGCACAGTGCCTATTCTGCCCATGGATGAAAATGTGGCCCCAGACATTTATTTCTATATAAAATGTGTGGTTAAATTGTTTTAGAGAACATCCAGTTCCTGTAAATGTTATGGGAAAATGACATTTACGACTAACCAGTCTCCTCTGAGTAACATGATGTGTTATTGTTGGCTGAGTGCCATTTTCTTTCATACCAAAAATATTAACTAATTGAAATTTTAAGAAGTTTGCATGAACCCAATCCTCGCACAATTATGCCCAGTTCTGGTCAAGACAGCAGCACTAGCACTGCCCCAAGTGAATCAGACACCTGAAAAGCACCTGTTTTCCTGACTGCCCCGCAGAAAAAAGCATCCGTAAAAGAAGTCCACCTTGAACCTACACACTATATTATATAAAGCACAAAGCAATCTACAATCCCATTACAGATAGAATTTATCTATTGAAATTGCTTAAAGAAAAAAAAAAAAATAGTTCTCAATCTAAAACCAAGTACCACTAAACTGAAAAGTGTAAAAAGATGATTTAAGGTTTACAAACTTACACAAAGCTGAAGCAACAAGACTCATGCAGGGAATCAGAACTTGTGCAAACTCCTCAGTCACTTGAAGGACACAGATTCAATAGCCAAGACAAAAACTCAGCCCTCCAACTATTATGCTTCCACCAACAGTAAACACAGCATGGCAGTGATAACTAAGTAGTGTTTGCCTCAACACACATGGCTGGGGTAAGCGGTGCTAACAGCAGCCTGACCAGACGTTTCCAGAGCTTGGGCACACTGCACTGCCCTGTTCGTGCCTATGCTTCCCACAGGCGATGAGGGTAAGGCAGGCAGGACTCTAAAAGACAGTTTGCAGGAGCAATATTAACTCCTGCTACAATTTTTCACATACAAAATCCCAGCAGTAGGCTGCAATTTTAACAATTGCTGGTGCTGACACTCTGAACAGACAATGCAAACTCATCCACCTGCCCATGGAGGGGGAAAACAAAACAAACCCCGCTGTCTTGTTTATCTCTGTAGTACTGAGTGGTTTTATAACACTGGTGATTTTAAAAACAGCTCAAGAACTGTGTTCAAGCAATAATGTTCTAGCAGTAATGTTTAAAGTACACATTTAAAACAAAACTCAGCTTCGTGAAGACACATTATCTCTCCCATCAATTTAACTTATCATGGAATATCAAATATCAAATCATCATTTCAATGACACTGCAATTTAAAAATCATTTATTTTGCACAGTTACCATACTATTAAAAGTTCTTTGGGTTAATATTAATTCTCAAAATCTGTTACAGTAAGTCAAAGCTTTTCCATTTTAATAAATCTTACAAAATTTTACTTGCTAAAGATGAAGGAAAGACAAAAGCAGGACCTGGATTAGTAACCGAGAAGTTCCACCTCAGTCTTGTTGCTTTGACCCCTATACCACATCTCTTGTGGTACAATTAACAGTCACGCTACGCGCACCATTACCTGCCATTGAAATGCCAGCAGTAATAGATACTGACTTCAAAGAATACCTGAAATAGCTGTTAAATGTAGAAAGAGGGAAGAAGAAAAAAGGGTGCATCTCAAAAAGGGTGGCACATCAGAGTCCAGCTCACAATTCATTGTGCCATGTCTTCTAGTAGCTAGAGCAGGGGTCCTCAAACTACGGCCCGCAGGCCGGATACGGCATTCTTTTTCCTGTTTTTTTGTGCACTACTACAAATAAAATATGTGCAGTGTGCATAGGAATTCGTTCATTTTTTTCCAAACTATAGTCCGGCCCCTGACAGTGTCTGAGGGACAGTGAACCGGCCCCCTGTTTAAAAAGTTTGAGGACCCCTGAGCTAAACTCTGAGATCCAGAAATTTTAAGGCTAACTTCAAGGAAAGCTCAGTAATACTGTGGTGTTGTCAGGTCAGTGCTCATTTACAACTGTTCTTCAGGATATGCAGTCAAGGGAAAAAAAAAAAAAAAAGGAAAATAAAACAAAAAACCTGCCAACATTTTAATAGGATGGCAACTTCTTCACTCCCATCTATAAAACCTGCACCTTCCTGGCATAATTGCAGATGTTGTGGATGGCTACCATGACAAGATTCGAAATGAATGGACAGAATTAATAACTATCACCTTAGACATTTGAAGGGCTACTGCCACAGAAAGCATTACTTTTTACATGACTGGTGTTTTAATAGGTGACTTCCAAGAACATATAGATATGAAAAGAATGTAATTCAGGACAGAAAATTGTTTTCCTAAGCTGAGGTTTCATGATAAAGCAAAACTGAATTTTAGTGCTGAATTAAAATTACTCCAACTAGAAGCGAAAGTTAATCCAGTCTTACATCTTAAATTAACCAACATGAATTTCTTAAAAAAAAAAAAGAACTTCTCATGCCATTTACTGTCATCAAATTTACACAGGATTTCATAACCTTTATAAGCCCCAGTATCCTTGTATCACCAGGGCAGATTTTCAGTGGCTTTGTAGTTGTGAAACCATGGTTGCAAACAACGTTACTGTTCAAGATTAATTAATTTTTAAAAGAATATATTATCTGCATACGTTTACTCAGCATCACAACTAAATATATCTGGTTATCCATTTCAAATTTTGCCTGTTAACCCAGAACTGGCAACAGCATTCATCATCTATGACTTTTATTAAGACTTGTAAAGCAAGTCAGCATTTTGAGCATCAGAAAAAAAAATAATTACTCTGTTGGTAGTCTGTGGAGTAATATGCAGAACTCACACCTCCCTCATTAGAAGTCTTCATTTTAAAAAATAAATTTCCTTATTGGGAAATTTGCCTTACGCGCAGTCTCCTGCAGTTCAGACACCCTTTATGGAGGTTTGCATGCTAGTATAAACTAATCATTTTAAATATACATATGTAAATAATATATTGGAAACACATTTTAAAATAAGTGTTCACATTCTGTTGGGAAGTGCTGACTGATTCAGATAAAGCCAACAGATTACACAACAGCTATGGCATGCTGTTGCTGCTGGAAGTTCAAAGGCTTTTGATTTTCTTTATGATGGGGGAAAAAAGAAGCATTAATAAAGAGAGCCATAAAAGTAGCTATAACATAAGTCTTCATAAAAACTACACATCAATAAGCAGAATTGTAGGCAAAGAAAAAACAAAAATACATTGCCACCCCAAGACCAGAAACTCATTTTAACAAACCCAAATTTTGTTGCAATAAACTGTGGAAGGCACAGACAGACTGGCTTTCTTAGGAAAATAAATATTTAACTACATTGGTGTCAAAAATCAGAACAACTTGTAAAATTTACCAGAAATTATGAAGTATGTTTCTTCTCTTACTAAAGACCAGATCATGGCTAACTGCTAACTGGGAAGAATGCCTCAGATGAAGAGGCATGACTTCATCTATATTGAAAAGCTTTCAGCTTACTGTTTTTATTTGCATTGTACAGGGGAAATTCAAGCGCATGTCCTAAAATTTATAAGCAAATCTCCCTCATGTTATAACCTGTAGAATCTCTAGTAAACCACATCTTTTACCTGGGGAAGAGTGAAGAACACAAGCTAGATAAAAATATGAATCTTTATGATTTAAAAAAAAAAAAAAAGTTACAGACATTCAAAAATCTCAGTCACTTCTACAGAATGATCTGATAAAACTAAAGATATTGACAAGGCATATATTAAAATCTCCTCAATACTTCGGTGGAAGTAGAGCTTTACGACCGTATTTCACTTGCATCCTTACAAAACGCAGCCTTTTCTAAAGGCATCATTACAAGACTGATTAAAGAAAAAAGAATAATCTTTTTAATTCTTATTATTGATTCGTTCTTGAACAAACTAAAGAGAATCTAAAAATAAGAGTCTTGCAATTTCAGTTTCCATGCTTTCTTTGGTTTCCCTGAAAACTCAAAGGAAAAAGCCACCCCGTTCAAACCCTATGAAAACGTAAATTAAACAGTGTTGATATAATATAGGTCCCGCTATGACAACAGAAAACCCCACTTAAAGACAAGATTACATCACATGGTACCAAGACAATGAAGTGTTTTGGGAGTCCCCACATCTTGTAGAGAACACACAGTCATTATGTTGCTAAATATAATAATGTGGTGTAGCCAAAGCTATATGCGCTTGAAAAAAATCTGGAAAACAAGACAACAGGATTGAATGCACAGTATGAACACCAAGAAGTTACAGTATGTGCACTGAGAAAAGACATTACAATGAACAGAGAAGAGATAACAAATACTACTCCTTTAAGGAAATAAAAAAGCAGACAAATGGTATAGCAAACAAGTAGAATAGTAAGTCACAATGAAGCAGTAATTTATAACAGAAGCTCTAAAGAAAAAAGTAGTAAGACACTGCCCTGACTCTGTTTAACTACCTAACATCCACGTGCATAAAAAGCAATTTCCAGTGCCTGTTTTTGCTGGCCTGGGTTCTTGCAGAAAGGGTTCTTGTAGTTCTGTGAAGTCAACTGCTTGGAATTATCTGGGAAAGCTTTGACTAAATGATATACCTACCTTTGCCTAATATGAAATTACATGATCATGAAATTCAACTGGAAATGAAAATGATAAAAATATTTTATTGGATAGGAGTTCCTGTTCTTTTTTTAATTAAAAAATTTGTTTTTAAGCAACTTTTTTTGACCTTCGCATGTTTTTGGTAAAACTGCTCTTCAGTACTCTGGATACTCTTCTTCAGGAAGAGAGTGGTTTGGATGAAATTAACACAAAGTATTTTTATTCTGTCACGAAAGTATGCAAAGCATCACAAAGTGTTATTATCCGTTACAGCACTTCTTCAATTAAACATGTGATTTGCCTTAATTCAAATGATATACATAACGAAGCCCTGACCTGCAGAAGTCAGGTTCCCAAAAAAAAAAAGCTGACCAAAATCAAGCAATTAATTTAAAACAGAATACCTACACAAACAAAAAACCACAACCAACCAAAACTACCAAAAAATCCCAAACATTTTAGGGTCCTCTTGGATTCTTAAGTGCATGTGTGCAGATACAGTTGTTGTGACCTACTGAACCGTGAAACAGGAATTCAGCAGCCAAGGAAAAATTCTGCAAATATTAGTGGACTCCCAGTTGACTTTTACAGTATCAATCTCAACTCTGTCAAAGAAATCATTATCTATTCAGCAGTGCTGAGGGAATACATGAACATTTCTGTATAGGCATATAAGACTAAGCATACAGTTGTCAAAAACAAGTGCAAAAAACTAATACAATAGTAAAAAAAACACCAAACACTCATCTTAATACAAACTTTTTCTCTTTTTTAGGAACACATTCAAATCCTGTAACTTACAGCTTCTGCACTATGCTCCATAACTTAACTTCAATTGAGTGATATCATAGAAGTATTTTTAAAAAAAGAAATAGATCTCAGGGGCTAGAAATATTTGCTTATATATCTGTTTGAATCTCAAAACTCCATTTTACCTCTGAATGTAGGAAACATTTTAAAATACCCTAAAGTCTTTCGGCATGACCAGAGAAACAGAATCTCTTTAAAATCCTTCTCAGTTTACACAAAGTTCCAGGTCAGATATCAGTAATTTAGACACTTTTATTCAAATAACCTTTGCAACACAGACTTAATCAGAGGCTGGGTTAGGCTACCTCACTCAAGCAGTCAGTTTGGGCTTGAGCCTCAAGTGCTTTGCTGAAGCAAGTCAATCATTCCAGAGAACTAGCTTCAGCAATTAAGTTATAGAAGAAAAAGAGGAGAAAGATAGAAAAATTGTACATACACTGATGCTCAGTGGAAGGACTGCTGGGATTATTCACTCAAACATTTGTAAATTTATATATTATTTATGCACAATTATCTTATTTGCATTATTTAGAATTATACAGCATCCCTATAAAAATTGCAATAGTTGGTTACCACTTGGTATAAAAGTTTTCTTTCAAAAGCAATTTAAGGGGCATCAGTCACTGAAGCATTACAGTTTCGTTTGGTCAGAGACACCAACTAGTTAATGCAGAAGTGCTGGGTAAGACACTGATTAATTTAGGTATTAATCACCTTAGGTAAATTTTCCTTACAAAAGTAAGTTACAGTAAAGCAAGCTAAAATAAATCAAATGCTAATAAGCCCAAGTCTATTTTAACAGTATTAATGTAAGATGTCTTAACTACACGCACACACAAAAACTGAGTTCATTCCAAATGAAATTGTTAGTTATGCTTCTGTTATGGTTTTATATCTATGGCAACGGTAAATCATCAACTGAACTTCACTACTAAAGCATTTAGAGACAAGGGTGGGGAGGGAAGAGAGGTTTTTACACTAGAAAGAGCTCAAAATGAAAGCAGCATCGAAAAGTGGACAAAAGTTTATGCACCACCAACACAATTAAAAGTTGCCTTTTAAGATGGTGCTGTCTTCTCCCGATTTATTTGTTCTGTCAACCAGCAGCATGCCTTCAAGCTTATTTTGCAAACCTCTTCCTCTCCACTTACACCTTTTCATGTCTGTTTTCCCCATTATGTTAATTGACTGTTGTAGAGAATCTGGGGCTGCTTTAAGTCTTTGATATCGACTCTGTTTATTGCTGCTTCCCATTCCATCAGTTTTTCATCTAAAGCATTTCATTACATTCAATATAGTGCAACTTGTGCACTAAAATAAAAACAGCGGGGATGGTGAAGATGTAAGAAATTTCATAGTCATATGAATTGTATAGTTTCTATACAATGTCACCATTAAATTGGGCAAGTCTGATGGACAGTTGTAGAATGGCAGGGACTTTCTTTCTCCCTGCTGGAATGCTACAACTCTGCCAAAGGGGATGCTGCTGAGGCAGCCTATTAAACACCCAGAAATATATGCCTCCAGTCAGCCAACAGCTAATAAAGAGCTGTGCAAATGAGGCCGTTATCTAAGCTCTTCCCGAACTAAAAGGATGGCTGCAACAGGAACTTGTCAGTGGGAAGCTGCAAGGACTCCCTAGTCAGACAAGGGCATCACAGTATTTACCAGAGACAAATGTGGAACAGAGATCTTACATTTCAGCAGCAACTTCTAGAGAGTCATCACCATATTTCACAGGGCTGGGGGAGGAAAAAAAGCAAGGGGCCTCAGCTAACGCGTGCTGAAGCAGTCATTTTGTGCAACTACGGTCCTGATACACAACTCGTTTCCCTCGCATGATCTACACATGGATATGTGCCATACATACGAACTACAATGAAACATATACATTCTAATACTTATTACTTCAACCTAGGCTTTTCAGATTTTTCTCTAATACCAGAATATACTAATAGGTTGGCTGGGAGAAAAATCTAATTGAAAGGAGAAAAATGTGCTGTGCTGGCCAAACTTGGTCATACCTCAGACCAACTCCCACAAACATCTTCCTAACAAAGAAAACTCTATAAAATAATCTAATTATTTGAGGTGTTTGGAGGTTTCTTAGTACCCTACACAAACAAAGGCACAACCTTATCCAAAAACTCTAACAAATTAAATGCATTGCAGCTTGGTAAATACTGAGTACTAACATAAACTTGTAAAACTAATTTTGGAAAAACATTCATTAAAACCTTCAGGAATCATATAAAAGCAGGGTTGCACCTAAGGGTATCTGCAGGTTCTGGATAGAAGACCAAATCCACACCTAATAGAGAGCAAGATGTTAGGCTTCTTACATTCAAAAGGCACAACCTGAATATCTGTCTGCTGATCGCATTTTTTTGTTTTGTGGGCATGATACAAAATGACAAGGCCTGCATTTTCACTGAGGACTGGACTGACTTACCTACAATGATTCCTTTTGCACTGATAAACTGCTTACTAATTGACACTAGGCAGCCCAATGTGGCTCCCTTTCCTTCACAGACTTTAACATCCATGAGGTTTAATCATGAAACATCAGGATGGTTTATAAGTAACTTAAAGTTATTAGGAGGTTTATGATGCTGCAAAATGATATCTGCCCTTGAGGGCTAAACCGAATTAATTTCGCAACTGCCATGATAATCACTTTTCTTAAAAACAAAACAACCAAAAAAACCAAAACACCCCAAAAAATCAACTACTCAAGCAGTACCTGCATGCACACACCTAGCCTCAGCAAACAGCCAAGATGAGTGTTGTTCCAGTGCAGAATACCAAAAGGCTGTGTTGCACTGATACCTGTCAGAAGCTGAAAACATAATCAAAGATGCATAATTACTGAAGTTAAGTCAATATAAGTCTATATTGAAGTGTCCATTATAAAAGAACTTATGAGAAGAAAGTAAGGCCTGTGGGCACTTCCCCATGATGCTACAAGGAGAGGTCTGCTTGTAGTTACGAGTGGATGTTCACCTACATCTGGCAAAGATGTCATAATGCTTAGTGTGTTTCTTAAATGTCCATTACAATGGCTACAAAATACAATATTGTTTCCTCCCACAGACTGAAAAAGCTTCTTGAACAAGAAACAGCATATCAAGCAAAAAGAGAGAAGGAAAACAACAAGAAAGTAGCTAAGCTGAAAGAAGAATTGACTAAACTGAAATCCTTTGCTTTAATGGTGGTGGATGAACAGCAAAGACTCACCGAGCAGTTGAACCAACAAAGTCTCAAAATTCAAGAACTAACCACTTCTGCAGAACAAGCACAAGAGAAGCTGGCTTTTGCTGAAGCGAAGGTTCAGGAAGAGCAACAGAGAGCCAGCAGGCTCAAGGCTGAACTTCAAGCCCAAAGCAGTAAGATTTCCCAAGACCAAGAAGCAATGATGGCCAAACTAACTAATGAAGACAGTCAGAATCGTCAGCTCCGGTTAAAATTAACTGCTCTCAGCCGACAAATTGATGAGCTGGAAGAGACCAATAAATCTTTACGAAAAGCAGAAGAAGAACTGCAAGATCTAAGGGATAAGATAAATAAGGGAGAGTGTGGGAACTCCACGCTTATGACCGAAGTAGAAGAACTGCGGAAACGGCTGCTGGAGATGGAAGGAAAAGATGAAGAGCTCATAAAAATGGAAGACCAGTGCAGAGAACTTAATAGAAAGTTAGAAAAAGAAGCATTACAGAGCAAAAACCTTAAAGGCGAAGTTGACAAACTCAACAAAAGAATTATGGAGCTGGAAAAATTAGAAGATGCTTTCAACAAGAGTAAACAGGAATGTTACTCCCTGAAATGCAACCTAGAAAGAGAAAAAATGTTAACAAAGCAGTTGTCCCATGAGCTGGATGGCTTAAAAGCTAGAGTTGGTGAGCTTGAAGCAATTGAAAGTAAGTTAGAAAAGACTGAGTTTACACTTAAAGAAGATTTAACAAAGCTCAAGAGTTTAACAGTGATGCTTGTGGATGAAAGAAAAACTATGGGTGAAAAAATCAAGCAAACAGAAGAAAAGCTGCAAGCTGCAACTTCTCAGCTTCAGTTGGAACAAAATAAAGTGATGTCCGTTACAGAAAAACTACTTGAGGAAAGTAAGAAGGCACTGAAATCAAAATCTGATGCAGAGGAAAAAGTGTCCAGTGTTACAAAAGAAAGAGATGAACTGAAAAGCAAACTCAAAGCAGAAGAGGAGAAAGGAAGTGAACTTGTTTCCAAAGTGAATATTCTAAGAAAAAGACTTCAGTCACTGGAAGCTGTTGAAAAAGAGTTTCTTAAAAATAAACTTAAGGAGAGTACTAAATCCAGCACCTCCTTGCAGCAGGAAAACAACAAAATCAAAGAGCTTTCTCAAGAAGTTGAGAAGCTTAAGCAGAAGCTGAAAGAAATGAAGGCCATAGAAGATGATCTTATGAAAACCGAAGATGAATTTGAGTCTCTAGAACGAAGATATGTAAATGAACGGGACAGAGCCAAGCTCCTATCAGAGGAGCTGGAGACTTTGAAAATGGAAGTGGCTAGGTATAAATTAACAGAAAAGGCAGAGTCCAATCAAGAGCAGCGTCTTTTTAAGAAGCTGAAAGAAGAGGAAGCTAGATCAAGTCATCTTTCCAGAGAAGTAGATGCACTGAAAGAGAAAATTCATGAATACGTGGCAACAGAAGACCTAATCTGTCATCTCCGAGGTGATCATACAGTCTTACAGAAGAAACTCCTCCAGCAGGAAAACAAGAACAGGGAGTTAGCAAGAGAAATGGAAAGTCTCACAAAAGAATTAGAGAGGTACAGACGCTTCAGTAAGAATGTCAGGCCTGGTCTCAATGGAAGGAGAATTTCTGACTTGCAAGTTTTTTCAAAAGAAGTCCAGACAGATCCAGCAGACAATGAACCACCCGATTACAAAACCCTCATGCCTTTAGAGCGAACAGTCATAAACGGACAGCTGTATGAAGACAGCGATAATGAGGACAAAGACAACAATGAGGAGGAACACACAGTGTCTTTCAAAAGCAACTCACCCATAGCAAATGCCGTGAACAAAAAATTATGGATCCCTTGGATGAAGTCCAAAGAGAGTCATCTTCAAAATGGAAAGGTTCATACAAAGCAAAACGGAAACTGTGCACAGACTGGAGACTTTGTGCTAAGCCATACACCTGGCCAACCTCTTCACATAAAAGTAACTCCAGACCATGGACAGAATACAGCAACACTTGAAATAACTAGTCCTACCACTGAAAGTCCTCACTCCTACACAAGCACAGCAGTTATACCAAACTGTGGCACTCCAAAGCAAAGAATAACCATTATTCAAAACACCTCCTTAACTCCTGTAAAATCAAAAGCAGCAGAAGGTTACATAAGCCCAGAGCAAGTAATTTCTCCTATTACTATGGCTACTTTTGCGAGATCTCAAACTCCTGAATCATGTGGTTCTTTAACTCCTGAAAGAACAATGTCCCCTTTGGCTTTACCAGGCTCAAGTTCTCAGGAACAAATACTCTCCTCGGAGCCTATGGAAATGGGAGCCAAGCACACTGTTTTTAGAGTATCCCCAGACAGGCAGTCATCATGGCAGTTTCAGAGATCTAACAGTACGGGATCAAGTGTAATAACTACTGAGGATAACAAAATCCACATCCATTTAGGAAGCCCTTATGTCCAAGCTCTCTCCAATTCCAAGCCCATCAGCCCTTGTAATCCAGTGCAAGACAGCAGAACTCCAGCACTAGCTAATGGCCTACCCAGTAAGCCCAACAATAAAATCACCAGCAGTATTACTATCACACCAACAGCCACTCCTCTCCCACGGCAATCACAAATTACAGTAAGTAATGTCTATAACTGACCCCCATCCATGCTGACACCCTTACCAGCAACCCATCCTGGTTTTCATCCCAGCAAGAATTAGTTGGAACAGCCCCTTTACTTTGGGAGAGATCTGTGCATGAACTATACAACAGTATATGGAACTAACGTTAAGTTTTGCCTGCTTAGTGATATTAAGTGTGCACTTACTGTATATCTTCTCATTGAAATACAGTTATGTAAAATATTTAGTCTTGCACTTGTATAAATGCATCTTTATGTATTGCCATTTTCAAAATAATTCACATTACTTTTGACTGCAACTTGCCTTGGTAAAGTATTTTAACATTACAAAAACAGTAAATAATTGATTATTTTTATCATTGCTTGCAGAATATTTCTGTTGCTTATGTGTGTTTTGTATTTTTTTTGCATGTACAGTAGAATTCGAATTAAGCCATAATATTGCCTGCTAACTTCAGATAAGATTTGATTCATTATCTTCCCTGCTATTTCCCAACTCCTCCTAGACCTCTCATTTCAGATGATTATCAGTCATCACATCCCACAAACAAACACTCAAAATATTATGTATTGTATCTCATTACAGATTTATGATGCATACATGATATGTTCCAGAGCACAACCACTTTTACTCCCCATCTTTTTTTTCACTGTTCAGTCAAAACTCTTTCTAAACCTTCCTGTAAACCCTTTTTTTAAAGTGAACTGAGTTCAGAAGCTTGTATCACAAAAATTGTCCTCCTCAAACAAGGCAAGCGTTTTTTTCCCCAATACAACAGAAAAACTGCTTTCAATTTATGTACACTATAAAACAATAAATGGCAACACTTACATTCCTAGAGGATAACTCAGAAGAATGGATTAACACCTAATATTCAAATTTCATCTAAATTCCTAGCCATCTGCTCAACACAGAATACAGGTACACCGAAGAAAAACGAGATTTAGCGAACCGTGGCACACCTTCATGCTCTTCTACAATAGGCAGAGAAAGCTTGAAAGCATTAAGAAACAGTACTAGAACAACTCTCCAAACATACACCTGTGGAAGTACAGCAAATAGGAGTACCACACACAATGGACACAACAGCTTAAGGCACTTCAACGATGGATACAGTATTAGTGCCAGAAAATATTACCAGTAGTGGACCAGCTTCATGCAGAATGTAAATCAGGGCAAAAGACCCAAAATGCACTTCCAAATGTCTCTTTTTCAAAAGCTGTAAACTTCAAATGTAAATTGGAACAGCTGCTTCTTATTCTAAAAAGTTAAATGTCTATGTATCTTGTGCTCTTGGGGAAGGGGGAAATAGTTTTCGTTTTTTAAAAATTTGACCTCCTTTTCAATAAGGGAGTTTGCAAGTAAGCAGAAAGTCCCTATTCACTAAACCTATACCTTTATTCTGTTCACATTATCTAGAGGAAAAAAACCCAAGATATTCTTTCTGCAGTATAACTTAGTAACTGATTGAGCAAAGGACTTTGCCACATGCTTTCACTTTAACAAAGGGACTTATATCATTTTAAGTCCTTCTGATAGACAGGAATCTAAATTACTACAACTGCAGGTGATAAACTATTTCAGAAGGAATAGTTTCTATTGAAATGCAAAGCTCACCACACATATAAACTTTTCCCAGTAAAATGAACAATGGGAAGAAAAAATGTTAATTTAGATGATATGTGATAGAAATAGATATAACAAACATTACAGCTGAGCAGTGGGCATTTTAAAAAGACAAAATCTGGACCTGCACAAGCCTAGCTTAATGTCATGCAGATACAACATCTCCTGAAGTTATTTAGCATCATAAGAGGTCCTTCCCACTTGTTTTGTCTCTGTTTATCCCCAACAACTACAAAAGTGAGATATGAGTCAGAACAAGAGCACAGTCTTATTCTGCAAAGCAAACCTTGACTTCCACCAACTTCAGCAAAAGTTACTGATCAAGACAGCAGCCAGGCAGAGCAAGATTATAATAATTTGTGTGTGCTGATTTTAACTACATTCAGGTTACACGTTCTTAACCACAGGGCTCATTCAAAATTAAAAAGCAGTCTGTTAAACACATTCTCTGCACTTCTACTGCACATGTTGCTGATCCATACTCAAGCTCTCTGCAGAGACACATTGCAAACATGATACTGAATAACTGTGTCTGAAGTACACACCTGTCAGTGTACTGACATCAGAGTCTCCAAAAACTAAAGGATTAACAGCTGTCCTCCAGAAGCACTAATACTGTCTTCAGTTGGACTTAAAAATCTTGTAGAAAAAAAGCTCACTTCATTTCGTATCTGTGTTCCAGAATACACAGAAATTTGTTGACCATTAACCACCTGCCCAACTATTACAAGGTCTTGTAAAAGAAAAGCACAAATCAGGATACAGCAATAAGCGCCTATACTCCTTTGGACAATTCCCAAGCTATTATGAATACAAAACCTGGGTATGAGCTCACACCACTTACAGGTTTAATTATTACACAGGACAATACTTCTGTTCCATCACTGATCCTTACTGCGATGGTTTACCAGTAACTGTTCAATTAACACAAGACAAAGGGAGCAGCTACCATTAACTTTTACTACCACTGCCTGTAAATGAACTTGCTATGTTCCCTAAAAACACACATCCATTAAGAAGGGATGCTTATATTCCCCTGATGATAAACCAGTCTATATATAGATCTTAACTGATCTCACAGGAGGATTTTCACTAATTTCAACAGATGAAAAATGAAATAATTATTTTGACTAAAAATAAGGTTTGCAAAATAAAACCTGTTTATCCTGTTCAAATTCCCAAGATCTATTTCCAAACACACAGCAGAGAAAATAAACATCTGGATGTATTTGTTCAGAGCTGAAACAATTAATTTTGTTTGAACAGAAATAAGTTAGCTGTAATTTTATCATAAAATAGCAAATAGGAAGCATATCTTAATAATAAAAGGAAATTACCCAATTTATAAATTAACCTCAAGTTTTTCAGACCACTCCATATTTCAGACTATTTCCATTTTGCTGAGTAGGAATATTCATCTACTTCCTTGGCAAAGAGAAAACGGCTGAGCAAGGAGAAAATTAAGTGAGTTGTCTGCAAATTGATTTACACACTCTGAACAAAAAACATCAAGCATAATTGTATTAAAATTCAATGAAGTAAGGCAGCTTTTCTAGGAATTTCAAGCATTCCATAAATGGTAAGTATTGCTGTTAATTCGGACACTTGATTTCAGCATTTGCCCAAAAGCCTAAAATCTGAGAGGTATGTAATGATTCAATTAAATGTTAAAGGGAAATGTGGTCATAAAGTAAGTAGTATATATCAGAGGGATTAAACTGTGAAAGAGAGTGTTAGACCAGTTTTC
This sequence comes from Eurystomus gularis, assembly GCA_013400335.1. NCBI lineage: Eukaryota > Metazoa > Chordata > Aves > Coraciiformes > Coraciidae > Eurystomus > Eurystomus gularis. The sequence continues at coordinate 28,314 of VZZY01021115.1, read as the reverse complement.
AGCATATAATATCAATATTTCTCTTTTCCAAAGCTCTTAGCAGGCATCTCATCTGAAGTCCAAAAACATCCCTAGGTGTTAAATCCCCAGAAAAAGAAAGGGAGAATTAACTGATAAAAAGTGGCAGAAGTTATTAGCCCACTTTCCTTCATCTTTTCAGTTTTATTTCAGCGAGTGAGCAAAGGAACACAAGCAAGGGCAACACAGACAGTTTGGTGCTCAGCATTTTAAGTCATTTTTCATGTGATTNAGAAAAAAAAAAAAAGAGAATAAGAAGCAATATGGTATTCTGAGAGCAAAGTGCCCAACCATCAACTTTATTAAAAAGTTATTAAAAAACCTCCCTCAAGCAGCTAATTAAGGAAATAAAATTAACAAAAATTACAGGAGCAGCCAGCTAATTCTCCTGATCCAAAGCACAGCAGATTATGTGGTACCTGGGGACAGAATGTATAGCTGTAATAAGAAAAAAGATCTGCATGTAAACATCTCATGCAAGGCTTAAGAAGGCATGCTCACCACACTGGGGAAAAAAATAATCAGAAACAGTTGTATAGCACTTTCTGCTTAAGATTGAATGCATGTTGCAAGCTTAGGTGAGGGAAATGAAGTAACCATATGCGGGATGACTCTGTCCCTAAGATACAGACACTGAGACATGCAAAACAAAAACTGACAACTGTCTAATCTCCAGGCTTAAGCAAAGACTACCAAAACATTGTCACCAAGAAAAAAGAGAAAAAGATCTTATGGTTCAAGTAAAGCACAAGTGGGTGTATAAAGACATTTAAAAATTAACAGAAAGTACCGTACGTGGGGAATAGATTAAAAAAAAAAAAAAAGACCAACCTTAAAAATTAAAGAAGTATGAAGTGTTTTCACAAACCTGCAGTCAGTGGCCCCAAAATGCAGCTGAATTATCTCTGCTAGTACATCACCCAGTGACCCACCATACTGTGGGCTCCCAGAAAGCCTCAAATATCAAAGCTGCCAATTGAATATGATTCTCCTGTGACCACTAAGCAAAGTACTCATGGGAAACAGATTTTGAGTACATGAGGAAAGACTTGTTTTAATCAATGACTCTCCACTTGCCAAGCAGTGCATTGACATCACAGGGTCTTCATACAGGGATGGGCAAAAGATACCTTTCTTACCCCTACCACATCCCATATCACAAAACACTGCCCTTTCAGTTATGCTGCCATCACTGGTCAGGAAGGCAGCACTGTGAACCAGGTCAAGAAACTAACTTGGATTAAAAAACAAAACAAAACACAAAACCCCAAACAAACAAAACCTACCACACTCCACAAATCTTTACACACAGCTTTCTAAATAATGTATTATATAAAAATACTAACAGTTAAGCACCAGCAAAAGCATTTAAATGCCAGCACTACCCTCTCCTGGACAGAATAAATACTGCAATGTGTTTAGTATTTTAAAAGGCCATGCTACTACTGTTCTTAGGACCCCTAGGTGCTCTAACAAGGTGCTCGAGATCCCTCCTTGTTTCAAGGGGCAAAGGGAAGAGAACTAACAGCAAGCAACTCTTTGTTTCAGAGAACCGCCAGCTGCACGGCGATGCTGGACAACCAGTTCCACGTAAATCCTTGTCCATGGGGAGTTGACCCCCAATATAACCCTCCCTTTCCCTGCATCTTTGTCAATTACCTATTTTAAATGAGTCTTTAAACTCTCTTATGTTTAAAAGATTCTCAAATTTCTCTGTGATGACGTGTCCAAAGAAAAGCAAGGCATGTAACAGAACTTGAGAATTAGGAATACAACTGCCTCCTAACTCTGGCCAGTTATGCTTCTTTTCCCCACCTCCAGAAAGTATATTTAAATTTAGCATTCAGGAAATAAGACCTTCAGGAAGGTGACACATTTGGGTACATGAGTGCAAATCATTGCACATGTATGGGAATTACTATATTAATATAGGATTTTTCTGTCAAATAGGTCATATTACTGAAAGCAAGAGTGCTGCAATATGTCAAATATCAGCAGAAAAGCAGAAATTGCAGAAAACAGAGCTTAGAAGGGACCTCAGGACATTTTCCAACCTATTCCCTTAGTATGACTTGACTTAAACCCTTCCAAACAAATGCTTGGTTCAGCCTATTTTAAAACACTTATGCATTGACATAAGTTCACAGTTAACCCAGGAATCTATACCAGGGCTGAAATATACTTGATATCAAGAATTTTGCTCATTTCAGAACTACAGAATTATAGTTCAATATTCACTTTCCTATCCCTCCACTAGACTTCAAAAACTTGTCTTCTAATATGTGAAAGTCTGTTGTAGAGAAGATAATTATCCTGTCTTTCCCCAGCTTTCTCCAGATTAAACAAACTCCACTGCTCTCCCACTTAATAGCTCAAGTTCTACAACTGTACAGGTTACTAATTGTTTTCCCTCCACAAAAGCTGTTTATAATGGCATGACAATGCAGTGCCCCAAGCTACGCCATACTCTGGCTAAGGTCTTATCAAAATTAGTAAGTATAAGGATTATTTATACCTGTCCTGCTTACACATCTTAATAGAGCCATGCACACAAGTGGGTTGCATAAGAGGAAATGCAGAGAAACAGAGGATTTCCCTCTGGATTCCTAGAATACAGATGCCATGACTTAGTGAAATAAAAGGAAATATCCAAATGTCCTGTGTAGTTGCAGAGGCCTAACCAGAAATATTAGCCAAAGCTCTCTTGTTTGAAGACCAAAGGGAATATTCAGGTATATCGCTTAATCTTAACTCATTCTCACCTGCAGACATGGCTTATGTTCTGACTGCATTCAGTCATCCAGGAACAAACTAAAGTCTAGCAGGAGGCATGCTTGCGCACATACAGATATGTGGACTTCTGTATGAAGGATCTTCAGCGCCATCCCTTGGTCACTTTCACTAGAAGTTTAAAATTATACTCTCTGTTGCTCAAATTTCTTAAAACTAAAAATTTAAGCAGTGAGAAAGAACCTTATTTAATGTTATTTCTCCTAGAAATAGTCCTATTCTACAAGGACTGTAGAAAGGTAAATAAGAAAATATACAGCAGAAGTAGTATATGCTTCCCCTTATTTAAATAAATATAGCTCAAAGAGAAAGCAAACTTTACATCATACTGGGGGGGGGGGGGGGGGGGGGGAAGGAAAAAAAAAAATAAAATATTAGGACCAAAGGCAGGAGAGCTACTTGAACAGTACAGAAACAGACATCTTTTCCCTCCTTGATTCCACCACACACACTTGCCTCAGCCCACTCCCCAGAAAGCAAGCACTGTGTTGTGGTAAAATACCTGATTGTCCATATAAATAAGACAAGCCACCTCTGTGTCCGTGGGGAAAAAAAAACCAACGTGTGTATGGAATATATATCCTGATATTTCAGAGCACGCTTTCACAGCTGACTTCATTAAATTAAGGAGGGCCATTTTCAGTCACGTGAAAATTCCACACTTGGAGTATTTGTCCCTATTCCTGAAGTACCTGCTGTCAAACATAGCTGCTGCATATGAGTCCTCACTCTAACACCCTTTCTCCTGCCAATTCCTATTACAGACGACTGATGTCTACTTCAAAAGTTAATTTAAAACTGAGGAAGTTAAAAGATCCTTACAAAAATGCAGCTTTCTTGATTCTCAGATCATTGCTTGCCTTGAAAATGAGCTTTAACTGCTTATTTCTACAACTTTAAGCACACTGACAAAAACTTCCGTATTTTCCAAGTCCAACACCTGAAACTAATATGATACTGTTATATTTACAGATAGACATACCACATAATCTTCTAATTTCAAAAATGTGGCTAGTTTAACGTATGGGGTTGGTTGCCTTTGTTGTTACACTAAGTATTTGCTGACATTTACTTAACTGTGTTTAGACACATTCAGTAAAGGAAATCCATGCTACTACTCAGGTAGCTCCTGGGTAACATTTCATTTCTAGGAGTGTTTTGAGAGCACTGATGGGAATTCACAAGGGCTCTCCAGAACATGAAAGGCAGCTCAGCTTGCTTTTTGAAGGATAAATATATCTTATTTCCTCTTCTATCACTTGGAAACATAGCAAATATAAAAAGTGGCCTATAGATGGGAACTCAGGGAGCCATAACTATACAGAAGTATAGTTATGGAGAGCCAGAAAATTCTGAATATAAGTGAGTGTCAAAACAAGAATGGAGGAGACTGAAAACCATTCATCTTAAAGGAGAAAACAAATCGGTAGAAAGGGGGCATACATTGAAAGAGATTTGAAGACTTTCTTGGTGCACACACAGACTTCCCATACATAGATAAGAGTTAAAAATCAAATTGAAAAAGCCCACCAAAACCTGTACAAAGGCATTTTTAGTCATACAGGTCTGCCCAAAAAACAGCACGGACATCCCCACATACAAGTGTGCCATAGCAAATGTATCTGCTTACATGCCTCTACACTAAGTAGTACAGAAGGAACGAAGAGGATGGCACAGGAATCTTCAGTAGGCATATACCTAAACCAACGCAGCACTTGATCTGCAGTTAGTTTCGAGTACCTTCCACACAATTCCCACATAATGCCGTTCCTTCTTTACAGGTACATCTTACAACAGCTTAAGCATTGATCTTGTCAACTAACCCAAAATGTTATTTTTACAACACATACCCGAGATGCATATTTTGTCAAATACCAAGTTTTTTTAAATAAACAAAGTGTAGTCCTTGATCGAGCTACACATATAACTAAATTCAAAAAGTTCAGTGTCAACAAGTGTCTTCCTTAAATTTAAGTAATTCAGCCATTACTCTACAATTTATATCAGGAATGACAAAAAAGAAACCCATTTTTAAGTGCTGAATGAGGAGGAAGAGAACTGGATAGACAGTTTGTTAAATCCCTGCCTAAAACAGAAGTCACAGCTATACAGTTAGATTGGTACAATCACTGAAGTGCAAGTTTAGTTGTCCTGACACAGAAACTTAACACTGGTAGAGTTTATTTGCATATGAAAAAAGCCCTATAATACAGCTGTTACTCACAATTTTCAGCCTCTGCCAGGAGTTGCACCAGTTCAGTTACTGTGGCTATAAGCAAAGATAATACACACACAAAAGAGAGCAATACAAACACTGTAAGCAGACCAAACCTTGCCAAAGTCATCGGTTATAATGCTCTCAGCACTAAGCGATAATAATTTAGATGCATTCAATACTGTCATTTAGAACTGCAAAAGAAAATGTAATTTTGAATCACCAAAAAATTTTTGCTTGAAAGAAATCTGACAGCTCAGAAGGCCCATGTTGTAAATCGTGGTTTTAATGAGCTGGAAGCTGGTGCAAACTATAAGCCAGAGGTCAGGGGTATTTTCACACCTAACTTTCCACCGATTTGGTAAGATCTTAGAGCCTAAATACCAGTTAGATGCACAAAACCTGTAAAAACATGGGCCTATAAATACCTTCTTGAAGTACTAACGCTGCTGTTGAATCAGCTACAGACAGAATCCTCCAACCGCTTTGTACCTTATAGAATCTCTGAATTGGAGGCTTCTCAAACTAAAAAAAAAACAAAAAACCAACAAACCAAACAACAACAAATAAACCCATCCACAACACTTTCTTAAAGATACAATCATACTTTAGCATGCAAGACTTTACATAAATATTTTTATCTATTAATCTGAATATGCTTATCAAAAGATGGCTAACCTAATTCTTTTTATAGTTAGGAAACTGAGGCACATTTTATATCATCTCTAAATTTACATCAGACAGTAGCAGTGATATATTTGTATTGTAGCCCACCCAAATATTTTATTCTCAATACTGTGCCTCACCTACCAGGCGTACCACATAGTCAGAAGGCAAATGGTTCCAACTCAGTACTCCAGGCAGGCCACACAGCAGTGGCACAATTATACTCTCTAACATGAATCCCTTCTTTCTTAACACAGTGCCTTTGGTAACTGAAACAAAATGCTTTTTTGTTGGTTTATTTGGGTTTTTTTCCCCTTTGCATACTAACTACATGAGTGCAAAAAATTTAAGACTACTATGAAAACGCATGTTAATTTTTTTTTTAATTCATTATTTAACAACAAGTTTCAGTCCAGTTTTAGGGAAAACACTGGGATAGGGCACAAAAGAAAAACTTTGCTGCCACCTGGAGGTAAAATCTTCAATGAACATATTAAAGAAAAAGACATCTGCTTTTTTCCTTACTCGCTTTCAAAGCCAAACTCTTTCCTTTCTCAATGTAACAATAACTTTTTAAAGCTACAAATTGAAACTTTCTGATTTTGAAAATAAAAACATGAAACCAATTACACACATTTAGATCTAGGACCTATTTATCTCATCTTTGGTAGTGACCAGTAGTAAATGCTTATGAAAAAAGCGTTAAGTACCAGGCAGAGTAATAAACTCAGCCTCTGGCAGTATACACATTCCATAGCTGAAATCTACACCACATCTTAGTGTCTAGCAGACCTTGGTACATGCCATGAACCAGTCTAAACTCTCTCCAAACCAATCTATCTCATCACCTCAAAAACTGCCTGTCCCAATGACTTTCATAGCTCATTGACAAGAGAAAAATACTTTTTACTTATCTTTAACCTTTCTTCAATGGATGCCCTCTCAAATATGTTTTTAGAGAGAATTCACCTATTCACTATAATGCTATATTTCTTCTGGTTTGTTTTTTTTCCATGATCTATCTTCCAAACTGAAAAGGTTTAGTGGATGTTGTTAATCTTCATGCGGAAGCTATTCTGTAACTGATTGTCTTTTCTACCT
>VZZY01021115.1:0-12804 GCA_013400335.1 Eurystomus gularis | reverse complement strand
GGCGGGGGCGGCCCCTGCCCCCCAGCCACAGGCCCCAGCGCGGAGGGAGCCTGGGGCGAGCCCCGGGGCAGACGCAGCTCCCCGGTCCCGAAAAAGGAAGCGCTGCCGTCAAAACCAGGGCGAGACGGGGGGGGTCCCTGGCCGCGCCCCAGCCTGGAGCGAGGCGGTTGCTCTAGTTGAAAATGACAGCTTTAATTCGCGGTAGGAGCTGCTCGGTGTGCGCACCGGACCGCCTTGGGCAGTTCTGCTTCCCCTTTCTCTGCCCACCTACTCAAGCACAGGTGAAAATAGGTCCTGGCTTCTTTTCGGAATGGTTTTGCTGGCCACCCTCCTCTACTGCAGCTAGGACTTATCATGGATTTTACGTTGAACCTCTAGGACAAGAATAGAGACTATTTCTGGAACGCGTATAGGATCGTTCTGATGGTAACAGTGATACAGGTTGTTGCATGCGTGTTCGCTTAGGATTGCTGAGGCCTAAATAAGCATTGTGTTTAAACACTGAAGCTATTCTTACAGCACCCCACGTCTCCATTCCTGCATCTTCACTTTGTTTTTCTCTTTATGCTTTGTATGTGATTTCTTCCTGCAGTTCTGTGCCACGGCATTGCTCTTTGTCCTTTCCACGTACACGCTTTTCAAACAAGTACCGTGCAGACCTGCTTTTTATGACAGTTTCCTCTTTCATGTTTTTGTTTCTAGGCTTTATTTTATGTGGCAGGTTCAAAGTTTCTATGCTCAACCTTTTTTGTGCTTAGTTATCTCACTGTGCAGAAGCGAGAATTGACTCGCATGCAGGTGTAACTGGTATCTATTCTTTGTCTAGATTGGTTCTACAAATACAGCTCTATGATAAAACAACTAAGTATCATTTGCTAGCAAATGAAAATGAATTGGTGTAGTCTTTTTTTTGCTTTTGGTTACAGCTTCACAATTTATGAAGTGCTTTCTTTAGGTACAGTGTTGCATAAACCTTATTTCTATATACAGACATGAGTGTTGGGACATATAATTACAAAGTTAAGGACAGACTCATTGATGGTGCTGGCTTGATGCTTTGAAATGTAACCTTGGACATTGAATAAGAACCATGTTGAAGTATCTCTGTAAAAATACTTCAAACCTCCTTCATTACTAATGCGGAAATAATATTACAATCTTTCAGCTCACCATAAACTGCTAAAATCTCTGTTGAAAATGGTGTTAGTATTGCGGTTCCCAGACATATTTTCAAGGTGCAGCCTGCATTGTTGTCATTCTGACTGCCAGCTTCAAAATGTAGCTACAGTAAATTGGGTGTGCCAGTACTGCTAGAAAAGGCAAACTTGAAGGCATTCATTGAAGAGGTTTTGGAACTCTTTGTGGGAACAATTCAAGAGGTTTATGCTGAAATGCTACATTGTAATATGCCAGGGTACATCCTGTTACTAGAGCTGTACCTTGTGAACTGCATAAGGTTGTATTTCTTATTGCTTGTTTAGAAACTTCACATGACTTTTAGGTTTTGTTGTGTTTTGGTTTTTTTAAAGTCATTTTCAGTGAAATATTTTCGTTTTCATGTATTTATTTCCACTATTGTCTTGTATACATATCTGAATGCTGTTAACAGGTGTTGTTTTAAGTATAATATGTACCTTTTAAATGAGCTTTTCAGTATAAATCCCTGCATTATTATAGTTTTTAAGTATAAGGGATTGTGCAATAACACTTCGCATTTGAAAAAAAAAAAACGAAACAGCCCAAACATAAAATGATGTGTATGTACACCTGAACGATGTTGGGAACAAAACCAGCAGTGCTGATTTCTTGTCCTCTATTCAGTTTCTTAGGGGGATTCAAAGGCAGATATAATTTTGTGTTCAGAAACTGTGACATCACCTTGAGTGTATAGAATCTAGACATGCTTATTAACATAAAAAGCCCTTTTTATTTTTCCTGTGTCAACTTGACATGCATTGCTGGTGTAAGTGACTTGGAGGGGCGCAAACTAATAAGTTAAATCCCTCAACATCCATTTTGACTGCTTAGTGTCTTGTTTAACAAAAAATAGGGAAATTTGCCTCCGTACAATAAACTTTAAAAACCCAGTCTCCTACCAGCTTATGTGTAGAGTTATTGAAAGATGAGATTGTCAGCTTTTTATTCGGTAAATACAGGAAGTTTATCAAGAGTTTTGATTTTAAAATGAGAAAAATCTGACCGACTCTGTTTATTAAATATTTCTTTTTAGCTACTTGGCATATTCTCAAAAATTAATTTGAGAAATTGCCAGCAGTTTTTGATGCTGAAAGACATATCTGTGTTCAAAGCGAAGAATGCTGTGCAACACAAAGGAGGCAGACTGCTTTCAAACTGTGCTGCAAAATCTTTTTTTTTTTTTGTCTGTTTTTTTATTTTAACTGTAATTTTAGTCAGTACAATACATCTAGTCAACAGAATGTATAGACATAAAAAGGCTGGACTGTTACTAGTGAAAATGTTTGTAATTGGAAGTTACCGTTTTTTCTCTCCTCATTTATGAAGGAAATAAATTATTTGTACTATTTCTTGTACAGGTTCTCAAACAGATGAAGATGTAAGCTGTTATGAATTAATTTCTAAAATATTTTTGTAGATGTTTGTTTAATACCCTGTCTTCAGGGAACTTGATCAAGTAGTTGTTGGGGTTTTTTTAAGATTTATACTTTGAAAGTTAAGACCGGAACTAACAAAATATAACTGTAACCACAGATGGAATTTTTCCTGTGCATTTAACTTTGCATTGGAATAATTAATCTTATGAGTCCCAAAATATGGTCCAGCTGCTTCAGACAACAGGGTGACAAAACTAGTACGTATATATTTTTTCCATGCTCAGAATCTGACTTATTTGTGCTTGGAGCCATGATATTTCTTCTAAAAGCCGAGGAACAAAAAAATCCTTTCCAGCCAAGTGTGAAATTAACATACTTGAGGAGAAAATAGAGGTAAAATGCCAGGGAATTAATTTTTTTCTCCAAGTTTCCATTGGAAAACAGAAAAGAATATTCAGTGGTGTTCTGAATACAATGGCTGTTTTGAACTAAATGTGAGGGACTAATGTTTGTTTTCAATAGAGAACAATCACTAATTACTTTTGATTTAATACAGCTTTTGTTGAGGCTTCTTTCCAGTAGTCAGGAGAATCCTAAATTAAAAGTAGGAACCAGAGTAACTAGATAATGTGAAAGCATATTTCAGGGGGGTGGGTAGAAGCTTTTGTACACGGAGCTTCCAACCACAGAAAACTATATTCTTTGTTGTGAGAAGGCAGAATGATGGCTATAAGAATAAACCAATATTAGCCATTGACTTTGAAAATTTTCATGAGCCCTATTCACTGCCCCAGTTTTCTGTTAAGTAAAGCTTGTTTGATGTCCCGGAAGACAAGGACTTTGTAGAAACTAAACCTGATAATACTCTTGGTAAGGGGTCAGCTGGTAGCAGCCCAACTTCTCATTTAGGGAAAACAGGGATGAAGTGGGAGTGGTGGTGGCCTACTAGAGCATATCATGAGCAGCTACGATGAGCGTGTCACTTTAGGAGGAAATAAAAAGGAGCTTTTCAAGTGTTAGGCCAGCATCGGGTCAGTGGTCACAATATGGGAAGCAGCTTGGTAAGTGATATGATCTGAGTGGGAGTACTTGTTTTAACCCTCTTTTAGGCTACTGAGTAATACCTTGTAACAGGCAGATGTGCAGTAATAAATTCAGTGTATATGGAAAAAGGATGATTGTCTTATTTTGGACTGATGAGTGAATTTTAGATAATGAATCTGGTACATGTAGAAGATACCTGTTGGACTGTGAAAATAATAAATTAGTATTAGAAGTGTACCACTTAGAAATTAAAGCTTTAAGCCTTTGAACTTTAAAACGTAAACTTTGACTTGGAGGAAACAGCTCAAAGGGATCTGTCTTTCCTAATTACAAATGAGCAGATGTAATGGACTTTAGCAGGTACCTTCCAGGCATTGTAATCTACTGATTGGTTATAATTTTCTTAATACCATACATCTTTTCTCGTGTATTTGTAGTTTATTGAAACACTTCTTTTCACTGTTATTCACATCCTCACAATTTTTTAATCTCTTCCTTAGCATTTATAAGTGATTATTATCAAGTACCTCAGAGTCATATATGAATAAAATAATACTTTTTTTAAAAGTCTGACACTGAATTCCTAGCAATTGATCAATTTTTCTTGCTTCTAGCTTTCTCTTGCATCTTAAGTGTTCTAGCTAAAAACAAGTGATGTTGAATATATGCAAAAGTCATTACCTATTAATCATAATATGTCACCAGACTGGCATGAATTTCAGAGATCCTTCTGTAAGTAGGGACATTTACTCCAGATACACTAATAACAGCATTGTGCATTATGACATTTAGAACAGTATGTCTTGTGGGAATTAACCTTTCAGGCCATGGCCTCAATATAGACTGGAATTCTGCACATCTAACAAAAATTTAGAATAGCATCTAGTAATAGGCAGTGGAGCCATGGTAGAAGAAAAAGTTAAGGGTGTTCAAGTCTGGAGGAATTTGCTAGAGAGTGCTAGCACTCTTTCCAAAGGACGTGTAATAATTGTCCATATGAACAGAAGACTTCCTAGCTCATCTTCACTCATGAAAGACAAGGACCCAGATTGCTAGCAGTTTACTGGACTATTTATAGCACAACGCTGACTAAAACAAGGTAAAACACAGCCGGTGGACATGCGTTCAAGTATCAAAATCACTTTCATACTTTGCAAGTGAGCTTGAATAGAACATTTATTAGAAGATAATTTTTCTTGATCTTTGAAATATCTTCACTTCTAGCCTGTGAGCAATCTTGGGAGTTGATGGAGGAAAAGAGAGCAACACATTTTTCCCCCTCGCTTTCATTTTGTTGGTAATTCATCGCATCTCTTTGTGTGGGAGATGGGTATATCCGTTTCCTTCTTTTTAAGGTGAACTAGTAAAGCTAGCATTTGCCTGTCATTTTTACTGTGTATGAAGAGTGGATGACAGTACTTGTGAAGATTTTGCAAATGGTAATATCAAACAAACAGAGGAAGCACACACTTGTAGATAATGTGTTGAAGTTGATCTTGATGTTTACCTATGCACAGCTTTTTAACCTGTGAATGTTAGGTAGTAGTACCTGGTGGAATTAGTACTCATGAGTCTGTGAAACATTCTTTGCCAGGTGTAGGTTTTTTGTAATTTGAGTAGATGTGTTTCTAAGTGTTGTTTCACATATATTAAATTGTGATGTTTTTTTTCCAAATAATTTTCTTTGGAGAACATATAAACCATGTTGTGATTTAAGACCTTTCCACCTGAAATACAACATGAGTACGGCTGTTGTATTCATTTCTGTGTGCCAATTTAATACTTTAATAATATTTGTAGCAACATATGCTATAATTCAAGGTCTAGCTGTTGCTCTCTAGTCTGTTTGTCATACATAGTGTGCACAGAAACCTGCAGTATGTCTAAGAGCATCTAGCTTTCTTCAGCTGATATTTGATGTTGGCTTCTGTTGAAGTTGGATCATCCCCGAGTTTATGAAGTTCTGCTGAGTGCTAGGTCTCTGTGTAAATGTCCTGGAAGCATTTGGTTTCTATCTAGGGTGAACTAATTTGGTGGTTTAACTTTTCCAGTGTTGATTGTTATGTGCGCAATCAGACAAAAGGGGGTGGGTGATGGGAGTGCAAGTGTGCTTGGGTATTCCCTTTTCTATCACACAGAATCACAGAATGGTGTGGGGTTGGAAGGGACCTCTGGAGATCATCTAGTTCAACGCCCCTGCCAAAGCAGGTTCACCTCAGTAAAGGGATAGTCACCCATGCAGCCTGCAGTTCTATGATAAGTGGGCCTTGGGATTTTTGGTTTTTTGTTTTTTTTTAATACTAGAAATGTGAGAAAATAAGCCAAGTGAGTGTCTTTGTAAGCTGTGCTTTCTTTCATCGAATTTTCCAAATTACTTGAAGAAAAAAAGTTAGGTATGCCCTAGTGTATATTTGAAATATGATCTAAGAGTGCTACCAGAATGTACTGGCAAAGAAACTGGCTGGTACAATGCAAGGAAAATGCTTACTCTGAAAACTTGTCAATACTTCCAGAGGTCTTAAGTAAGGCTAGTTTGTTGCATATTGCGAAGTATATGCATACTTTCTTACAGAATTGAGATTTTTCATATGTTTATCAAAAAGGGTAATATCAGAATATCAGAAATGTGTATCTTAAGCTTTCAGACCAAACTTGAGAACCTTTATATCAAGGAGTTAGTTGTGGATATATGCAAATTATAGAAGTAGACCAAAGCTCAACAGCTGGCGTTCTTTTTTGGTGGGTATTTGGAATTGACTACATAGCATGTAACATGGAGTAACTGAGAATTATACTGGTAACACTTGTAACATCTGTTACTCCATGTGTATATATAGATGTGTTATTCACAAGGAATGCATCTTCACGCTTGAATATCTGTCCTGGATAAACAATCATGTTCTGTGTTTTGCTGTGGCCATAAACCTTCTGGATGTGCGTTCAACTCCTCAGGTATAGGAAGCAAAGCCTTTCTTAAAGGCATATGCCAGAGCTGGTAGAGAACATTTGAGAGGATACAATAAGGGAGAAGTTTTGCTTACGGGACCTATGTATCACTGCCATTGCTATTTTTCCAGTGAACCTGGTGTTTTGCCACTGCTCTGCCACATGATATTGAAATTCCTGAAATCATCAGATGTGGTTCTCTCATTATTGGCAGCATGGAACCGTTGAAACAGTCTGCAGAAGCTATCAGAGAGATTGTAAAGTAATCATTTCTGAATGTGTACCTTCTTATCTATAATGCTTATGAACTTTTGTTGTCTTACTATGGCAACTTAAATGTCATTACCGTTTGGCTGTCTTGTGAATTTGTGCATTTTGCTACTTTCTACACTATTATTAACATTTTCATATGTTTTAATTCAGTCTTGTGCTCACGTCCACACTTACAGTACTAGAACTTTATAGTTAAGTAAAGCTGAGTTTAACTAAAAGGTCCTTTCCCATTTCAGGGAAAGAACAGATTAAAAGCTGACTGCTCTAAACCTTTGAAATGGTTTCCTGTTTTCTAGGTCATCTAATATTTTATTCAAAAGAACTCTACCATCTAATTTAGGTGTAATGTTTGCTTTGAGTGCACTGTGTGTGTGAAAATTTGCTGTGTATCTCTTAAGTTATAAACTACAACTAAATTTGCATTACATTTTGCAACATGGCCACTTCATGAAAACAGAACAAAACAAAAACCCTGAACGTATTTTTTTCTCATATCTACATTGAATGAAATTAGAAGTTGAACAGGCAGCCTTAAAAAGAAAGGAATAAATAACACTTTACAAGTATTTCTTTTTCATAATTGCCGAATTGTCTTAAAGTATACCTTTACATATGTGTGGATTTTGCCTGATAGTACCCTCCAGTCTACATCTGTTTAATAAAAATTGAAAAATATTGCATAATTAATTTTTAGTAAACACATTACTTATCATTATTGTAGGGAGAAAGATCTTGCAGACGCTCTAGAAGAAGGAGGCTGTGATCTTGAAACTGTGAGAAACATCATTCAAGGAAGGCAATTGCCTGCTGATCTGAGAGCCAAAGTCTGGAAGGTAAATATAAGCTTAAATTGAAGCAGGAAATACTTGAAGTTGCGTTTGATTTGAGACAAATGATTGAATTACCAGGCATCACTACGGAAGAGATGTAGTGCTGGAATTTTAATATGTATGTATATTGATTCAGGCTTAGAATATTCCTCCTTATTGACTTAAATTACTGAGTTAAGTAATTGGGTAACTACAAAAGGACACTGAAGTGTTTAGAGGGTGTTCTATTTTTGTTTTCAGATTGCACTTAATGTTGTAGGAAAGGGAGACAGCCTAGCATCCTGGGATGGCTCGTTAGACCTACCTGAGCAGAGTATAATTCATAAGGATTGCCAAGAGCTAATTGGTAAGTTTGATTACATTTAGATAACCTATGTGAAAAGTTCTGTATTTTCAGTTGTCTTAGGCCTTCCATATTTAAATTAAATAGCCTGAAAGATGTTAACATTCCGGAGGAAGCTTTGAGGAGAAAGATTAGAGAGCAGAGAAAATCAGTAAGAAATCATAAGAAAACAATCTTATCTGTACTCTGACTCAGGGATGGGTGACGTCCTGGAAGTGTAAAGTATTAAATTGTAAATGATAGTTTGCATGGTCAGAAAGCTTCAGGAGTTGAAATTTGTGGTTTTCTTCCACACTCCATCTTTTAAACTAGAGGCTCTTTCTATAGTGTCCTTCAAGTTTTTGTCTGATGACTGGTTCTTAATCTGAAAAGCTGATGTAGCACCAAAATGTGTATAACCTTTAAGGGAAGAAATATATTAAACGTCTTAGACTTTAAAGACTATTTTTTATAATATTTTTTTTAATACCATTTTCAGCAAAACCAAAAGGTTGTGTTTTTAAAAGCAAGATTCTACCAGAATATTGGAAATAGTATTCCTGTATCTCTGACAGGAGCTGCCACAAGATCTAGTTATCAGCTCATCACTAAAATGGCCAAATCTCAGATATGATGCAACCGCATTAGTATCAGTGATGGGATGATGGACTGACTCATAAATTAGGATACTCCTTCTTATGGCATCAATAAGAGAGTCTTCTGTTTTATTACCTTTATGCTTTAATTTATTCTTGCACAATTCAAGATTAAGGCAGAGAATGGAGTTATTGCATGCATACATACCACTTTTAAAATGCAGTTCTGCATTTTCTAGCTCTAGAATCAAGTAGGGCTTATTTTCCTTCTCTCTCTGTCCTGTGAAGGAAAGCAGAGTGGGGGGGAGTGTGGAATTTCCACTGTGTTATTTAGTCCCAGCATCTTTTCAGGAAGATGGCAAACATCCCAGTTAGTACCCAATACATTCAAAATTAAGCACTTTAATTGTCTGTTGTCCTTTTGTCTTCATTAGCAAATATTTTGTAATATGTAACTATTAAGTTGATTAATAAATATGAAGTTAGTTCAGAGTGAAGGTTATGTAGCGATTTCAGTTTGGGGTTGGATAAAAGCTCTCTATTTCTCCAAATTTTAAGTAAATCTTCAGGTGGCATTTGAGTTTTATGTACTATTTTATGTTCATGAGAGGCAGAGGAAAGGAGATGCCAAATATTGACTGGCTTTGATGGGAAGGTATTAGACTTCTATAATAAAAACTTTATTAACAGTAATGAGACTCATGGGCTTCTTGTAATTGAGGAGGAAAAACATTCGCTAGAAATCTAATGCTGCTGAGTTAATGTAGCGTGTCGGCATCTCTTCTCCTCATCCCAGACATAGCATGGTTATTCCTTCTTTTACTGTAAACCGGTTTAACTATAGTGAGGTTGACAAAATCTGAGTGGATTAAAACTTATTTCTGAAATATATAATCCATGACTGTAATATTGTTTTTTTCATTTTAAAATCTCAATAAGTGTTTAATATTAAAGTGAACAATTGTATGAACTTACACAGAAGTGTGGTTTCGTTACAAACGGTATAATAAATACTGGCATATTTAACTGTAAGGAAGCTAAGTAGCTATTTCATCACATGGAGGAAGGAATAATTTGGAGTATGGTACTGATGTATTTCAGTACATCTTAAAACCATTGCCTCCAGTGAGGTGGATGCCAGTACTTTTTCTGAAGTGTTGTCAGCCTTTTTAGTAAGAGTTTATGTAGAAAGATGCCTTGGAACTAATGAAAACCTAAGCTTTGTGTATGTACCCAACACAATAATGACAGTAGTTAGGAAGTGTTAGCTTGGTACCCTAATCACAGAATCTGTTTTGTACCACTTTTTTATGGCAGTTGTCATCCAAATGCAATATGGGTTACGTATTCGCAATTAGTCTGTCATTAAATGGGTTATCTTTACTTTTCAGTACCTTACAACATTTGTAAGAGTTTAAAACAATGTATGACATTATGTAAAAGATTGTGTTCATAGTTCGTGTATCTTCTGATTAGCAACAGTACCAAACTGAATTTAAAAGCCAGGTGTAGTTGTAAGTAATCAAATAATTTCTCTTTTTATAGTTACCTGAACAACCTCAAACTTAAACTACTGCCAGGAAAATTACTTTGAAGTAGAGATTAACAATGTGATTTATGTGTTAACAGTAAAATTTCAGTCTGTAAGCCTAGCTGACTTCAAACTACTAATTTTCATGTCAGTGGGCTTTTGAGGAATTGAAGGTATGCATTGTGGATTGATTTGTGTTAAAATTAATTGCTTGTAGAGTTAATATGCTGAGCACATAAAATAGGAACAGAAGAGGGATGTTCTGTGTATTAAATGAATCTACCGCTTTGTTTCATATAGGTCCTGGAAAACACAAACTTCTTTCATCCTGTTGTGATATTTAAATGCTTTGTCCTACTGGGGTGATTTTTTTGTATTTTATTTTGATGCCCTTTTGAATGCCTTTCTGTAAGCATTTAATCCAAGATGCTAGGGGTTTTTTTTGTCTGGTTTTATTGCCTTTTTTTTTTTAATTTCCTCCAAGCAGTCCCTGTCAGTGCAATTGTGCTATGAAATAATTTCATCAGTTTCTTTGAAAGGCCATTAATACGCTTTATGTTGCTGTGCCTGTTTCAGACCAGTTGTCAGTGCGAGAAGAGGAGAAGTCAGTATTACTTTCAGATATTGAATCTGTTATTACTTTTTATTGTAAATCACGCAATGTTAAATACAGTTCTTGCCTCGGCTGGATACATCTACTCAAACCTCTGGTTCACCTTCATTTGCCACGGAGTGATTTGTACAACTGCTTTTATGCGATCATGAATAAATTCATTCCAAGGTAAAACTCTTTCTTTTGCCTCTGTACTATTTTTATTGGCATTAAAAGTATTTTCTGAAAGTATATGTATGTTGTTTCAGCTAGAGTAGCACTGTTTGTAGCAAGGTTGTCAGATTCCTTCATATAATAATGAATTGAACCATCTTTCTGTACCTATTGGTTTGAAGTCCATGAGATGATTGAGTTGGCTTAAGATGTGAAGAGTTAGCACGTGACTGATGTAGACTCAATGTGTCTTTTAAAGAACAACTGTCATTTCATGCAGTATCAAAAATATTTGTTTAGGAAGTATCGAATTCACACGTGTTATGTGAAATCATTTTTTCTTTCCTTTCCTAGCATTTTTGATATCTAAAATGCATCTGTCCCTGGCACTTCAAAGTACTTCATAAGCACTAATTAAGTCTCAACATCTTTTCAGAAGAAATAGTTGATGTTTTCCCTGTATTCTACTGAGTTGGTACTGAAATGAATTTTTAAGTTGTTACACTGTATTTTTTTTTTTTTAATTAAAAAATATTAATTGAAGCTTTTCAAGCTGTTACACAGGTGCTCTCACTGAAATATTTTTTCATTTGTTGGAGTAGCACCATGACACTCCAGCAAGACTACAGGGTCTTCTAATTAAGACTTTGTCAAATAATATATGGACAGTCTGTAATTAAAGGTCTTAGTCTGATTTACTAGAGAGGAAATTCCAGCCCAGCTACTGCATCTGTGCCTATAATACGAGAAGTGCATGTTTGGTATTGCTGCAGGAAACATTTATTGATCCTGTCACTTGGCTCTTGGGCATTTCTGATTTAAAATATAGCATTGGGCTCTATAAACTGTTTGGTGATAGTGGCATTATGAACATATACCTCATGTTCTTTTCAGCCAGAGGCTTTCAGAGTGTTTAGGATTTTAGTTTCTCTGTAACATAGAGAACATAGGCGGCGTTGCCATGAAATGTAGACTCTTTTATCTTTGTTTTGTTGTGGGTTTTTTGTTGTTTTGTGGTTTTGTTTTCCAATGGGAGAGTGAAAGGCATAGAAAGGCAATTTCTAGTAGACTTGCAAATCTCTGCTTAGGTCAACTTGGTCTTGATTTGATGTCTGACCACTAGACCATCATTACTATTTGATAAAAGTTTTATTTTTAACTTTTTGCTATTTTCTTTAGATCATACACTTATCATTAACTTTTTCTCATGTTTTGTAACTATCATGACATGTTTATTGGAAATTTATTCTAGCAAAATATTGACAATAGATGAGGGAAATGTACAGTATAATGTGTTGGACCATTTACATCTTGGATTTTCTTTTGAAAGAACATCTCTAGCAAGCCAAAGGAAGAGCGAGGGGGAAATCCTCATAAGAGGCTATCTTAGATGAGGGAGGTTTTCCTATTTTTGCCTTGGAAACACTGTTACTCTCAAGCCTCTTGCTATAAAATATCCTGTGGATACTTACCTTTCTTTTCCTCCTGCCTTTCCTCTAGAATGGTGAGTTTTCTGAACTATACAATATTGACAAACAGTTAATATATTCTTTGTTGAGGCCCTAAGTAGAAGAAAACATCTCAGAACACTGATTTGTGTGACAGCTTGTAAGGCAGTAAACTAATTAAAAAGCTGCAAGTCTGTCTCATCCCAGGGACCACCTGAGGAAAGCGCGTTGCATCTGCTTGCCTTGCATCCATGTTACCTCTAACACTGAGTAGAAACAAACAAACAAAACAAACAAAACCAACAAAAGACCCTAATAACAACAAAGGCACCCTCTCCTAAAGTAGAATGTAGTTTAGTTTCCAGGGCAATTTATTTCTGTTTAGCTAAATCTTTTTTTTAATACTTTTTGCTTTGCCTTTGTTTTTTTACCAGTGCTTCCAGTGGCTAAGCCTGCTGCCTCCATGGGGCTTCTA
>VZZY01021114.1:0-18181 GCA_013400335.1 Eurystomus gularis | reverse complement strand
AAGGCTTGCAGGATCTGTCTGGGCCATTTGAACCATCCATTCAGTCAGTAGCCTGCTCTGTGTTCTCTCTTTCTAGTCCACTCTGAGATACGGATAAAGAAAGTGCTGCAGGACATGCAACATTTACTGGAAGTCCATACTCAGCTACTCTTTTAACATAGTATCACACCAACATATTCTGTAGCACTGAAGTGGCTTCTTCTACTGAGTGAGGAATGTAAAGCCAATTACATGAAAGGAAAAGCAGAATTTTAATCACCTACAATGCCCACTGGCCATTTTCCTGCATTTATGGCCGTCACAAGCCCTCAATGTATCACATACTAGAATTCATTATGAGGTAAAAGGTGATGGTATCATAGTGTCACAATAGCTGTAATTTCAGTTGTGTGGCAGGTGAAGGATTCAGACATTTAGTTCTCAGACAACTTACTGTACCAAAAAGTGTTCTACTGTCACAGAGCTTTGTGCTTAAAATAAGTTTGGAAATCAGGTGAGGTTCATGGAAAATGAGAAGCAACATGAAGGTCCTTGTCTGAAAGAGAGCAAGTAGTGAAAAAAAACCCAAACCACTGGATGGGCACGGAGTTAACATTTAGGTGATGAAATAAAGAAATGTGGAAACCTGGAAAAGACCTTAAAACTCAAGACAAGCAGCCTCTGTTAGATTTGGTAGAGAAGAGAGAGCTAGTGACAGGGTGAAAGGGAAATGCTACATGGTAAAAGCACAGGAATGATGTGCAGTGCTCTGAAAAGGTCTGAGCACAGCAAGTTGCATGTCTGGAGGCCAAAGGAAAGGATGTTGTAATAATAAAAACATCCAACCATCTTAAGGGAATTCAAGCTGAGTAAATGAATAGAAAAACTGTACTTTAACTTCCATGTAGAAAGAATTGGCAAGTTTAAGACAACATTTTGTCTAAATTTTGGATTCGTTGCCTGAAAGGTCAGTAGGGCCATTATGCTGGACTGGTGCAAGTTGGCATAAATCCACTGAATCTAATCCTGGCCTAAACACTGGATACAGGCTTGGTTCATCTGAAACTGTCTCCCGCCTAACAGACAGCAGGAAAGACAGGAGCCAGAAAAATGTTTAATCAGCAGAGATTCAAAACATAGGAAAGCCCTAAGGGTTCACAAAACCAGTGGTTCAACCCTTCATTCATCTGCCAGTCTCTCATCTACTTTGTTTTATCTTGGTTTTATGTTAAGCTCCTTCGCTCTATTTTAATGCTGCACACAGACCTGCTTCACTTTCTTGATTGTTAGGATTTTCCTGAGCATAGCCCTTGGGGGCTGGGAGAATCCGTTGAGTGAGAGCTTAATTGTAAGGCAGAATTACAAGGCATCTTCCCATTATGTTGTAGGCTCAACGTTGTAACTTCATAGGTTTAATGAGAATCTTTGAACCAAATACAATACAGAAATATGTATTCCTGTCCCTCTGCTGCTTTGAAGGAACTTCAGAAGAGATATCTGTAAGCAAGGGAAAAGGCAACAGCCATATTTTAAAGAGGCAAGGCTTAACATCTGGACAAAGCCCCAGTGTACCCAATAAGCACTAGGTTTTGCTAAGGTTTGTGTCTGGCTTTTACGAGCAAATCGCCCTTATCTGCACTGCTGTAAAACCAGTCTTAGGGTACACCTGAAGCTTCTAGCAGATGTCAACTGCAAAGGAAGCCTTTGAAATGCAGACTTCTGAGGTGGTAGATGGCATGTTGAAACACAACTTCTAAGCCTACAAGTTTACAGAGTAGAAACTCTTATCTTGTAGGAGAGGTGAGGAAAGTGGAGAGGAAAGGTACCATAAAATCTTTACCCAAAATTGACTTGTTTGGTGATCTAGTTTCTTTAGAAATGGAAGCTTTTATCAGGAAAATCATAGGAAAATAATCTACTTTTATGTCATTAAAAACCCTTGCCTGTTCTAGCACAGTTCATCATATTCAGACTTGTTTCCTATACTGCATAAGTGCTCCTGTTAACCCTCTCACCAATGTGGTCTTCTCTGTACTCTTTTCTGTGCTCTTTTCCTCCCACACTTGAGCTTTTCTTCCGTTTCCTTCCTATGAACTGTTAATCTTCCATTACTGAATTACTCTCAGTGAACTTCTGTTTGATGATTTTCTAAAATCTTCTCCTTCAAACCTCTGCAAAAATGATAATGAGTTATTGATGGATAGAAGAGAAGACAATGCACCAGAGGGAATCTTTTACAGGAAGCTCCTTACTTTTGATGCAATTATATACACTGAAAATGATTAAATTAAAATTATTTTCAAATAGAAATACACAAAGTCACAGTAGCAGCTCTGGATTGAGACGGAATCTGGACCTGGATCTGAGAGATCATGGATCTGCCCACAGGTATTGAAACTAGAATGTGAGTCAGACACCAAGTAAGGACCTTCTCTTCTAGAGCAAGGTCAAAGTGTAGTTTTTTCTCACATGAAATCAGATATGTTGGACATAATCCTCTTCACACTAGAAGGAAAATAATGAATAGTTAATAGTCGCTGACCTGCATACCTTCCTGAAGGATGAGAGACATTTAAGCTCAAATTGTTGCCTTGCCTGCTACAAAGGAAGGATTTGAATCTGGTTCTTGCAAATAAGTGTTTGCGTTAGCCACTGGCATCTTGGTAACTTGGATTCAACCATGTTTGTTTCTGGTTTTCACCAAAAATTGTGCACTGCATATGAGACGATTTGCCTAATGAAGGTTTTGTCAAAGTCAGCATGCTCCTTTGAGAAGTGTTAATTAATTGGAATTTCCTGCTGAAAATGTTCCACAAAAAAATTCCTGAACTAGCTAGATTTGGATCCAGTCCTCAATTACTAGAAAACACTTCCTTCCTCTGCAGAATTAACTAACAAATGTTCTTTCAATGAATAAAGACAGACAACTCACTAGTTTTTTTTTTTCACAGAAAGTTCAGAAATGAATATAGAGAAAAATCCTGTGCAGGCAGGTGAAGTTTGAATTGTGACTGTCGTATAAATAAACATACCAGGAATCAAACATGATTTTTAGATAACTTAAAAAATAACAGAGCAAGCTTGTGAATAGGAACTGTACAAATATTTTTTGAATGAATGAGACTCATTTGAAAAGTTTAATCATTGTTTTAATTTTATACATGAGATCATTTTCAGTCTTGTTTCTTTTTAAAGAAAGACTGATGTCACTTAAGAAACATGAAGGCCACAAATACTTGCAAACTTTAGTTTTCACAATATCACTTAATCTCAAGTTCATGAGGTGTTTTAAAAGTTTTGGAATAAAACAAAAAAGCACTAAATGGTAAAGAAAAATCTTATTCTGAGAAGTCATTGGATATATCAGCCTGATTGTCTTATCTTTTTAAGAATATGGGGAAAATTAGGTACCTGCTAGTACATAAACATGCTCAATTTTTGACTGTCCTGCTGTTAAATATGAACCTGAAATTAAAGCATATATCTTGTTCTACACTGCAGAGGAACAGCCATCAGAGAGTGACGCAAAACCTCCATAGGATGAATGGAGATAAAATTAAAGTAAACAAGCAGAAAATTAAGCACAGGAGTTTCTGAGACCATTTGCACTGCTCATTCTTAAGGAGGTGATTGCTGATAGTCAACATGGCTCCACTAGGGGCAAATTTTGCCTAGCAAATTTGGTAGCCTTCTATGACAGTTACAGCATTGGTGGATACATCATCTGCCTCAACTTGTTCAAAATATTTGACACTGTTTCACATGACATCCTTGCCTCTCAACTGGAGAGATACAGATTTGTTGGGTGGACCACCCAGTGG
Source organism: Eurystomus gularis (assembly GCA_013400335.1). Classification (NCBI taxonomy): domain Eukaryota; kingdom Metazoa; phylum Chordata; class Aves; order Coraciiformes; family Coraciidae; genus Eurystomus; species Eurystomus gularis. Next base: position 14,381 of record VZZY01021114.1, on the reverse strand, counting down.
ATAAGGAAGTGGCTGGATGGTTACACTCAAAGAATTGCAGTCAATGGCTTAATGCCCACAATATTCAAATGGCTCAAACCCAAAAACATTCTATTATTCCTCTCATATATTTGATCTACAGTCTTTTCATTTGGTTGCTTTTTAGCTCATTAAACAGGGAAACCAACGAGGATTTTCCAGTTCCCCGTGGAGAGTACACATGCCAATTATGTGCCAACTTCATCTTTGGTGAGAACTGGGTGTGTATCAGCTTCCTGCAAGACAAGTGGGGTTTTCCACGGAAGGAAATATGTTTTGCCATAGACAGGAAGGAAAGAGTGAGTTTCAACACACACTTCAGACAATCTGGGTGAAAAAATTATGAGAGTGGTAGGGTACACTGGGGATTGATGGGGCTCTGAGCAACCTGACTTAGTTAGAGATGTCCCTGGTTATTGTAGGGGGATTGGACTAGATGACCTTTAGAGGTCGCTTCCAACCCAATACATTCTATGGGTCCATGACTGTGTGATCTACAGCTTGGATCCGGCTGGTGTGTTAAAAGTATTATTCAGAATATGTGGGTTTATGTTTTACTGATCCTAAAAAATCTGTGGTGATTTTATAGCTCAACAAACATATGGTATATGTCTTAGACCTCTTGTGTTGGGATATGAACTGGTAGAATTAATTGTATATTTCATTTTAAAAACTTAACTGTTTAAACCAGTGTAAAAATAGTATGTTACAATTTCCAGCCCAAGATCACCTACAGAGAGAAGACAGTTTGGGAAGGTTAATTTAGTGTCTAGCTCAGGATATACTTCCAGAATTTTAAAAAAGCAAGGTGAGGAAATCTCTGGATAATGGTGTTTTTATATTACTTTAAAAATAATAATAACAATAACAGGAATGATAAATAATATTATTTGTTTGAATGAGTCATGGCATATTGGAGTATTCCAGAGAACTAGAAAAAAGTGAATGCTGTGACAATATTTTAAAAGGGTAAGTGGGACAATCTGGTAATTATATGCCTGACAGTTTGACATTGACACAGGGCAAAATAATAGAATGGCTGATATAGGGCTTTACCACTCAAAATCTAAAGTAGGGTAATTTAATTAAAGTCAGTCAACATAGGTTTATGAAAACAACTCTTGTCAGACTATCTTTCTATGAGATTACATATTCCTGTTGATAAAGGTAAATGATGCAATATACTTAAACATTGTTAGGTATTTGACTGTTATCACACAACGTTCTATGAAGAAGTACATTATAAAATCAACATATGACATATCAAGATTAAAACCTTGCTAGCTGTCAAGTCTCCAGATAACTCATTAACAGGGAATTATGAAGCGGATGTGTTTCCAGATAATTTTTTTCTGGTTCAGGCTACATTGCCGTCTGTCCTGGTTGGAGTTGCCATCCAATCTTTTTATCAACAGTCTTGAAAACACCCAATTCCTAAATACCTTCACATGGTAAATAATGAGTGAGACGAGAATGAAGAGTAAGGAAGAAACAGGTTAATGTGGCCTTTAATATAAAAAAGAAAAAAATATATACGTTATAATGAAAATGCAGGCAATGCATCTAGAATATGTGTGTGCTTCCTGGGATGCAGTGACCATGAAAATGGAGGGTTGACGCTGTGGATATGTAGCTGATCATGATTCCAGTCAAAAAAGAATATAATGAAAACCAAGGGAAGTGAGTGGGCGGCTTACCTCTGCATTGTAAAGTTTACTGCTCTGTGTCTTGTTAGAGTACCTCTGCTATAAGAAACAGGTTTAAAGAACTACAGAGAAGTCAGGAAAGAAAATCAGAAGTATAACTGAAAGTTTAGGAAATATGCCTGACTGATAGGATCAAACACCTAAAGGAACGCAGCTTTCTGGAAAAAAAAAAAAAAAAGACAAGGATAAATTGTCTGGAGGATGCAACACTGACAAAAAGCACAGAAATGTGATAATGGTTTTATATTTAATTTCGTGGGGTTTTTTGTTAACTTTCTTTTTGTTTGGGTTTTCTTTTTTTTCAATCTAACAGCCAAAATTACATATGTATTAGCCGAGTACTGAGGGAACACAGACTCCATGTAGAAAACTGATACCATGTAAGAGTGAGAGAAATTAACTACTGATCACAGAATCACAGAATCGTTATGGCTGGAAATGACCTCCAGGGTCATCAAGTCCAACCTTTCTCCTAGCATCTCTCTAACAACATAGATAGATAGACACAGTCTATCTAGACCAATATTAATTTTCTCCATCAGTAAAATATGCTTAGTTGAGGGTATACATTTATCTCATTTTATGGTTTGTTGAGATTAAAAGTTTAATATATCTATAATGTTAATACCAGGTAACTGCATGCTATTGTTTGTTGCAGAAGGACTTATGCTGGAGACTGATATATGCTGCATCAGGTTTCAACGTATCTATGAAAAACAGTAACATTCATGTTGATGGCTATGTTTCATGCAGTAACTATATGGTTAAATTGAATGATGGTGAAGTATCCAAGTGCTGTCCCAAAGACTCACCAGACTGCTTTGCATGAAAAGTATGTTCACAAAAATTCACGTTAGAATTGATAGAGGCTCGGGGCTTATTCTGAATGCAAGACTGGGCTTGTAGCAAATGCATTTAATCCTTTCAAGAAAGAAGTAATAAATTACAAGAAGTTGAAAGGGAGGCTTATAATTCTCCTCCTGTGAAAGTTAGGAATGTTTCAAACTGAAAACATGTAAAAATTCAAAAGCTGTTTGCTCTGACCAGTAGAGCTTGTTCTCGATCCCTGACCACTGACATGGAAAGGAAAAGAAATGGGTAAATTCCAGAAAGGTATCAGAGCTTTGGAAAAAAAAAAAGGAATAAGTGAACAATCATCAATCTTTAAACTCATTAACATTTTTTTTTCTGCTGTTACTGTTATTTCCTTTATCTCTTTGACCCCTGGGACTACATATATAATTACAAAATGATTGTGAAAGTCTTTTAGCAAAGTACTGACTTGACAAGATACTGACCAACACCTTGTTCTGGGAATGCCAAACATATGACTGGCCAGAAGGCAAAGAAATCTTCAGAGCAACCCAGGAAAAAAATTCTGTGCCAGCTAGGAAAGAATTAAGGTTAGGCTACCCAAACACACTGATTCACAGCATTTCCCTGGCACCATTTTTCAGGAGAGTCATCCAGGTTTTAAAGTTGGCTTCCTCTGGTAAACATCCAGTGAGGTGATGGTACCAGTTCTGGTGCCCACTTTACTCTAGGAGGGAGTGGATTTGATGGGTTTTCTTGCTCCCAGATGGTGCAAACAGTGAAGCTTATTCCCAGTAGGCAAACAGAAGCTGTCACCTGCAGGGCGAACATCAGTGTAAAGAACCCCTGACATGCAGCATTCAACACAAAACAGATACTATCAAGATCATCTCTGTATAGACAAGCAGGAAGGAAAAGCAAACACATTCTGCTTATACTCATTTACACGTTATGTTGCCATAAGCTTTCCCCAAATATTATGTAGATGGAAAAGTAGACCTCATGCTGCTGTAAATCAGTAGTTGTACTGTGGTGGCAGGAGAAAACAGTTAAGGGATTCAGTTTTCTTCCAAGAAAAATCATACTTTTCAAATCCATCTGAACCAGAGCCAAAGGAATATTCCTTATCTGGCTGCAATAAGCGTTCTTTCAAGCAGGGATATATGACTGACACAGTATGCTCAGGCAAGGTCTGTGCTGCTAGGAGGTGGAAGGGGAAATGCATCAGTGGGATATGGGTGGCTATGTCTATTAGATTAAAACTTAGGCACCCAAACTCCCCTACATTTTAAAGGAATTTGGGTTCTTGCAACCTCACAACCTAGGAGTTCCCTGAAATTTCTTTTCACAAATAGCAGTTCATATTTTTATTAAAGAAACCACAGATGAACTTTGCACTTGGGAATTCTGCCACACACATCCTGAGCTGGAAATTACTGAGCAGGAATTAGGGTGTTTAAATTTATGTGCTACTGCAAAATTGCTGCTACACAACAACATCACTGTCTTAACATCAACATCTTACTTGCCTTGGAAAAAAAAAAAAAAGAAAATAAGAAATAAACAGTTAGAGAAAAGGCTTGATTTGGTTGCACCAAATAAAGCCTTTGCATGCAATACATGACAGCAAAAATCAACAGTCAGAGCTGTGATAAAACTCCTTTCTCCTTGGTTCAAATTGGCTCCTAAATTAAAGAGGTAGCTAAACCAGCTCCTTTGTCACTAGTGAGTTATCTACTGAAATGAGGTCTGCTCATTTGTCAATGTCTTAGGGAATCTGTCTTTAGAACAGGGCAGATTGCATCTTAAATAAGTAGTGCTAAAAGCTACAAATAGAACTTTATACAGCACCTTCACAAGGCCCCAGACTGTGGAAGGCGAACACCACTGTATTCCCTCCACCATTCTTCATACACAACCATTTCTTCCAATTGTACCATTGCATCTGTTTACCTCATGTGTTAGTTCCTAGCTTGCCTGCAGTCAGCTTTCAATTCTCTGTAGTCTTCTTGCCCAAATGATGGATTAACTATTTCCTGGATGTAGAGACTGAAACTGTCTTAATATCAAACCAGTTGAGGTCAGGTAAGCTTAATAATTTAATAAACAACTTCTCTAGGGTAGCTATTCTGCTCCAGAAACTGCTCACTCCACTCAAAGTGAATGATTTGCACTGAACCTGAGTTAAAAAACCCTATAAGGCATGAGATGTGTAAAGGAATCTCAGCTCTCCCAAAACACCTTGAGGACTAGTGCAGATGGCTTTGTGACTCCATAAGCAGTCATCCCTCTGGCATAGCCAGCACTAAGATGAATGTAAATAAGCCCAGCTTTACTCCGGTGGCTCTTCTCAAACCATGTGGATGTCTGCACTGGATTTCCCACAGCTCAGTTATGTCTTGCTCTGGTTTCATGCCTGATGTCTTCTTTAAAATGATATTATCCAGGTTTTCTATTATCTAGACACTGTAGCCTCCCATTAATAATAGAGATTTCATTGTATCAGAAAGCTGTTTGTTCTTTGATTTAACACAGAAACAACTGATTCCTCTGATGCCTGTTTGAAGCTATCCTTTCTTTGCAGGGACTTGATTCCACGTGTCTAATGGGATCCCAGCTGGGAGATACAAAGTATTTTGATATTGATGTCTTACATCTTCTCCTCTAAAAGATCATCCACTTTACATAGCCAAACATAGTACAAAGTAAAAGAAAGAGAGAGCAAGAGAGATAGTAGGAGAGAAACACTCCCAGGACCATGCAGCACCCAAGTTAAACAAGCCCCAAACTCTGACTCTAGGCCCTGCTCCAATGCATATTTAATCATTTTATGCAAAGTGTGAAAGATGGCACAGGAAGGATTTAGAGGGCTTCCAGCCCAGAAAATTCTGGCACTTTCCCGGAATGTGGTAAATATGAGGCAGTGAAGGGCTTTGAAGTTAGGTCTCCCATCTCCCAGAGGTGTACTTCAATTACAAGGTTCCTGAGGAAAAGCAGACCTCCTCTTCCTCATCCTGGTCATCCTGCAGGGAGATGGGAGCAGAAAAAAGAGCTTAAGTGTGCTCTGAGGCTTCACTGAAGCCAGAGAATAATGTACGTGTTCTCCTACCTCTCTTGTGAAGCCTGACAGAACTTTGGCGAGAGACAAAACACCTCATAGTTCAGACACAGATGACATGTGCTCTAGCAAAAATATTTAAGAAGCTAAAGACTTAAACTGTGGAAACTGAAGTACCTAGAAGCAACAGGTAATGTTTGGGATTCAGGTAGCAGTTTGTCATTTGGAGGAAACAGCCTTCAGTACACTCACTGTGGATGGGAAATGGTAACAAACCCTGGTCAAATCTGCATCCCGCTGTTTGGGACATATTCAGGTAATTCAACTGCCACTCATTTTCTATTTATTCCTCAAAAAGGATTTGTTTAAATTCTTGATGCTGATTAATTTGTAGACCGAGGAAGACCGCTTTACAAAACGAAGATCTTCCTAAAGAAGTTCATCATTACTTTTGCTGCATGTATGCATTTTAAAATACATAATTTGAAGTTTTGGATGCCACACTCAGCCTTCTGTTGCCACATTTTTTACTTCAGTTTTGAGTTGTTATTTTCTAAGGCGATTTTTCAGAATTAAGGAACTTTTTTGGAAAATTTTAATTTTAAACATGGGGAAAAGAGATTGAAATTTACATTGAAAGTTTGTTCTTAAACTCAACAGCTGACTATGCGAATTTCAGGGGAGATAATAGAAAGGCATTTTCAGTTTTTAGCTTTTTAAAAAAATACTGTAAAGAAATACTTGTTATACTCTGAATTTCAACTGCTTTGGAAATTAAACATAGTTTAACAAAAAAATATATATTTCTCCCATCATTTACAAATACAAAGATTAGACTTCTGTTTTTTGCTCTCAATAAGAAAAAAATACAATTATATCATGTCTAAAATAGATAGGTTAAGTACAAACGTAATCAATCAAAGATATGTAAAAAGAATACATCCCTGCTATCTACATGTGGAGGATTACGTCAAAAAAATGACATATCATACGTTTCTTTCAACATTTCTCCTTAAATGTACAAGCTTCTTAGGAAATGGTTCTCCTAAATTACATGTTAGCAAACTCTTCGCATTAAAATTTTTAACCTGTCCTGTATGGCTGAACAGGAAAACAACTAGGAACTGGGAAATAGAGAATGACAAAAGTCATGCACCTTTTGTTTCCCAGACTAGCTCTTGCAGCACTGGCTATATGGGATTTATCAGGAAAAAAGCTCACATTTCTCTTGTGAAAAATTTAAAAAGAGTATCATAGAATCATAGAATGGTTTGGGTTGGAAGGGACCTCAAAAATCATCTAGTTCCAACCACCCTGCCATGGCAGGGACACCTCTCACTTGCTGGATAATTTTGAAGCTCCCTATAGTATATTCAACACATTTGCTGCTTGTTATCCTAGCAACTTACATTGCATTTGCTTATAACTGGGAACTAGAGCAGACTGGAGACAAAAATGCTCACTTCCACACTGCAAGGTGGCTACCTTGCACACTCAATCTTGCAGCTGTTGTAACTCCAAATTCCCTCAGAGTCTCCATGCATGACCCTGGTACCTCCATCCAGCCTTAATAGGTAGGGGGGCAGGAAGATATAAATATGCAAACTCGGGCAAAGCCCTTTTTTTGCCAACACAGGGCTTCTTAAATGGTAGTTTGAGCTTAATAAAAAATTTCTCCAAAACTGCCTTAGGTCTTCTTTGAGGACCAAACATGCAATGTGAATTAATCAGTCTGTTCTATATCTGGGGCAAGACTCAATTCAGTTGCAAAACATAGGCATCCAACACCAATGGAGTACCCCATGGTATTGGAGATACTTACTTCCACAGGACAAGTGGGTATATAACAGAACCTATGGCAGATGTACAGCCTTCTGAAGCAGCACTTGCATGTCAGTAGAAGTGTCCTGCAGTGCCTGTTGAAAGTAGCTGAATCACACTGGATGTATGAAGGCAGAGTCTGACACGTGGAAGATGCAATTCAACCTATCTTGAAATAAACAACATAAAATAATGAAGGACTTCTCTTTTCTTTCAACTTTGTCATGTCAACTGCTTCTAATTATAGAAAATTAAGTCAGAAAAATGTATGTTTGAATGTATATAAAAAACCTTGCAATTTTTATCCAAATTGATGAGTGAAGTAGAACAAGAGTGAAGTTTTGCCTAAATAAGACAAGTAGAATCACATCCTTACAATTGCACTTTTAATTTGCAAACACATCATTGATAACAAGGATGATGAAAAATAAAATATAAGTAGCAAGCACTGCTGTCTTTAGAGTACACATTCTTTGGACAAAATCTACTATATCATTGTCAGACACAGAGACATAATCAAGTACTCTAGTTTTTCCACCACTAAGCATGTCTTCATATTTTACCCATGTTGATTTGAATCTCGAGTCTGATAATGTGTCTGTGTTTTTCATGGGCTTACTTAATACCACTAAGGATAACTGATCTTTAGCAGCAAATGAAGTTGTAACCCTGTCAAAACCCAGGTGGGAAGCACCCCCAGAAGCTGAGCAATTTGGTTTTGTATTGAAACATTGTAGGAGGCCAACCCATAGCTCCAAGAAATGGAAGGATGCCAGGTGGAGGCCAAAGCTTTTAAGACTGAACTTTAACAAATGACCTTATAACAACGCAGTGTACATAATATACATAGGTCTGGAATAATATTTTCCTTACTTGTTCATCTATATTCAGCTCTATGTAAAAGTTACAGCACAGGTTAGCAACTAATGATTGCTCCTCAGCTGCTGTTCACTGTAGCTGCTTAAATCAGATCATGAATAGTAGAATGACTGCTAAATTGAAGCGTTATAACCCATGTCCTTTAACACTCAATAAAAATGTCTCCAAGAGGTAGAATTTTCATCTACACACTACCTGTGTCACCAGACTGCTCTTCCCAATTTCCACTTGGGTTTATAAGGTGGAGAATGGCGACTGCCATCTCTACTCTGTCTGCAGCATGTGAGTCCACTCCTGCTAGCTGGAGCAGCAGTAAAACAAGCTCCTCTGCTTAGATGCATCAACTTCCCTCAAGGAAGTGGGACCCAAAGAACTCTGCTGTGACACTTAGCCTGCAACATTGAAGTCATGGGGCAAGTGTTATGGAGAAGTCATCAAATTTTGTCATGGATATTGCTGAACTTACTCAGCTACCATTTCTTCTGCTGTATATCCTTGTAGTCTAAGTTAATCATTCTGCATTTCACCTATTTATCATAGAATCGTAGAATACCATGTTGGAAGGGACCTCAAGGATCATTTGGTCCAACCTTTTTTGGAAAAACCATGGTCTAGGTAAGATGACCCAGCACCCTCTCCAGCTGAATCTTGAAAGTGTTCACCATTGGACAAATACTATTTAGCCAAACTCTAGCATGCAAGCATAAAAACTAAAACCTTATGTATTAATAAATATAGCTAAAGTCCCTCTATAGTTTTAATTAACTACAAGAATATATAATTTCAATCTAAACTCTTTAGACAACAACTAAGTGCATCTTTTCAGGCTAGATTTTACAAGTTTAAGTTCTCTTTCCATTTCCTTACAAACAATTCATTTTTGCTGCATATTTTCACTGCTTCCTATTATCATAGGAGTCTTTCATACACAGTTACTAACGTGAATTCTAAAGCTAGAGCTGTACAAATATGTAGAAATTACTCATTCTGAGCTGTATTCTGATTATATATGCATGACCATGAGTGTGCATATACACAAATGTGTGTTTATACATACATATACACACATGCACAGTAAAAGTTACAGAAAGAGAACTATTCTGAGACTGTGGAAGTTGTCCTTAAGCTGTTCTACCTAAGACCAAAGAGTGGATCCCATAAACTTATTTCAGCATGTGGAATAAACTAGATGAAGTGAATGGTAACAAAGTTACTGCCACCTCTATATCTAAAAGCATGTGTATAGCAAAGTATTTCAAGCAATCAGGTATTTCCACATCTAGAAAAATCCTGATTCAACTGTAAAAAGTCATCTGAAGGAATGTGATGGATGGACAATGACTTGAACTATTTAAAACTGCACTGAAAAAATTTTAAAGCATTTACTTGTAAGTAATAGTGGAAAAGTGTTAATTTCATTCAACTAATTTTCAGGCAGCCGTCTTAGGAATGTGTTGCCTTTAGGATCTTTACCCAGACAGGAGCCTTGAGACAGCACACCCAAGATCTGCATCGCCCCTCCAGGCATTTCTCTCTTTTACATATTGAAGAAACCTAGGGCTGCTACACACTACGCTGGCTCCAGCATCTAAGCAGTGAAATCCGGATGCAAAGAATTTGGCCTTCGGAAATTTAAGAAGTCATTTTCACCTGAGATATAAATCCAGTCATTGAATTGAGTCAGTTAAGTACTTGGTGTTCAACACTTCTAAATGAAGGACTGAACACTGTGGCTTACCAGTAACAGCTCAATATTTTGCAAGATAATGTATCTTGTGAATACCAGTAAGCTCAATTATATTAAGAGCCTTCAGCTTAAACAAGGCTATTTCCTTGATTATTTTATTTTCAGGCTTTGACAGTAACTACTTCACCTTGTTCTGGTTAATTTCCCAAGACTGTTAAAGGAGAAAGTCAGACATAGCCATTTCAAAGATGCAAACAATGAGGCAGAGCAGCCCAATGCCCAGTTGTCCTGGAAAAGTACATGAAATAGGGTTTAATCACCACCATGAGATAAGCACAAGGTTTATTAATTTAGCTAGAGTTCATTAACTGAACCATTGGTCTCCAGACTGAAATCTAACAAGTACTCCAGAACTGTACAGAGGGATTTTAATAATCTCCCTGTTTGCAAACAAAGAGCATTTCAAACTATCAAAGTGTATATTGCATTCTTTTTAGCCAATCAATTTTAGTGCAGTTATACACTGTTCCAACAAAAAAGAAGTCTGCCTTAAAAGATAGAAAAGACAGTTTAGAAATTTGACATTTTTTTCAGACTTTAGTCCTATGCAAATTTGGACGCGCTAGCTGGGAACTCACTGAATTCCAAAAGATATTTATATATCCAACTACCCCACGAGATTTTAAAAGCACCTTGTGTATAAACTCTATTGATTCCTTGTAAAAATAATGACATTTTTGATGATTTTATTCAATGCCTTCAAAATCCATACCTTAATTCTTAAAGAGTCAATTCTTCAAGCAGCTTCCTAGTTTCCTATGTATTTCTCATATGTTTGTACTGCTTCTTGTTCCCCTGAAATGGGTTAAAGCACCATGTTGCCCAAGTCCTTTCAGTAAGCTCAATGACAAAGTCTTATATTCCTTTACCTTTTCTAGTAACTGAACCCAGCTCTTTGTTATGCTTATGATCATACCATTCCCAGGTCATTGAGTTTTAATCCTCCACAAAACAGAAAAGGTGATGGCTATAGTGAGGTACCATATAGGTGCATTTATAAATGCAAACTCTTTTGAGAACCTAAGGTGCAAGAATTCATTCTAGTGCAACTCTTCAAAACCTTTCTCCCAAATACTTACTTCTTCTCTCTACTTCTTATACAGTCACCTACAGCAGTGAGCTGCATGGGCAATACTAGGCTGTTAGGCATCAGCACAACCACTATTAAAGCTTCAAGTTTGTTACAGTAGTGTGTTGTAGTGCTGCAAAACTGAAATAACCGTCACAAGTTAAAGTAGACAATGAAGCACTTTTCCCACCAGAAAACGCCCTTAGTTTGACAAATCATCACAGAAGCCATAAAAAACATTTCTATTCAGAATTAACTTCAATGATACTATAAAAATCTAATTTTCCTATCCACAAACAGAAGTCCTTTCACTCACAGATGGTGACAATAAGAAACAGCCCAGCACAACCTTAGGGATTTGGAGGAACTGTTGTGCTGATTCAGCCGTCATCATTTTATGCTGCCATCAGTTGCCTGATCACACAGGACAACACTGAACTCAGCAACATCCCCTCAGAAGTCTTCTTTCAGACAGTCCTGCCATAGATTCCTGTAGGCCCAGCTCCTCCGCTGCCCACTGTGGTGCCAGCATCACCTGCTGGACACAATGGACAGAGCTGACTCCCTCAGTGGTCCATTGTATGGAATGACACCTCTGAGAGAGCTCAGCAAGAAGCAACCAGCCCCAACAGAGGTCACACCCGACAGAAAGCTCCTTTGGCTGATCAGCTCCTAGTTAATATAATCCTGGCCTCACCCCACCACCCCAACCACAAACATCTGGGCAAGGGTGGAGCAACAAAGGCACAGGTGGGCCAGGTTCTGCCTCTGGAACACGAAGCCAATAGGAAAAGCACAATATTCTGCTAAGTTGTGATTCATACACAGGTCAACTCCAACTTGGGACCCACAACTTAGGCCCCAGAACTTCAGGGACATAACCAGATTGCTGCCTTGATTGAATCTGTAAGCTAAAACATGATTCTTAAGTACATTCAGGATAGCATCTTGCCCTCATTGAAAGCAAAGAGAAGGGCTAAAGCACTTAACTACTGAAAGCATCCTGTGTTTTTTCACAGCTCCTCTGAAAAATATTCAGAAGAATGGACAAGTTCTCTCCAAATCTGGCAAAAATCAAGCAAAGCCTAAATTTACTCAACATAAGGAACCATATCACCAGGGTCCTAGAAAGGTAGATCTTCATAAAGCCAGTAAAAACATAGATGTTTCAGAATACTTCTACATTATCCTCACTACAGTGAGAACGACATGACTAAAATAACCAGTCCAGGTCTTTGTAAAACCCTACCTTCACAAATACGAAACTCAAATTGCAGTAATTTGCGTTGTTTCTTGAAGACATTTTGCAGCCTCCAGTGCTCTCTCCATTGCATCTGTTAATATTAGTAGACTAGTTATTAGCAAAACATGGTACCATCACAGTAATCTAGGCTGTCTTGGAATAATCATCATCCAGGTCCAAGCAGTCAAATATTCTGCTGGTAAAGAGAAAGGGAAAGAAAAAAAAAAAAGGTAGTAAAGAAGAATTTATCACTTCAATATTTAGAATAATGGACAGAAGATTTCAGAAAATAAATAAACCAGTCATTTTTGTACATTTTAACTGGGGAAAACATCCCAGTTTTGTTGCTGGCAGTTTCATTTTCTGATTTGTTTTTGAGTACATGTAAATAAGGCTATACCTCAGAACAAAGAGGTTGGGTCGAGCTGAGAAAACAGCATAATATGTAAGCTTCTCTTTGATGTTGAATGGTTCACTCAACAAACAGTTCAGTTTGTCCAGAATCCAGCTTTAACAGCAGCTTGATCAAATTCACATGTAATGAACCTGTCCCCTGGGATATATTACTGACTGCTGAGGGATTGATCAGGAAAGCAAACTTCTTACCTATTTTGTCACCAACATTCTCTCATGTATCTATTCAACTGCTTATTAACACCAGCGTCTGTAACTGCCCCGAGAACATAAGAAAGAAATGAAGTCAAAACAGTGTTCTTTACATTTTTTTTTTATTAGGCTTCTACTTTTGAAAACAGCCTGGAACTTTGCCAATCAGATGCAGAGCAAGCTTAGAAAAACCAAATAATACCTATGGCTCTAGTAGCATGATCTAAATATGTTCCAAGGTTCACAATCTACAGCTGTTGGCAAATAGTGAATATCACACATAAATGCCCTTTATGGGAGATGTATCTTTATTTAAAATGTGATTCATATATAAATAAAGTATGTCAGGAAAGTAATGTCAAATTGTTAACAGCAATATGAAGCAGTCTCCACATGTCATTTATTCCTACTTCCATGCAAAAAATGTTGAAAGAGCTAAAACATTCTTGGCTTCTAAAGAAGAAACCATATTGGATCTTTCAGATATTTCCTTTGGGAGAACATTAAAGTCAACCCTGAAACATCAACAGGACATCTAAGGAAAAGGAATGGTAAGAGAGAAATCACAAAAAGAAATGATGATAGTTGTAGGGGTCTTGAAAGTTAGATAAACATTTCATGATTTAGCTGGCTTAAAGACATTTGCCTTACTGTTAACTGTAGCAGTATTATACTGCAGTCATCCTTTATACAAATGATATCAGGCTATCTATTTTACTCTTTCTCCATTAAAAAGTTCATGTTTCTTTTCCACCAAGACTTGCTGATAATAAGAAAAAGGAAATATTGGAAACAGCTTTTGAAGGTAACTTCAAAGTTTTCTTTTTGGCTGATAACAGAAGAGTTTACTCCCACCAGTTCACCCAACCCCACCCTTCTTCTCAGCTCTTAAACATATTTTTCAACTATTCCTCTGCTTGTTGTTCATTAGATTTTCTCCTTTCCCACTTCTAGAACTCCTTTTGCCTATTAACTTGGGACTCTTTTTCCAGAGTATCCCTTTTTGAAAACTATCTGCTTTCCTGTCAATTAGTCCTAACCATGGTCATAGTCATTGTACTCATTCAGTAGCCAATGTTAGAAAACAGAAGCAACTAACTTCACAGAATCACAGAATCACTATGGCTGGAAAGGACCTCCAGGGTCATCAAGTCCAACCTTTGTCCTAGCATCTCTCTAATCACTACACCATATCCTCAAGTGCCGCATCTATTCGTTCTTTAAACGCCTCCAGGGACGGTGATTCCACCACCTCCCTGGGCAGTCTATTCCAGTGCCTAACTACCCTCTCAGTGAAGAATTTCTTCCTAATATCTAATCTAAACCTCCCCTGATGCAACTTGAGGCCATTTCCCCTCATTCTATCATTACTAATTTGAGACAAGGACCAACACCAGTCTCGCCACCACCTCCTTTTAGGT
>VZZY01021113.1:0-34836 GCA_013400335.1 Eurystomus gularis | reverse complement strand
GGAAAGGAAAGGAAAGGAAAATTACTGTTTTATCAAAATCAACATACATTTTTTCCTATTAGAAGGAAAAGTATTTTCAGAGTCAACTATACAGAAGGTATAGGATAATCAGAAATCAGCAGCCAGCAATCTACTCATTTCTCATTCTGAGTATGTCATTTTGTTCTCCATTCTGGACATTTAGTTTGAAAGATCATCAGTAGGTCTTATGAATAAAGACCTTTCCTCACTTTGAATTGAACTGTTAAAGGCAGGGGAGAGCAAAAATATTATCTTGATAAGACTTACAGGGATATCAGCAAGTAGTGAAGCATTACAGGAGCAGAAGTCTTGGGCAAAATAAATGATGCTTAGGAACCAGTATCTGCACTATATACAGTTTGGATGCTTTACTTCAAATTAGCTCTGGTCTCATCCACTGAACTGAATACTGTCCTGGAGTGGTTGCACACTGAGCTCCTGGAACACTGTTTTGAGTTTATTTTTGTCTGAATGCATTAAATGTGCATTCTCCAGAATGGGAACCTTAGTACAGGAAGTGGTTATGATCAAGACCTTTACTGCAGAAGTATTCCTGTGATTCAAAGTGAAATACTCATACAGATGTATGGACAGGCAATTTCTTCTTTGGTGATAGTGACAGACTCATGTAGCTGTCAAAATATGAGTTATACTCACAATATGATGGCTTTTTTTTTTCTTACTGTAAAAAGTGATAAAGCCTATTCAATAATTTCTTTTTTCTTTAGTTTTTAATAAATAAGACACTTTTATGAGCTGTCACTCAAGCTGTCTTTTTTTTTTTATGTGCTATGAACATTTCTTTCGTTTTAGATATAATTATTTCTCATTTCAAAGAATCTAGACATGAGATACACAGAAAAAATACACATAATTTAACCTAAAAAATCTATTATGATATGCTGGGTTAGATTTGACAAACAGCTAAATGCCTACCCAACTACTCATTTGCTCCCCCACTTCTCCATAGGAATGGGGTGGAAAAATGGGGAGAACAAGAGCAAGGAAGGTAATAGGTCAAGATCAAGACACCATTGTGGGCAAAACAAACTTGAGTTGGGGAATATTAATTTATTGCCAAGTAAAATAAATATTTAACTGCAAATTGGGTCAAGGGGAAACAAGAAGTCAAACAATAAAAGAATGTCTTTCCTTCTTTACTTTCCCAGGCTCAACTTCACTCCTTCAATTCAGACTCCTCTCCATACCCCAAGTGGTGCAGGGAGATGAGGTGGTGGTGGGTTATAGTCAGTACACAGAGGTTTCTTTTTGCTGCTTCTCCCTTCTAATGCTCCTTACCCTTCCTCCACTGTGGTGTCTTCAATAAACTGCAGGGAATATCTGCTCTGGCACCTGGAGCACCATCACCTACTGGAAACAGCTGTGTCTGGCACAAGGCAGCCCTGACCTCACAGAGCCCACCCCTGCCAACACCTGGACATGTCAACTCAATACACATGTGTATTCCCTTTTCCTTATAACTCTAAAACGTAGAGGTTAGAGAACTAGTATCACGTTCTGCCACCCATTTCAAGTCCTCTTAAAGGAACTATAATTTAAAAACAAACGAGAAGAAATGGTTATGCTGTACTCTGGACTGAGCTGAAATTCTACATGCAGTTTTGAGCAGCAGATTTAAAAAAAACCAAAAAACCAAAACCAAGATAATTTGAGACATTTCAGAGGAGGGACAAAGAAATAATAAAAGATTTGAAAAAAATGACATTTAGGAAAAGGCTAAGGAAACATGTGTTTTAAGGAAGACAGAGAACAACTACCCCCCTTAGCCAGTAAGAAAATATAGAGGAGTAGATGGTTCCAGGTGCAGAAGAGAATTTTGGGTTAAATATTTGGAAAAATAATAAAGGCTATGGTAATAGTCAGGGAAAAGACCGAGTTGCTGGGTGTCAAGTGAAGGGAGTTGGAAGCAGAGGTGGTCAAACCTGATATGTCTGTTTTAATGAAGTAGCTGCCTTGATGCACATTCTAGGCCAGTATGATGCTTAAACACTTAATTTGCAATTAATTCATGATGTATGTAGGGTTCTAGACACAAACTGATGAATAAAGCTTTCTATTTAACTACAGGATGAATACAGCAAGAACTGACAACTTCCATATATTGTCTCATCAATGTATTACATTCCCAACTGAGAAGCTAAGTCTCCATACTCAGCCAGCGTCCTACTGGGGATACATGCAGACAACTTTTACTTGTAGCATGTAATAAGCCACTTTTTCTAAATGAAATTTATAATCTATTTGCTTTTCATTATTGTCTTTTTTCACTCTAAGGATAGAAAAGAGAAATGATTTCAGAATACTGTATGATATTGCATACAAACACCTCTGTCCTGAAATGAGATCTACATATATATTTAACCAAAAACCCCATAAGAATCATCCAGTAGCTACTAGGGAAGCATGTGCACACAGAAATAAATCTGTAAATGTATTGCTGAAAGGCTAGGGTCTCAAATGCAGTTTCTGGTTTTGAAACAACTTCTTTTCTCTACATATAACTCAGTGAAATAATATTAAATAGGTTAACTATTATATACAAGCCTCAACCAAAAGCTGGCATTAAGCCCTTGCATGCTGTTGCTCTGTGTGACTCAGAATCCAAACCTCAGCACTCTGATTTTACTCTCATGGTTAGTTTGGGTAGTTGGACTATACTGATATAAATCAGGTTTTTTTAATGGAGTTATTCTTTAATTACACTCATTGGGGTTACTCTTGGTTATTTATATCTATTACCACAATAAAGCCATCCTCTCTGAAGACAGTACTTATATCTGATGAGGTAAATCTAACTCCCTTAACTGTACACCCTTGAAGTGATTTGCAGCATGAAGCCATCTCTGTAAAGATACATATTTCAGTTATTTAGTTGTATTTTATTTCTGGCATCTGGTCCACATAATCTGACATTTATGGGATGATTTTATTCCCTATGTGTTAACTTTTTCAACTGCTACATTTAGGTTTTCTTACCTTTCTTTTCCTTATTGCCCCCAATTTTTTCCTTTTATATTCAGACATTGATGCAGTTTCACCCAAGTTTTCCACTGCAGGCATTCTCCATCTTGCAGGAATTCTGGCAGTGCTTCTTGAGGCACACAATTCACCCTGTCAGCTTGTCTCACACACCCAGCAGAACCGAACATTTGAGAAGCTGATTTCAACCAATACTTGCCTCCCAATCATTCATTTTCATGACAGACTTGGAGTAGGTGGAAACATATTTTGCTATTTTCTTCTTTCTTCATCATTCTGATACATGGTCAGAAAGTAAACTGTGTTTTCTTGGATTACGCTTTGCACGATCAAAACTAGAGAAATATATAAATGTATTTCTTTGCATGGGCATCATTGGCAAGATGCAGTAACCAGGCCCAAATGAGAGTTTGGATTTCTTCTACTGCATTTTTGCCAGGATGAAAAATATATTTAATTCTCATATAAATCCATTTTATTTTCACTTATAATATATTTTCAACACTACAGGCTTTCTTCCATTAGTTTTGATGTCTACCTTGCTGCTTGTAAGGACATGTGATCATAAAATTGCCAGAAATTGTATCTCTCTGTGAATGCAATACTGGTATTTCCTACCTATGATATAAAGATAATAATTTGGTTCAATCTCTAAAAAAAAATCAACTATTACTATATAAAATAAAAGATTAAATGGAATAAATTTTACTCACCTCATATTCTGAATGTTTAACTTGCTTCATCAGTTTCCATAATGGCAAGTATAAGAATTTAAAAAAAAAATCTACTTCATCATGTCATGTACTTGCATGTACTTGGCATAGTAACTTTTCCACAATGTGTCTTACAATCATAAAAGAAACTGTCATGTTTTGTTCAGCTCTGAAGCTACAGTAAAAACAGCAGCCAAAGGGTTAAGTCGAAAATCAATTTTAAGGAGAAAGGAAGGGAAAGGAAAAAAAAAAACTTGGAAAGAATCTGGGATGAATCTGCTCCTTGGAGTTCTTCATAGATTTCCTGAGAGGCATTTTTTTTGCTGTTGTTTTGTTTTTTTCTCCACTCTCAATGCAGCCCATTCTTTGCTTTTTGTAACCTTAGAATTAAGAATTAGATTTTCTTCTGTTGTTTTTCTTTTTCTCATTATTTCAAAAGCCTGTTACTATTTTTTACCCAAAGATTCATAATACCTGCATTAATATACATACCTTTTCCTGTAATCCTGTTCATGACTGTCCTGGTTTGAGTTAGAACCAAAGCAATACTTTTCAGTGGTTTTCCTTTTCAGCTAAGTCTCTGCTAACCAACTGCGTTTTCTGAAATTAACAGCATGTTTTCACAGAGTGTCTGCTTCTAGCAGTGATAATGCTTGATGTTTAGAGTTACTACCAAGGATCGGTACGCAGACCAAGGTCACTGGTAACCCTCGTGTACTACATCAGAGGGTGTAGAAAGTGAAAGGCTGCACCTGTGGGGAGGAACAGCCAGGACAGGTGACCCTAAACCGACCAATGACTTATTCCATCTTATACACATCATATTCAGTATAAAGCTGAGGGGTCATGAGGGTCTCATCCCTTCCTTCTGCCCTCCTTTCTTCCCTTCTCAGCCTTGGCTTTTCTTCTCGGTCCTTCTTGTGCCTTCTTCGCCCCTCTCATCAAGGGCTGGCATCCAAGGAGGAATGTGTCCATTCTGCTTTTCATCCCAGCTTGTGCATTCCTGAACCCAGTTCCCATCAGCTGCTGATCCCAGTCTGGGACTTTACCAGTGCCTGCTCCACAGCCTTAATGGTGATGGTGATGTAATTGCCATCAGGGGGAGGTTGGGTTTGATACTGGTTTTATATATATTTATATATATTCCATTTTCTTATTATTACCTTCTTTAAGGCTGTTTCGGTTTTCTTTTCTAACCATAAGTCTCTCTCTCATTCCCTTTCTCTCCCATTAGGGAGGGGAGGAGGCCAACAACCATCCATAAGTCTCTCTTCCTCTATTTGGGTGGGGAAAGAGAGGTTAACAGAGAGCGTTTATTGTAGGTCTGGTGGACTGAACCTCAATCTTGGCAATTATAAGAGAATGCTACTCCACAATTGTCTAACAGAGAAATGCAGGGGGTTTTTTAGTAGTTATTTTATATGAAGAGTAGTGAAAAAAGGATTTAGCTATTCAGCAAGGGAGGGTTGCTATCAATCATTTGCAACGAAAAGACAGATTTGTTTGATGTCTGTTTTGTTCCAGTCTGAAATGAATGGGTCAGTTGTGATTAGACAGTTAACACCAGTAGGCTCACTGAAAAATGGAAGAGCATTCAGATTTCTATGTAAGACTAGAAGACTATAAAGAACAAATAAGTGAAATTAGTTGAACTAAGACAAAGTTTTGAGATATGATGTTAGAGGAAGCTTTATCTTTCTACTAATGGAGCTCTAGGACAGCATCTATAGTATTTGAAGGAAGAATGCCCATAAACATTCCTGATACTACTGCCAACCAGCACAGAATAACCTGTATCCTTACTATTGCATTTCCTAATATTCCAAACATAGCAGTCACATTTAAAATACCTGTTAGTAATTACCCCTGTGCTGATGCACGAAGTATGCCCAGAAATTGTTTAGGAGAGTAAACATTTACTTGGACCAAAAGTTTATCAGAGATCATTCTAGCAATTAACAGTACAGAAGACTGAGCTCAGTACATGAGAGTGCTCCCTGGCAATAGCTTACTAGTACTCAAATTTCCTTGAGAAATGTATGTGCACACACAATTTCTTGCATTTTACATATAAAGCCCCGTATTCCTGGAATTTTCCATCTAATTTCTTCCAAAATTAAGAGAATATTTTTTTTTTTTCCACCAAGACAGAAAAGAGTTTCTATTGCTGCTTTATGTATCTACATTCATTCTTTATCTCTACACTACCTACCCAGTATAAACTCATTTTTCAAAGCAGATCCAAAGCCCCATCAGCCATGAGAAGGCCATAGTAACTAGATTATAGAGGAGTTTGGACTACCTGATTGATTACCTGGCCTGGGTCTGGCCCTTTTCTTCAGCATGATTCTGTCTAGTTTACAGTGCATCTTGGAAAAGATGCGAAAAACAGTCTGATCAATATTCCTTATCTTAACATCCAAACATATCCACTTATCCAGCCTCACACAACAACACACAGTCATGCTGCTGTTGCTGCTTCTTCGAGAGCACTGCTGATGGGAGATTTTGCACAAGTTGTGTTAACCTTACATCCATATTTCTCAGAACGGACAGCGATTGCCATCATGTTGCCATCACACAGCAACAGTCTTCCTTGTGTGACCTTTGCTCAGTAGCAGTCTGACTCATTGGTGCAGCCTTGAGTCTCCAAGTTTTCTTGTTATTCCGTTCCTGCTATTTCCTGTGGCTCATTGTTTCAGGTTGGCAGAAGATGTATGTATAAGAGAGAGGAGGTGGTAAAGAAGGGTTTATTGGGAGATTCAGTAAAATTAGCCATAGAAAATTTAGAAGTCAGCAATAATTTATACTTCCAAGGTTGGAAGCAGATTAGAAGCTGGAATTTGAATGAACAATTTGTACTTAAAGACTGGTGCAGTATCTCGTCCTAAATTCTTGTTCCAAACTCTGCTGAAGTCAGTGTAAAGATTCCCATTGAATGCAAGCAAATTTTATTCCCAAGTTTAAAAGGAGTATAGTTATATCCCTACTTCATTAGTACTGGGCTAGTGCCTCACAGGGTGTTATGAGGCATAGTGCATCTTTCTGCAGCATTCTAAACTAATGTTGTTTGATTTATAACAGATCTAACTATATACCTATGTCTATCTAGACATATATATTTAGCCTGAAGAAGAAGTGGAGGCTGAGGGATGACCTTATCACTCTCTACAACTACCTATAAGGAGGTTGTAGGGAGGCAAGCATTAGTCTCTTCTTACAAGCCGCATCTGACAGGACAAGAGGAAATGGTGTTAAGTTACGCCAGGGGAGGTTTAGGTTAGACATTCGGAAAAAATTATACACCAAAAGGTTTGTCAAGGACTGCAACAGGCTTTCCAGGGAGGTGGCTGAATCCCTATCTCTGGATATATTTAAAAGCTGTCTAGATAGGGTGCTCAAGGATGTGGTGTACAAGTGGGTCTGGTAGAGATAGCTAATGGTTGACTTGATTATCTTATAGGTCCTTTCCAACCATAGCAATTTTGTGATTCTGTGTGATTCTGTGATTCTGTGGTAACAGATAATACATAAGAGGTAGAAATGTTTCCCCTTCCCCCTTTATTTTTTCCCCTGAAACATCATGAAAAATGTTGATTGTGGCCAGATGCTCTACCCAACTAAGATTAACAACATATATGTACAGACATAAGCAAGAATGGAGAGAGAGAGAGAGAACAGTTTAAAGAGTATTTACCTTAAGCTAAAAAAATTTTAAGATGTCAGTATTTGAAGAAATTTATGCTAGAGCAATTACAGGACTTCTCATCGTTATCTCAGAACTACTACTTATAATCTTTGAGAAGTGAGGAGGTTTGGTTTAGGCATTAGAGAACTATTGAATGATACTCCTCAGTTAAATCAGCTTTCAATATAGGAGAAAAGAGGTATTTGTGAATATTTATACTAATGAACTTAAAAAGAACCATACAGAAACATGCTGCTAGCTAATTATTAAACAGTGTGTTAAGTGCAAAGAATACAATAGTGAAATAAGAATCAGAAATTAAAGGTTTGTCAACAGAAAACTATGTAGAATTATCCCAATTCCATTTCTTGAGAGCTGAGAAGGATGTGATGACATTGATAGAAATCCACTGGAATCTATTTAGTAAGAGATGTTGACATAAACTAATAAGCAAACCAGATAAATGTGTTCTAGATGTATGATTGTAAAGTGGATGCATAGTCGGTAGAAAATAAAGAAATACATAAATAAATATTTTAAAATCCCCTTCATGAAGGGCTATCTTTTCAAACTGGAAAAATAGTTCAGGTGAGTTGTCCCAGAGCATACCTCTACTTCATAACGCAGTGCTTTGTTATAGATAGCTAAGTTAATGGAATACTATTCAAAGGTATTTTCAGGAATGCAGCCTCTCCAGTGTTGATTACTTTCTTTACAGATACAACTGTTCTGATTTTGAACATAATTTGCTCAAATCTAATAGCAGTATGTCTATCTAACATTGTATTACACTCCATATCCAATGAATCTGTCTTGGAAAAAATATTATTTATTATTTACATTAATGTTTGGTATGGTGAAACAGAAAAACCCACTTAAATAAGTGGGCTGTCACCAACCTTTTCAAGATTATAAAATACATGAAGAATAGGATTAGAACTTAGAATGATCATGATCAGTTGGAGAAATGGGCTGAAACTGATAAGAGTAAATTCAATATAAATGGAGAAATATCACATTTAAATGAAATCAAATGTGGAAATCTAAAATTGAGATATGGATGAATCAAGCTGAGCCTGGATAAAAACATGATGTTAATCAAAAAAGCAAATCTCATTTTGAAGAAAATGGCTGTAAACAAAGAAGCTATTCTTCTCCTCTTAACAATAATAAATCTTTAAAACCTCAGAATTATTTGTAATCTTCATGAAGTCTCTTTCTTAAAGAATGCCCTCAGAAATTATTTTTGTTTCTTATATGATAAAGAAAACAAAACATAGGTGTTCTGAATTGCTTCTCTAGGATATGTAGAATATAAGCTTTTTAATAGTCTCATATTGTCTTGTTTTGGAACCCCTAAAAAAAATAACAGCAACTTGAAACAATTAGAGAAACTACACAAACTTATAGGATACTAAGATGCTGCAATAAAAGAAGACATATCTTATCTGCTTATAAAATAAGATCTATAAAAAGATTAAAGAAATTGGAATTGGAATTGTCTGATCTAGAAAACAGAAGCCTGGTTTGGACCATAATACCAGTTTTCAAATGCATAAAGGATAGGTACTGAGAGGACAGCAACTTGTTTTCCAAATCAATGAAGAACAGAACAGAAAAGTGACATATTTAATTTTCAGTCAAGCAGGTTTTCATGAAACACTGAATTATCTTATTCTGGGAGCCAGGCTTTTAAAACTGACAGATTAATTTATTATTCAGCACACAAAGAAAAGCATATCAAAATCATGTCCATTCACTTCCACTGGCCTCCTTGTAAAATAAAGTGGAACCCTAAAATGAGTGTATGTAGTAAAGTCTGGTCCCACTTGAGCTATTTGCTTTGCTGAGATATGTTTCTAAACTTATCCCAATTACATGGCAAAAGTGCATACTTTTCCCTGGGTCAAATCCCCAGTAATCTTATAAGTTTAGTAAAATTGCCGAAGAAAGAAAATTCAAATTAAAATAACAATCATTTTGTGAAATCAGAATGTAATTTGAAGCAGAACTTCAAAATACACTTCAGAAAAATCAAAAGGAACTAGATAGTTTAATGCAGTCTCATACTGGGATAAAAATAAAAGGAAAATACAAAGGGAATCTCATCACTTTGATGTGAGAGAAATATAAACTTCTACCAAAAAACAGCATACACATTTTTATGTAACCAGTGTAGCTGTAAATTACATACCTACCATCGTGATACTCCACCCAGTTAAAATTACCTGTCCTGCTGCACATAAAAAAAAAAAAAATCTCACTTTTCCATATAAACAAAATTGAAATGTTTGTTAAAATTATCTTTTCATCTCTTTGTCTCTCCTTCTGTCACTGCCTGTTTCTTCTCTATATTCTTTTCTTCTTCAGTCCCTGCCTGCCCATACTGAACTCTTCCTGAAAGTAAAAAATATATGTAAAGAGATAAATCTTTAATCCAGTTCTGAGCACAGAGAGATTTTCTGATCAGGCTTATGTTTGGCACAAGGTAAGTCCAAAACAAAAGAGCAGACAGTAAGATGGCTTAGCCTCTTAGTGTCCTGGGGTCTCACTTCTGAATCCCAAACTGTTATGACTTCTTACTGTCACATCAGAAAGCAGTCCTTAAGAAATCTGGCAGTCTAATGAGCCTCACACATTAGTATCGCAGTACACATTAATCTGATGAAAAGAAGGGCTAATGTATCATGCATGGTATATACAATGTAATGTGGTTAGTTTATTTTCTTAGTCTACTTTTCTGAATCAATTATACTTGCCCTCTACCTGCGTAATCTTCTCATTTTTCTCACTAGTGCAGATCATCTTGATGCTTCCCATCCAACTTCAGGATTTACCTATGTAAACACAACTCTTTGCTAAAAGGAGTAATTACCTCAGCAGATAAGGTAATGAAGTCTATATAGAAACTCATAATAAATGGCTGTTAATCTAAGGAAAGAGAGATCAAACTATGTTGCTCTTTTAAATGATACTTTCTCAGCCAAAATCATGGTAAGCCATGATTGTTAATAAGTATCACCATTTTTTTACTGCTGAGTGTTCAAGTCCCATATGAGATGAGTAAAGTGGTTCAGTTACAGAATATGAACATGTTTTCTGAGATGAGCAGAAGGAGCAGATTTCTGTCACCCATTCACAGGGACTAGAAGCATTGGTCATTTCATTTCTAGTGATACATCCACTTCTCACGGCCATAGTCTGAAAACCTGTGCTTCAAGAAGCTAGACTTTTTTTTTTTTTAAATCTTCTTTTGTATAACCAGGGATATTG
The DNA here is from genome assembly GCA_013400335.1 of Eurystomus gularis. Taxonomy (NCBI): domain Eukaryota; kingdom Metazoa; phylum Chordata; class Aves; order Coraciiformes; family Coraciidae; genus Eurystomus; species Eurystomus gularis. Next base: position 24,141 of record VZZY01021113.1, on the reverse strand, counting down.
AAAACATTTCAAAGTAGCAAAATGCATAGGAGAGGAGAAGTCCCGGTTCAGCTAGGATAGGGTTAATTTTCACTAGAAGTTGGGAGGGAGCCATAACCAGGAGAGACACCTGAACCAGCCAATAGGTTATTCAATACCATTCTGATCTCATGCCTGGGGGTGTTCGTGTTTGATTTAGCTCTTGAGGTCTATACAGTTTATATCACTTGTTTTGTGTATTGTCTCCTCACTGTTATTGTCACAATTGTTCTGACTGTTTCTTTTGCATTGTTGTATTAAATTCTCCTTGTCTCAGTTCACAGAGTTCTATATTTTCTATCCTCTTCCCCTTTCCGCCCAAGGGGGAAGGGCAGTGAGGAGTGGCCATGTGGTGCTCGGGTCCTGGTAGAGTCTTAAACTATGACAGGAGATCATCCTCCGTGCTTGTGAAACTGAAGTTATTTGTGGTGACAGCACTAAATGACCATCTCCTTAGTGATGGGATGGAGTGCTCGTGGCTGAGCCAGGGGCGAAATGTAGAGGAATGAGCTTTTCCAATTCAAGGCACAGCTGCAAGCAGCATTAAACTTTTCTCCTCCCTGACTTGTCCTTTTGTTGTTTTTGAAGCCTTATATGTACATAAAATGGGATTCAGCTAACACAAAACCTACTTATAGATGCCTTTCCTTGCTGTGGGCTCCTTTTATACACATTGGAGAGAAAGACATACCTTCAGAAAGCAATGCATTTCATGAGGTAGATATCTAAGACTGTCCAGATAAAACTTTCTGGAGACGCTAACCATAGATCCATTTTGAGAGGATACAATATTCCCTCTACAGATACTTATTTATCTATATTAAATGTAAAGGAACTGTATTAATATTGGTATTATATCCTTACAAATATAAAAAGTCTAGGTAATTTTTGTCACTTTAAAAGTACATGTTTCACTTGAGACCTCTTTTATTTATGCAAGTAGATTTTGAGACATTTATGAGTACATACAACTCAGTACTATCTTCTAAGCTCTCTGTATTGGGCCTGGCTAGTATAGAGTAAATTTTGTTCATAGCATCTCATATGGTGGTATGTTCTAGATTGTTGATAGCACACCGATGTTTAAGCTACTGCTGAGCAGTGCTTGCACAGCTTCAAGGCCTTTGTTTCTCACTCTGCTGCCCCAGAAAGTAGGTTGGGGTTGAGTGAGAGGATGGGGGTGGACACAGCTGGGACAGCTCATCTCAAGTGACCAAAGGGACATTCTATATGATATAATGTCATGCTCAGCAATATAACTGAGATGGGAGTTTTTCTAAAATATCTGTTGCTTGAAGATGGGCTCAGCATCAGTCTGCTGGTCAAGAGTGATTGCTTTTGCATCACTTGTTTCTTTTGCACTTTAGCTTTATCTTGACCCACAAGTTTTCTTGCTTTTGCCCTTCTGATTCTTACCCCCACCCCTTTGGGACAAGTGAGTGAGTGCCTGGGTAAGGCTTTGCTGCCACCTATGTAAACCCAGTATATTCTCAAAACATTAACAAACTTCTGATGAAAAACTGAAATTTAGAAAACAATCACGTTTAAAGTTTTTTCTCAGATGTATCAATACAGCTACATGTTTCAGCTACATGATCCTGTTTAAAAATATTCTTTTATTGTAGTCTTTAAAAATTACAAACATTGATATGGATATTAATTGTTTAGTCTGCAACCCCACTTTAGCTGTAGTCAAGGGAAGAGTATTCAATGTACATAGAAAATGCTCTCAGGAAGTACCATATCATGTACAAAGATCTATACGATTGCTGTTGCATTTATATAGTTTCAGACCCATTACAATTTGAATGAAACCCAAGTCTCTTAAGTAAAAACATGTTTTCATTGTATATTGGCTTCTTAGACAACAAGTCATAAAAATAACACTACACCTCAACATTGTTTTTTATATCTCCCAATGCTGAAGAATTTTCTGAGACCTCTCAATTATTTCACATCATCCATAAGGATTTAGATTTTGGTTTGAGAAAACATGACAACTGCAATATTCTATAGAAGCTTTAGAACAGAATAAACCAAAGGAAAGAAAAAAAGAAAATAAAAGACTCAGGTTAATATTAAACTGTCTATATAAGAGCAGATTTAATACATTCCTGAAGCACAGAGAAGAAAGTACAAGGGTATCTGATTGTATCCAGATAATTGATTAAGCCCCAATATTCCAAGTTGCTCATTGCAGCTGGGTCACTTTGTTTATGCAAAGGAACCACTGAATTCCACTGGGAATATCGCAGCATCAATATTACCCCTCTAAGAAGCTTACAGTTTATACCCTGTTTAAAAAAAACAAAACCCAAACAAATCAATCTCAGAGGATGCAGTCTTGTCAGCACTTCCGCCCATAATAACTTAAGGATATGAATAATCCCATTTGGATCTCAAACTGCTAATATTAAGAACTAGATTAACATCTACAACCTTAGATAATGCTGCCTGAGTCACTGAATTCAATGGGGATGGCTAAAGACTGAAATTCATCTCACCACACCTTTCGTATTTAACAGTGATGCATCTAATTGAACATGGAAGACAGGGAAGTGATTCAAGAGGGTCAGCATGGCTTTACTAGGGGCAAGTCCTTCCTGACCAACCTAGTGGCTTTCTACAATGAAGTGACTGCAACAGTAGACAAGTAGACAAGCTATGGATGTCATCTATCTGGATTTCTCCAAGGCCTTTAACACGGTCCCCTACAACATCCTTCTCTCTAGGTTGGAGAAATACATGTTCAATGGGTGGACTGTTCAGCGGATAAGAAATTGGCTAGATGGTCACATCCAGAGAGTCAACGGCTCAATGTCCAGATGGGAAAAGGTGACAAGTGGTGTCCCTCAGGTGTCTGTACTGGGACCAATGTTAATATCTTCATAAGTGATATTGAGAGTAGCATTGAGCGTAGCCTCAGCAANGTAGCCTCAGCAAGTTTGCTGATGAATCCAAGGTGGGTGGTGCAGTTGATATGCCAGAGGGACGGGATGCCATCCAAAGGGATCTGGACAGACTGGAGAGGTGGGCCCAGGTGAACCTTATGAAGTTCAACAAGGCCAAGTGCAGGGTTCTGCACCTCAGCCGGGGCAAGCAGTTTTAGCAATATATATATAGGCTGGGAGACAACATGTTAGAGAGCAGCCCTAAGGAAAAAGACTACCTAGTAGATGAAAAGCTGGACTTGAGCCACCAATGCGCAATGACAGCCCAGAAGGTTAATTGCATCCTGAGCTGCATCAAAAGTGTGACCAGCAGATTAAGAGAGGTTATTCTGCCCCTCTACTCTGTCCTGGTGGGACCTCACCTGGAGTACTGTGTTCAGCTCTGGAGCCCCCAGCACAAGAAGGATATGGACCTGTTGGAGCACGTCCAGAGGAGAGCCACGAAAAAGATTAGAGTGGTGGAGCACCTCTCGTATGAAGACAGGCTGAGAGAGTTGGGGCTGTTCAGCCTGGAGAAGAGAAAGCTCCAGGGGGACCTTTATAGCGACCTTCCAATACCTGAAGAGGGCCTATGAGAAAGCAGGAAAAGATATGTTCTCAAGGGTTTGTAGCGACAGGACAAGGAGTAATGGTTTTAAGCTAGAAAAGGCTAGATTTAGGTTAGACATTAGGAAAAAGTTCTTTAATATGAGGGTGGTTGATTGCTGGAACATATTGCCCAGAGAGGTGGTGGAGGTCACGTGCCTCGAGACATTCAAGGTCAGGCTTGATAGGGCTCTGAGCAACCTGACCTAGTTAGAGATGTCCCTGCTTATTGTAGGGGGATTGGACTAGATGGCCTTTAGAGGTCCCTTCCAACCCAACACATCCTATGATGATTCTATGATTTTATTCTAAAGTTTTATAGATTCTCTCTTTGAGAGAGTTAATGGAGAGTCTTTTCTAGAGCATACTTCATTTGACTCCAGCAGGCTGCTTTACTATCACTTGAGTGATAGCCTAAGAATAAGCTGCTACTGAAAGGGGTTCTTCCATCTCTTCCCACTTTTCCCTGTGGTTTCCTCATTCGTGTGCGAGCAAAAGGATTTAGGCAGCCAGTTTGACTGAACAGCTTGAAAACTAATTGTTCTGCTGAGTTAGCTTTAAGCTGAGCCTCTTCCCTGGAGCAGTGAGAATTTATTCTGGAGCCAGAAGTAAGGGTAAGATTGCTCACATTTTGGCAGAAACCCTCAGTCAGGTTGGCTTAAAAATTTATGGCATACTTGATTAATTAATAGATTTTGTTAATTGGGTTGATTTAAGATCAGGCTGTTTCTGACACCAATTGTTTTTCACTCTGCTTCTGGCCTTTACCATGTTTTCTCCTGCTTACCTAATACTGTGCTATAGTCTTCTGGAAGCAGGAAGATGGCAGAGGGAAAAACCTGTGTGAAATCAGACCACCAAATTATTCAATTCTTTCCACAGGCCAGTGAGTGTTATATCCAAAACCCAGAAGACAGAGAAAAGCAGACTCACCCTAAGGGTGGGGTGAAAAAAGTGCAGGATCATAACTTCTGGTGTAAATCTAGGTTGCTATCAGCTTCTGCTGATAACAAACCCCCTGGTCAAAATATTTAGGAAAAACTGTCCTCCAGAATTACTTTCCTTTTCCGTGATTAGTGAGAAAGAATCGAAAACTAGTTGAGATGATTTATCTGAGATTTTTGTCAAATTAATCTCCTCGCACATGATAAGAACGGCTGTCATATAGTTCTTTAACTTGCTTTTCTTTTTCTTTTTTTTTTTAAAAGGAGAGAAAACCAACACAACAAAAAAACAAACACAAAATAAATCTTAATTACAGTCAGTTTGAAAAAATGAATTGCTTATATCTGTCTCTAATCCTTATTTCCCCAACAACCATCAAGAGGTAAAGGTGAGTTTATTTCATGCCTTTTCTTTAATGTATGAACAAATTAAATTAAGATTGTAGTTATTAATGGACAGTGACTAGAGTTAATTCATATGATTATGAAAATGATGATAACAGATCTGATGTCAGGTAGAAAATGTTTCCCTGTGTTAAGATCACTTTCATATGCTTACTTCACAGATGATTTGTGATAGGATAACATTTTAAACATGTCCACAACCAAACCTACCTTACAATTTCCACAGTTGTGTCAAATGTGGAATAACAGAACACTGTTGAAACATTGAAAAGTATTTGGGGAGAAGAAGCTTATGAGCTGAAAAATGGCTCACAGAGTTCAGTTCAAGGCAGTGAAATGTAGTAATGTACTCAGGACTGATAGTATTCACTGGCAGAGGCTATTGTCTAGAACGAAATACAGTGTATTACATGGGCTAAGGAAAAGGATTTTTCACTCACCTGTGAAATACGTAGATGCAAAACAGAGGAAGTAAGATCTTTGGCTGGATTTTCAGAAGGCCATTAAGACGTGGTTTCTTAGCAGTTGGATTTTCAGAAGACAAATCAGGATATTTTTAAATTAGAGGAATTCTTCTACTGAGGAATTTCAGGAAATGTGGGCTTAGCTATGGCAGAAATGCTGTATGTGATCTAGAGCAAGTCGTTTAGGTTAAAATTTTCAGAAAAAAAAATGAATCTCAGTTATGAGCTCCATTCCATTTCTGTTAGAAAAAAGTAATACTTCCTCTTGTCTACTTTAAAGATCCTTATCCCCCATCTCTCTTTTAAGGGAGAGAATATTCTTTCTTATCTTTCTACATAGCTAAGTCCTTTGCTTCATTTGGGATCTTGCATCAACACGTAGACACATGCAGGAGATAAATCTCTCTTCTACTGCCTACACAAATAAATCTGCTCTGGATCTTTCTGCACCGCTGAAATAAAATGAAAAACAATAGTATTGACACTCTCAGATTGTGGGGGTTTAATATGTCTTATTCTGGATAGTCAGAATTATTTAATACAGAAAAATTATAAACAAACTTACTTGAAAACCAAGAGATTGTGAACTGAGCTGCAGTGTGTATTTAAGCAGAATTTCTTTCTAAGTTATACAAATATTAAAACTAAAACCTACTCTTCAATAAGAAATCTTGAGATTTATTCACTATAGGACCTCTCACACTACAGTTTTTGTGCATGTGTAGAGTGGACACGCAGTGCAGTACTGGTTCCTCTGAAGGTCACACAAGCTATGCAAAACAAAGTATATACTAACAAAAAGGAGGAAGATTTACATTTGAGTAAGGTTGGTAGCAAATAAAAGAAAGACAGATTTTAGCTGAGCATAACATAGAAGCAAGGTATTATCATGTCAGATGTAATGCTCCATGCAGAACTTGATAGTGGTTCCTAAGCAGAGGGAGTCTTAAATTAGCAGTGGTGAAAGACCAATTTATATAAACACAGACAGATGCAGAGTGCTAGCCCCTAGGTTACTGAACCTTTATAAAAATCAAAGATAACTGAAAGAACACAGGCTAGCTCAAATTAAAGATAGTAATTATGCTGTGTCACTACTAACACTTTTTGACTCTTTATATATTTACTAAATTTGCTGTATTGATAAAATTAATTTCCTTAAGGAATTTGATATTCATATTTCAACATTTACCCATATAAAATAATATATTTAAGTATATAAACATGACAGTGAAAGGAAAAAAACTCAACAATAATGCAATATTAGAAGTAAATAATTGGAAGTAAAAATGAATGCATTTTTTTTAATTGAAGGTAAATTAACATATTTGTCTTCTTCTGTATTTCTTTATTTTATCATCAGCGTGTTTAGCCACCTGTTCTCTGATTCCAGTTCTTGCCTTCTTACAGATGTAAATCCATAGATGATATTCATCTTCATCTCCTGCTGGTGCTCATTTGCCCTCCTGCTTAAGACCTGTCTCCAACTCCCTTCTAAAAATCTGTGAGAACACAACACAGGTAAAAGGCCAATCAGTTCAGGCAGGAACAATCACTACTTTGGCTTAAGGGTATGGCTGCCCGCCATATGCACATCTGTCATATTGTTTTGAAGAAAGTGAAGCTCCATATAGGGCCAGAGACGCATTTGCATAATCTCTTTGACAATAAGTGACAGAACTACAAGTAGGTCTGTTTTGGACTATAAAAAAATTGTGAGGTGTGAAGATGGTGTGGTAATAATAAGGCAAACATTGAAACAGAAATAAGGAAGAGCAGATGGGCTAGACAAGTCAGGTATCTGCTTAGCTGGTGGAGAAGAATTTTATATACAAATGCACTTCTGAAAATGGGTATCTTTCTACTGATATAGGTATTTCTAAGCAAAGCAAGAGGACTAGAAAATTGAAGTAGCAAATAAAATCAAAGATGAAGTATTTGGGAGTACAAAGATAGCTGTAAGTGCATAGACTTCTGAGGAAAACACAGAACATGTGAATTATATGGGGGCTCTTAGCATGTGAGTATTAGGAACATTGACACTTGGGACCTAGAGTCAGTGTATGATCAGAACTACTTTGTATTATGTGATATTGTATAGACTTGAGTGCTCCATGCACAGCAAATCAATATTTAAATGTTTAAATAATTTATTCTGATAACATCCTTACAATGAAATTGATATTCACTTTGTGTGTATACTTTAAATATATTGCTTGTAACACTGAAATGTATGCTTTCATTATACTTAGATATTATTTAAATTTTCCCCAGATTTGCTAAATACATGGTTAATATTGATGTTATATGCACTTTGAATTACTGGCAAATGTTGCGATTTGAATTGCCTTATGTGTGACCAATCAGATAAATCTGGGGCTTTTATTTCCAGAACTTGATTATCAAATGCACCCTGAACAGATTCTTTCACAAGTACAAACAAAAAGTTTCTACAAAAAAATGTGTTAGTAAAATACAATCATCTACAGGAGATACAACATAGTTGCATTTTTATCCGTAAGTACATTGATGTGACAGGGAAATGAAAACACAACTAACATAGCTTGCATGTCAGATCATAGCTATCATCATCACAAAACCTTTTAGTGATTTATACTTAGAAGTTGGCCTATGTCATGAAAATCTAGCTAACAGGGATGATCTTTTTTATACTATATGCCTTGTTCTTTGTGTCCTAATCTTAGGAAAATAATACTGAGACAATCCGCTTCCAGCATGCACGTCAACTTTTCTTCTCTCTTGTGAATTATAGCATTTTATTGCAAATTGCTGAAAAGATCCTGTTGACTGGAATAAATTCCATGTAATCAAGGATAATTGTTTTACAACGGAAAATTAACTTTTATCGGAAGCTTGTGTGCCCATGATCCAGAAAAATTAGTTATCAAGACCACAGTGTAAATAAAGAAAATATTGTTTGATCTGCAGACTAGCTTGCTCCTTTAACTGGGCAGTCAATGTGCCAGCTCTGATTGAAGATGATTGAAAGAAATAAGAATTCAAATAGTTTGAAGTAGAAGTTATAAGACATGTTAAAGTTATTAATCAATCTATCCTATAAACAGTGTGACTAGGAATAGTTACTTTCAACTCCACTATTTCAAGTGTCCTAAAAAGACAAGAAGTTGTAGGTCATATACTTGTATATTCACAAGGATTTCTTACTTCCCTTTTGGGCTTTCATAAAATGGATCTGTTTCAGCTGTTAGCATGACTTGGGTCTATAATCTGGTTATCTTAAATCCCTATTTTCTCTTCAGGTTATATCTAGTGGCCAAATTTTATCTATTACCTCTATATCACATTGAATTAAATAAATATTTTTGTATTTTCATTTTTCCAAACTGAAGTATTTGGCTTGCAGCTAAAAAACAAAACAAAAAAATACCCCAAGCAAAATAAATTATTTTTATTCAGAAAGAAGACCTTGGTATTGGTATGTCTGTGTTTTTCTGCAAAAAAGCACCCGACCTTTACAAACATATTCTACTTTTAATGTGATACTAAGTAATATAATGCTATAGTTCTTGGTTTTTCATGTTTTCTTTGATGTAGTTTATTTTTATGTAAGATTTTATGTCGGTTTTTGTTATGTTTTTTTTAACTTGTAGAATAGAAATAACTAAACAGAGTACTTTACGCCCTCATTATTCCTGAAAGGATAGGCTCCTCATCCAGATGACACCTTGCCTCCTTGCAAGGTCATCTTTGAGACTTTATATCAGACAAAGTAAATGAAAATAGCAAACATAACACATTTATACTTAGTAGAGTAGTACCTGTCAGACTGCATTGCTGTAGTCTTTATATCATTGATATGAATTATATTTGTCTTCTCTGCAAATGTCTCTAAAGACACAGTGTGCACATCAGAGTGGAAGAAACTGACTTGTGCACAGAGCCCTTCATAAGCATTACTATTTTTCACAGGAAAGGAACCAAAACTAAACCCTGGAAACTAGCTAATATTTGTTAAACATTATTTGGTATCTGCTTTGTTCAGCATAACTCATCAGAAAGTTTGTTTCAGTAAGCGACAGCACTCTTACAGTCCATCAAGTGGCACATTGTAAATAGCTACAAATAGTTCAGCCATGAAGTTAATCAGATCTTTTCCCACCCTTTGTTGGAACAATATTCTTTAGTAATCTCAACAGTCTATCTACTAACTGCATTGACATCAATCCTCAAGCACTATTCGCTTCTTTCTCAAACCCTTGTGATATGCAGGAATGCTCTAGGCACTGCAGAGTCAAGAACACCTCCTAGTATTTACTGAAGAGTATTTTCATTGAGAGATTTTCCTTTAATCAAAATAAATAGGCTGTTTCACACCAAAAGTGATCTTATTGACAGAACCTAAAAATGTTAAATGAGCAACCTGTTCTGTAAATGTTGCTATGCTAATTTAAAATCATTACAGCACTGGAGCATTGACACGGTGTTATTTGTTATAATTTCTTGTTTGGTTAGTGTAAGTTATTCCCGTGATTTCTTCTTTGATTTTAGCTTTATTTAAAATCATTAGTGCAGCAATTACATTTATATTTACAATCCTCACAGTGAACCAATACATGGAAGTGATGGAAACCAGTACTGTTTCAATATTGGTTTTGGCATTTGCTAAATTAGAGCTCGTAACTTTTCAATATTTAACAGATTCATGTTTCTAAGTTAGTTCTTTAATAGATTTTATATTTCTCTTGGTATTCAGCTATTTCTATTTTGCTGTGTTAATTCATAACACATATAATGAAAAATGAAGCAACAGTCATAAAATATAGTGAGTAACGAGATGACATAATTAATGGATAACAAGAACATAGCATTTTAGTAAAAAATCCTTGGGTTTTAAAATTTGCTATATTTCCAAGGAAGTTAGAACCCATGGAGAAGAAGAAGAATTACATGCAAGCAGTGCAGGAAAGTGCAGAAAAAAAGCTTGATTGTGTTTCTGCTTATCTTGATTCTCTTGTTTTCTTCTGTCTCAAGACATTTCTAACTCTGGACCTGCACTCCCTGGAATGTCCAGCAGATTTAAATTTTAGTCTTCAAGATACATGTTTTAAGAACAGTGTGTTTGGCTTGTGTCTGACAGGGTTTTGGTAGCGGGGAGAGGGCTCCTGGTGTGGCTCCTATAAGAAGCTTTGAGAAGCTCTCCTAGTTCCATGTTGGACCTTCATCTGGTCAAGGCTGAGCCAATCATCAACTCTGCAATAACATATGCAACAGGGGAAAAACCTGTTGCATGGGTTCTTTTATTTTGAGAGTTCCTTTGTTTTTGAGAGGAGTGCCTGAGAGAGGCAACCATGGGAACACTGAGGTCAGTGAGGAAAGTACGCTGGAGCAGTGATTCCCCTTTGGCCTGTGATAAGACAGCAGGCTGAGCTCCTACAGGCCATAGAGATCAAAGGTGCAGCAGAATCCCATCTGCAGCCTCTGTGGGGCTCCACACCAAAAGAGCTGGCTGTGCCCAAAGAAGACTGTGACTCTGAGGGAAGTCTACACTACAGCAGTCCATCAGTTTGAGGACTGCAGCCCATGAAGAGACCCATACTGGTATGAGAAGCTCATGGACTACTGTATCCTGAGGGAGGACACCATGTTGCAGCAGGGGAAAACTGTGAGTTTTCCCCCAGATGAGGACAGAACAGCAGAAACAACATGGGACAGACTCACTGCAACCCCCATTCCCTGCCCTCTTATACTGCTGGAGTGGAGAAGGTAGAGAATTGGGAGCAGACCTTAGCCCAAGAAGAAAGGAGGAATGAAAATAAGTTGCATTTAAGATCTGGTTGTGTTTATCACTGTCCTACTCTGATTCAATTGCTCAGTTGGTGATGATTTTGTTGTTTAAATTAAATTGATTTTGTTTCTCTAAGTCTAGTTTTTGCCCATTACCATAATTGGTGAGTGAGCCCTCCCTGTCCTTTCTCTTGACCCTCAAGCCTTTTGTTGTATTTTCTCCTCCCCACTCCACTGGAGTAGGAGTGAACAAGTGGCTGCATAGTGCTTTGCTGCCAGCTGGGTGGGCTTAAACTGTGACAAAAACCCAAACAGGTTACAATAACTAGGGTAGCTCAAAGAGATGAAGAGGTCTCTGCAAAAAAGGCTTTCTCCAGTCTCATATGAGCTTCTTAATAACTTGACCATGATTTCCTGTAACAGGAAAGACACACAGCTTTTAGGCATCATCATTCAAATCAAGCTAGCTTGTCTGCTTACTGTCCAGGAGCCCTAGGGAGAGCCCTGATGAGAATTTTGGAGGGTACACGGTTGGAGAAATTCCTGCTGAAACCTAAGTGTGATCATACCCCATCAACTAAGGCAAGGTTTTGTACCTTTATACTTTCACCGGGAAACTATTTGTTTCAACATCCTTAAGCAACTCTCACTGAGATTTACAGAGAATGAAAATACACAGGTCACTTACAAATTCAGTAGGAGGCAGACTCCATCCCCTTCCATCCTGTCTTTGAGACACATTTCTGAAGGCCTGAGGGTGTTTACACACTGCCACCTGCTGCTTTTATCTCCTTGATCTGAGTTTGCTCTGCTCCCAGCAGGGCTGGTGATCTGTTCCTCTCTGCCTAATTCTGCTCATCCTCCTGCAGTTTGATCCAGAGCCCAATGGAGTCAAAGACTCCTAAGACTTCCTTTGGCTTCAGTGGATTTTGGAGTCTGCCAGATACATAATTAATTTATTTCAATGGGCTATGAATCAGGCTTTTTGTACTGCCAGATGTATAATTAATATTTCAGGATGAATTCCAGGTATCTTGCTGTTTTGTAAGGTTCTTTGTACTGTCTCAGTTCCTGTCCCCCATGTAGCAAGGTCATAAATAAAACTCTTGTATTCTTAAGTCAATAAGCAAATCAATAAAATCAATAAAACCATGATTCAATGTTTTTAAATACCTATCAGTTACCCAAGAAAATTACCTCAAAGGACATTCCAGTCTCAAAAATAATAGCTTTTTCACCCTGAACTTTCCAAATGAGGGTTATTTTTTAATAAGCTGATAAAATACATCTTTGGCTGCAGCTTTATCATTCTTTGTAACTTGAGGGAGAATTTAAAGTTGTTTATGTTTGAAAAAGCACAGGTGAATTTACGGAAATATTCTGGTATCACTAGTTTGATGGATTACTTCAAACATCTTTTTTACATTAATGATTAAAAGTGGACAAGTGAGGCAACTGGGGTATTTTATCCTTTGTGAGGGCTTGTTTTGAAACTAAATGTGTTTCTTTTCTATTCCCACGCAAGCAGGTTTTGCTTCCTTTGAAGTCTTAGACTGCAATACAAGTCTGCCATATTCTAGCCTGTTACTAGACCCTTACTCTTCAAAACAGTGCAGCCTGTAGTCTGTGACTCCCACTGTTATTTTTAATGCATCCTTGCACCTTTTCACTCTAAGGCAGACATCTATTTTTGCCCAGGATCAGTTTTACACCAGAATATAGTGTCTTTTCTAGCCTTATGAATTAAATGTTGATCTAAAATAAGCATACCGCTAAAGGATACAAAGGAACTTGGCTGTATACTGTTTTTATTTCATATCATTTGTCCTGCTTTCTCAGCAAACTGCTATGTAAAAATCAGTGGTTATCTGAGATAGTGAAGAAGTATCAAAACTGTGTTGTGAACTCATCAAAACAGTGTTTTCCTTTCACTGACCTGTTATCTGCCTGTCTTCTGTTTGACTGACCCCGACTGCTTTTTTAGTTTCAAATCAATCAAAAATATTTGCAGTTGTCCTCTGAGGTTCCAGGAATTATTAGAAAAGAAAAATATAGTTTTGTGTTGCCTTTTCATTGATGATTGTTCCTGATTCCAACATGATGGAAAGAGTAACTTTGAAATCAGTTCTGATGAGCCCTAATAATGGCGTGATCAACTTAAAAAGGAAATATGAACAAAAGCTTTTAAACTCACTGCAGGAGTTTGCTTCCCAATAGTAACTTCTTCTGATTTCAGAAAAAAAAAATTAGGAACTTGGTAAATTAAGTTCATTTCTAAGAAAATAGGTCATTTTTATTGAATGAGAGCAGCTCCTAAGCAATGTCTGACCATCTTAATGAAATTTAAGAACTGCTTTATGAATCACCAAGTTTTGAAAGAAACAGAAGCAAGAGTGGAAAAAAAATATTTCTTGATAATACTATGATTTATGTTAATTGCATGAAGTACTACATGGATATCTATCAAAAAACTGGTAGGTCATCAAAAGATTATTAGGCCTTTAAGTTCTTAAGTTTTGTTTCAAAATCTTTTGGCAGTTGCTATTAACTTGTGCTTTTTTGATGCTCTTTGCTTTAAACAGACAATATATAAGACATCCAGAGCTGTTACTAGTGCTTGAGGATGAATCCTATCCACTATTGCATTTTCTCTAAGCTTTAAAGAAAAGTTGTTGACACAGTTTAGCAAAAACACTTAGTCTCTTAGATATCACTATGCTTCTGAATAATCTTTATGGTGTACAGATCAAAAGGAAAGCTTTTATCATAGATCTTGAATTGGACTCTAATCAGTGTAGGAGTTCCATAAGCTTCAGTGCAAGACCTTTTCATTTTCCTCATGTGAAGATCAATTAGATCATAAGCTTTTCAGAACAAACATCAGATTCTTTCAGTGTTTACTGTACTAAACAATGCAAAGCACCACAGTTTTGGCTTCAAGAAAACAAACTGTAATTGACATGTTTGTCTCAGAGTATGGAAAGATCAAAACCAGTGAACTACTTTCACTGCTTGACTATGCAAATTTCATCCAGACTAAACTAGCCATAGTCAGTCCCACAGATCAAGATGAATGCACAGGTGTTAGATGTTCTTTTGAAATGTCACATTTTTATTTTCAGTGTTACACAGGCAAAAATGGTTTGTTCTCTCTCTGATTTTAAAAAGAATAGAGTAGTTTTTTTCCCCTCCATGGTAGCATAGCTTCTGCGCCCCCTCCTCCCCCACCCCCAACATACACTTTTTTTTTTTTTTTTTCTGTTAGCTTAAGTGGACAGGAAAGGTATAAAGAAAAAGATGTTGGGCCAGAATTTTGTGAAATTATATCTTTGGGAGGAAATATAACTACATCTGTTCTCTTATACCCTAAAGCACAAAATTCTTATTAACCGTTTAACATGAGGCACTGTGTGGCTGGAATACTTACCATAAATAATATCAATTTCATATTTGAAGAACTTATCCAAAAGTTATTTGAAGCTGGTAGGGATCTTTCCATTTATTTTAAACAGCTTTGAAATAGGCCTTTAGCCTTGTTTTTTGTTCATGAATAATTTAGAAGTCAATCCTGATGTCTACTTATTTGTAAGTATTGGACAAACAGTTTGAACAAACAACTTCTACTCTACAGGCTATTTCCAAAATGTTAATTTAGACTATTCACTGCTCAACATTCATGATGTGTGATTAGTCATATATCTCATCATGATAGTACTTCTTCTATTTCATTGGAGAACTGAAACTATTTAAGCTATAGTATCTATCCATTTACATCCTTATAATGGAGCAGTTCATAGCTGTAGTATATGAATGGATAATAAAGAATAAAAAATGAAAGTTGAACAGTGAATAAGGAATAGTAAATAATTTATGCACACTGATAAGATTCTTAAAACAAATATTCACTTATGCTAATGTCTGTGAAACTTTTGGGATTGAGAACATTTTCACAAATTTTCAGCAGCTGCTACAAAAATGCGGAATAACAAATAATAACTTGAATAATACAGGATAATATTTATGATTATATTTTTAATGAAAAATAAAAACTTTTTTTTTCTTAACATCACGTTAGGTCTGCAGTATAAAAGAGGAGAAGGGAAGCTATGTTATTAGTAAGAAAACTGACCAAGGGTTTTTTCGGCTACATTGCTTTCCTTCCACCCGGCAGCACTCTGGACCTAAGAGAATAATAATGTGCCGTATTTTATTCTTGACATGTCTGAGTTAAATGTATCCTCTGATTCAGCATTCTAGTACCCAGACTACTCATCATTAGCTTGGGAGGATCAAAATAAATATTAAGACAATACCAAAAAAATCCTTGAAATTACTTTTTTTGAGTAAATTACATCATGAAATATAAGCATGTCTCAAGATCTGTTAGTCTCTATTGAGCATCATCACCTTGCTGTCAGTTTCTTTTAAATTCATAGTTGCTTTTAGTGTTTCCTTTCTTTCTCTAATTGTTCATTTCAGCATGTTTTGGGTTATTTTTAATCCTCCTTTTTATCTTAGGTCTTTGGATCTTTTAATTATATTTTTATCACCTCATTTTTTCCACTTGTTAATTTTATTTTTCTCCATTTCTTTTAAATTTCTCTCATTGCATTTAGTCATCACGAGCCTTTTACATTTTCTTTTGTTTTCATAGTGTATACTTTGGTATTTTGAGTTTGCACTTGTTTGTATTCAGCTCCTTTCTTTGCTTGTCAATCCTTTACCTTGTCACATTTTCTTCTTATTTATCAGCCAAGTTGCCTCTTTTAAAAAGCTGGCATGTGATTCTGATGTAAACAGAACACTTGTTGCAAATCTTGTAACGCACCACATATTACCAATTACGTTTCAAATGTTCTACCTTTTTCTGATGCAAATCTTTTATTTCTGATCTGATCCAGGACTCATTTTCACAGAATCACACAATGATACGGGTTTGAAGGGACCTCTGGAGATCATCTAGTCTAACCCCCTGCCAGAGCAGGTTCACTTAAAGCAGGTGTCATAGGACGGCATCCAGGCGTGTTTTGAATGTCTCCAGAGGAGGAGACTCCACAACTTTTCTGGGCAGCACATTCCAGTGCTCTGCCACCCTCAGAGAAGTTGCTCCTCATGTTCAGGTGGAACTTCCTATGTTCAAGTCTGTGCCCATTACCTCTTGTTCTGTCACTGGGTACCACTGAAAAAAGACTGGCACCATCCTCCTGACACCCAATCTTTAAGAATTTATAAACACTGGTAAGATTTATTTTCAATAAATTCTGCCTGGCACCTTCTGACCCATAAGAGTATTATTTTTCTGAATACCTATATCACTCCTAACATAAATTCAGAAACTTCCTTCTCATATAACTTCAAACTTGTGTTCTGTCATAATCTGACAATTAGAACAAAGAAAGATAAATTAGAAGAGAATAACTCAGAACAAATCCTTAAGTTAAATCAATGACTGGCTTAGTGAGAAACCACTGCTGTGTTTTTGGAGGTATTTTATGTTAAATAAAATCATACTTAAATCCTGCCCATTAGATACAATTAAATGTCATTAGTAATGTGACAATACAACATATCTTTTAATTTTCCAGTTTGTAGGTGTCATGGTCTAATACTTTCAAAGCAGTTTCTTTTAGATTGCAGTAGGTCTGGCTGGGATGGGGTTAACTTCTCTCATAGTAGCCCATATAGTGCTGTGCTTTTTAGTTACAGTTATAGTAGTGTTCATAACATACTAATGTTTTGGCTACTGTTGAGTAGTGCTGACACAGTATCAAGGCTGTCTATCCACCCCACAACACGACCTCCCCCACAATTCCTGAAGGTCAGTAGGCTGACCATGGATTAGAGGCATGAGGCTGGGAGGGGACACAGCCAGGGGCAGCTGATCCAAACAGACCAAAGACATATTGCATACCATATGATGTCATGCTGAGCAATAAAAGCTAAGAGAAAAGGATGTGTGGGGGAAGGCATTAATTATTAACGCATTTATCTTCCAAAGTAACCATTATGCAAACTGAGGCCCTGCTTCTCAGGAAGTGGCTGGACAACATCTGCTTCTGCATATGACCTTTGCTTTTTTCCATTAAACTGCCTTTATTTCAACCCTTAAGTTTTTAATCTTTTTTCCTCCCTGTGTCCTGCTGAAGAGGGAGAGTGTGAGAACAGTTTGGTGGACACCTGGCAACCAGCCAAGGTGAACACATCACATAGATGTTCCATATGAGAAGATTTTAATATTTTAATACCAAATTTACATATTTGAAAGTGTTTGATGTTACATGGGATTTTGACTTAACAGAGTGATATAGTAACATATAAAATCACAACGCAAACATAGTATAGCACTTACAGTATACAGTTGGATCTCAATATAAATTTTATTCCCAGTTCCAGTCTCTGTGTACTTCCCATCACCACACTAGGTGTCCTCAATTGCCTGGAAGGAATACGTGGGTTGAAGTCAGCTCAGTCTTGTTCCCCTCCTCAAAGTTCATTTTGTTGGTTTCTCAGTTTTCATACTTTTTGTTAGGCTGAGCCACATAGATACTTCCTCTATGTTGGCAGCTCAGGCTAGCTCAGAAAATATTAACACTTTTAAAGTGTTAATTCAGGAAAGGCTGTTTACAAAACCAGTTGATCCACACAATTGATAAAACCATTTAGCTAAAGCATAGGCCAACCTTTTGGCCCTCTTTGAGCTGAGATGAGTTCAGCCTTCCTTACAACAAGCTGTATTTACTCCCTGTATTATTCCCTGAACTTCATGAACACATTACGTGTGCCCATCTCCTTTGTGTCTTCTTCCGCTGTAGGGGTTCACTGATCAGTTGCACTTTGAAATGCCCAAGATAACCAAATGCTCAAATCTCAGGTACAGGACATTTATTTAAAACTACCAAAAAGCTTATGTACCATCCTCATCATAACTATTTTTATTTTTAAGAGAGGAACAGGATGACAGGCTTCAAGTCCATAAAAGACTGTTATAAAAAGAAATTAAGTTATCTATTTTACAGGTACAGTGCAGACAATTAAAAAAATAATACAAGACTTCAGTGCAGTGAGCAAAACATGGTGAAAAACTTTTTAGTGGTAAAGATAGAGAAACACTAGGAGAGATCCTGAGGAGTACCTGTCAATGGAGAAATTGGGCCTTTCAGAGGAGATTGATTAAGCTTTTGTATATGATGAAGGTATACTTACAGGAGAAGGACATTTTCACAGAATCATAGAATGACATGGGTTGGAACCAATCTTCAAAGATCTAGCCCAATTCCCTGCCATAGGCAGGGACATTCAGTTAAATGATCATGATAGTTCTTATTTAAGCATTGAGATTACAGCAGAGCTTAGGAGTTATGATTCTGTGATCATATCCTGGTATATCACTCAAAGAAGAAATAAAAAAGAAAATAATAATAAAAAAAGAGGAGCTTACCATCCATCTTTTGAAATTATTACTTTGAAACACTGACAGCACCTAACTAAAATCAAATAGTCTGTAATTTTTTCTTCTGTTAATTTTGTTTATAAACAGTGATTCCCAATAGTGGCTGAAAATGGCAATAAGTCAAGGGCTTTTTCAAGACGATCTTTGATTTTTTTTGTAGGAACAGTAACATTTTTCTATAAAATGTGTTTATATTTACGTGTGACTGGCAGAAGATGTACTTGGAACTTTTAAATTACTTACTTTCCCCCTTTTATCTTAGGTCTACTTCTATCTTAGATCTATCTTCTTATCTGCATCAAGAAGAGAGCAGAAATTTCACCTGAGTGTTTTCTGAGATACAGATCCTTTGTACATTTGTCAACCCAGGCAAAGGAGAATTTGGACCTGCAGTGTTCAGTATAAGTTCAGGAGAAATTTCTTTCCCCATTGAGGACAAGAAAAGATTAAAAGTACTAGGACTAATCTTGAGACAAATACTGAGAGGAGTCTTCAAGCATATATGAAACACATATGAAAGTTGTTGCAGGGAGGAAGAGGATAAACAGTGTCCAGATCTTATTCTTTAAGATTAGAGACAAAAGCAAAGTGCTTAAAGTGTAGCAAGACAGACATATTTCCATTGATAAGGATAGAAAGCACAGGGATAACAGGCTTCTTGGGAAAATGTGAAGTTCTCTCAGGAATAGTCACAGTAGGGTATTTTTTCAAGCAGGCTAAATAAGTATGTCAGAAATGTTATAGGTATATTAAGCCTTCATTAGGCTAGAAGAAGTAGGCTAAGATACCATCGCACAAGTCCTTTCACAATATATTCCTTTTCTATAACTCCGTAACAGACAACTCAGTTTCTTCAGGACTGAAGCTCATACAGGCAGATCTTTGTCAGTTTTACAGTATCAGTTCTGAGCAGAAAGGTACTATAACAGTGTGAGCATGGAATAATCATTCAACATGTTTCCCTTCTGAAGCAAGGTCTTTGCTGCCTTGATTTAGGAAGAATTCCCCTGGCAACCCCCTACGTAGTTGAAGTATTACCTAGACAAGCATTTGTCATGCCAATATGGATATGCTGAATGGGATACATTTCCTTTTGAACTACGCTAATAATCTGAGGATTTATAGACAATGAAGGAAAATAGGCACACAGAGTGTATGATTCATCTAACCTACTTTTGATATCTATTTGAGGAAGTGAATTCTGTCCTTAAAGCACCTATTAATGTCCAAAAGAGCAACCAGGATTACTATCTTAAAGTGCCTTAAATGGGATCTTCATTCACCATGGCTAACCTTATGATGATAAGGGTGATATGAGTACTATATAAAGAATGATAAAAAATACAGGTATACATAGGACTTTTGTCTCATGATAGTCCTGATAGACAAAGAACTATCCTCACAGATGAGAGATTTATTTCAGGTGTGTAGTGCAGCTGGAGACAGCCTGACTCAAGCTATATCTTTCTGGAACTTCAGTACATTTTGTTAAAGTGTTAGTTCTTTGGTCATGTTTTTTACCTTTTCTTCTCTCACTCACAAACTTTCAGATACAGCATGACTAATTCTCAGGCTAGATCCAGCTGGATCCTAAATCCAATTGTCTTAAAATAAATTGCAGAGGAGAACTTCTAGAACTTTGTTTTAAAGGAAGATTGAGAAAACATACAAGATTTCTAGAAGTTAGAGGGTGATGATGTTTATTTTGTATTTTATTCATGCTATATTATGAAATAATAGTTAAAATATACCTCTCTCCCTCTCTTTATCTCTTCTGTGTCTACAGGATTTAGCAGAATTTGGTCCCTAATCTCCTGTAAAACTGTAACTGTACCTTGCATTACCCGTACAAAATTAATAGAATTACATCAGCAAATCCACTAATAAGAACACTAATGAGAATATGCAAAAAACCAGACTATGAACATAATAAAAAATGCATATTTTCTGCTATCAGCAAAGGAAAGAAAAGATCTTTCTGCTGTATTAAGTGTATTTAGAGTGATACAGAGGTCATTGGAATCAAAGAAACTTCACCATATTCTTAAAATGAACTTCAGAGGTAAAATTGAGCTGCAGAGAAGAGAGGTTGAAAAAGATAATCAAACATAAAGATGTTCATTAAATATAACAAAAAAATTGACAATAGAGTCTACTGTCCATTGAAATGTGTAAGAGAAAAACAAATTGTGATTCCTGCTAAGATTATACATGTGAAATGATACCAGTGGCAATATCCACAAGAATATACGTATCACCAAAATTATACAGAGTAAGAGGTGCTGTGTTTTTCCAACCAGAAAGTTTTGATGACAGGATCATGTTTGCCATCCACCAGTAGTATTCTACGCTGTTCTAATTTCCTCAGTCTTAGTGTAATGCAATTTGATCTGGAGTAGATACTGAACACTGTCATTTTCTACAGAACATATCTCATGGTTACACATTGTTCTTTTGCCTTTATATAAATTTATGGTTGCTTTTAGCTGATAATTAACCTTTTGAAATATGTCTCATGACCACCAGGTGCTCCTTTCCTGTAATTCTACCTGTAAACAGATCAGTGAGAAGTTCCATATATTTCAAGTACTGAAATTATTCAGTATGGACCAGCTCCTGAAGCTGTTGATATTTCAGCACCTTCTTCAACCAAAACATGGAACCATTACAGGAATGGTTGCTTTGACCAGCTGAGGACTGAAAAGAAGCTGGTAAGGAATTTTATTGTTCAATATTAAACAATTTTGCTCTATGCATTTTTCATAAAACTTTTGAGAATTTCTGTGCCAATAACTTAACAATTTGTCTTATTTGATTAAAATAAGACCATTAAAGCCAAGTTAAACAATAACGTTGGAGCTGAATCTGGTGAGGGCTGTAGAGTGCAAAAAGTCTTCTCTAGTACATAGAGTACTTTTATAAGTATATAAACAGCAAAACAATGATGAGGGAAGATGTGGGACAGTGGACCTGGTGCCACAATGCATGGAAAAGACTGAGGTACTTGCCCCAACTTTCACCAGTAAGATTGCTCTTTGAATCACCAAGGTCCCAGAGACCAGGAGGAAAGTCTGGAGCAAGAAAGGGTTCGAGACTGGTCTAGTTCCATTTACATGATCCATTTACATCCAATTACATGATCTAACAGAACTGATAAATCTGGCTCTTACTTTATATCATATATATAAGAAATAGTAGAGGTATTTAAAGACAATCCACCAGAAATAAACTTTAATAGTAAGCGATCCTAATATTTTAAATAGTCTCCGTGAAGAAATCCTATTATGATTGACATGATAAAGGTCCTAGGTTTTTAATTTATCAGAGCAACTTTCTCACAACAAATATGTAAATTGTAATTAATTAACTTGCTACTATCTTTATGTCAAAACATTGAAGCAAAACATGTCTTCACTAAAACCTTTCAAGACTTACAGATAGCATGAATTTTTGAAATAAACTTAACCCTATCTTCTACAAAAAGTGGAAATAATTAAATCCTTGTCTATTTAAAATATATTTTTGAACAAAATAAGTTAATTGTAAGCTAAAAATCAACATCTACTTTGTACCTTCAATTTCTAGGGAAAAAAATTGTTTCCATAGCATCATAAAATGCAAATATCAGAGTTAAATCTCATTTTAAATTTTAATAGTTTGCTATTCATTGAAGTAATTGATTACTAACAGATAAATATTTTATAAATACTTTGTATAAATTTAAAAATTTATTCAAGTCACAGTTTAAAACACATTTGTGCAATATTCTGGGAATATTGATTATACAGTAGTTACAATCTATCTCAGATTCATCTTGACTCGGATAAGCTGGAGCCCAAAATATCCTTCCTTACTTAATTGCTCTCCTACACCTTTCTCCTGTTTTACATTCCCCCAGTAAGCTGCATCCAAGACATGCTTGTTACAGGTAGAGGGACCCCTTAGCAATGTGGGCTGAACCCATTAATGCCACTTCATCTTGTGGTTCTCGATCAGCCTGAGGCTCAGTTAGCAGGCATCTGACTGAGAAGAAATTGAGCATGTGGTCACCACGATGAGTAGTATGTTGGAGCTAATTTGAGGAAACATATGCCCATTTATCAGAGTTTATGATAATCTTCAGAACTGTCTGAACTAAAATTACCCCACTGCACTTCCGCCAGGACAGAGTTATCTTTCTAATCCATGTGAAATTTCAAAAATTTCAACACTTATTCTAGCCATACTTTTAATAATTCTTCGTTGTTTTTATTCTGAAAATCTTACAAATAGCAGCAAACCCTTTTAGCTTGTGGTCTTATTATTTTACAAACATTTTTCTCTCCGTTTCCATTATTTCTCCAAGTTTATTCATCCAGACACTTAGACATAGTGCCCTTATATTGCTAAAGATATCATACTGAAATTAATGTATATATGATTAATTTTGTCTTTCACTTACACATTCCAGTAACTGGCAAAGTAGTAGCTTAGCGCTCTGCAATGAGTTTCTTTCAGGTGTGATCTGTACTTCTTTTTCAAAAACTGCTTGGTCTTTGGACATTTCCACCAAATGGTTATGCTGTGACATCTGCAACAACTAACTAAGAACACTGCTTATAATTTTAATATTGATAATACAAAGTATATTTTCCTTAGGATCACTGCAGACTTGAAAGATAGAGTCATTAAAAAGCTACCATCTCTACAATAACAAAAGTAGACAAATATATACATAATTTGAAAACAAGCCATTTCATCATTATGTTGCCTATTATCATTACTAATGAACAATCTCTTTCATAATGACTATTTTTTTCTTTAAAATGTTATATTTATTCATCATGTTAACGTTCTTCCTGAGAATAGTATTGTAATATAGGCTGAATGGTAAATGAATACAGATGCTCCAGTTTAATTCTTAAAGAAACCAGAAAGAAGAACTTATAACAATGGAGGTGGGCTTTGCTGATAAGATTGTGAGAATTTTTAAAAGATAAATATAAAAAGACATGTGTCTGAAAAGTTGAGATGGAAGAACTTGACACATTTTCTACGCATATGTGAAAAAGGAGAGGGAGGAGTTGCCCAGGGTGAGAGATTGCTTGGCAAGGAAGAATGTTATGTACTGGACCACATGGAAGAAGTGAAAATGTATTTGAAGCTCATTCACTGAACTTTGGTAGGGAGACCAAAGGAAAAAAAATCCTTAAATGTATGTCTCTGCATGTTATCATTATGAGCAACAGTAAGTACCTTGCCGGATGGATTCCGACAGATTAGTATCTAGATATTCTTTGCACAGATTGTAAATCTATGTTACATATGCAAACCACGTACTTTATAGGTTGTTACACAAATGTTTTAGTTGTGTAAACTTCTGCAGATTTAGTAAACCCTTAATATAAAGCCAAAAACCCTTCCAAAGAACATTATTTGTCTATGTGTATGTGTCTTGGAGAAAAACATTCAATTAATAAATTTTAGCTACAGAATTTGTCTTTTGAGATATTCAGATCATAAGCCTTATCCCAGAAGCATTAGACACAACTGTAAAAACAAACAAAAGAAACAAAAAA
>VZZY01021111.1:0-16860 GCA_013400335.1 Eurystomus gularis | reverse complement strand
TGTCCTCGCCCTCCCGATCCCAGAAATGACTTTTAATTCCCGCTGTCGCTTCCCGCCCGCGCAGACCAAGAGAGTCCCGAGGAGATGGCGACAGTGAAGCCCGAGAAGGGCGAAGGCGATGCCAACAGCAACAGCAGTGCAGGCAGCGGGGAGGGCCAGGTGAGTGCAGCCAGGGAGGGAGGAACAGCCCCAAGCCAGCGGCCTCCCGGCTCCGCTCGCCCCGGTGAACTCTCCAGCCCGGTGGCAAAGTCCAGGGCCGGGGGTGAGGTGTTTGTTTGGCCCAGCCGAGCGTTCCGCTGGCTCCGCTCCCCCGGTGAGAGGAAGAGAAGGGCGAGCGCGTGCCGACCCGCAGCGCCCGTGGCTTCCCCTTCTCCTCCAGCTCTACACGGTGCCCTCAAGAATGTGCCAGTTCCCCTTGAGAACGTGCCAGTTCGCCTCAAAAACGTGCCAGTTCCCCTGCTCCCAGTCAACACCACAGCCCCGACCAGCCCTTCTCCAGGTCGGGGTGCCCAGAAATGACTGTACTTCCCCGGAGCTGTTTTCCTCCGGGGACACTAGCCTGCTCTGGGGTGGAGGAGACATCTCTCCTTGCCTTTTCCATGCCGGTTCCTTCCCCTTCCCTCCCTTCCAGAGGGTTTTTCCCTGTGGGTTTGCTCTGTCCCGGCCTGACAGCCCCGTGCATCTGGCAGTTGTATTTTTCCGGCTGTGGGTGGGTTTTTTCAGGAAGGAGTGTTTATCTTTTCCAAGTACGCTCCTCCCTGATTTAACGTTGGGTGGTTTCTTTTCTCCCTTATTTTTTTTTTCTTTTCTTTTTTTTTCTTTTCGGCCTGCCCATCGGGCCGCCTCCTTAACTCCTCCTCCTTCTTCCCAGGAATCGCAGCCTTCCCCGCTGGCTCTGCTGGCAGCCACCTGCAGCAGGATCGAGTCTCCCAACGAGAATTCCAACAGCTCCCAGGGCCAGCAAGGCGGGAGCGGTGAGCTGGACCTCACAGCCGCTGCTGCTCAGATCGCCCAGTCGGCCAACGGCTGGCAAATCATTTCGACCGGCTCCAGCACGCCGACACCTTCTTCCAAGGAGCAGGGCAGCAACGGCAGCAACGGTGGAGACGGCTCCAAGAGCCGGCCCGTGAGCGCCGGGCAGTACGTGGTCACGACAGCGTCCAACCTGCAGAACCAGCAGGTGCTGACGGGGCTGCCGGGAGTTATCCCGAATATCCAGTATCAGGTCATTCCCCAATTCCAAACCATCGACGGGCAGCAGCTCCAGTTTGCCACCACCCCCGCCCAAGTCAACGTGCAGCAGGATGCTTCTGGGCAGCTCCAGATCATCCCCGGCACCAACCAGCAGATCATCACGAGCCGAGCGGGGACCAGTAACCTCATCGCCATGCCCAACCTGCTGCAGCAGGCCGTCCCCATCCAGGGCGTGGGCTTGGCCAACAACAGCCTCTCAGGGCAAACCCAGTACGTGGCCAATGTCCCCGTGGCCCTCAACGGCAACATCACCTTGTTGCCCGTCAACAGCGTGGCCGCCAGCTTGGCTCCCACCTCGCAGACGGTCACCATGAGCAGCTCCGGTTCTCCGGAGAGCAGCTCCCAACCGGCCAGCTCGGCCGCTGCCGTCAGTTCCACCAACACGGCCACGTCTCACGCGAGCTCCGGCGCCTTTTTCACCAACGCCAACAGCTACTCCACCACCACCACCACCAGTAACATGGGCATCATGAATTTTTCCACCAGCGCCACGGTGGGAACCAACGTCCAGGCGCAGACGCCGCAGAGGGTCAGCGGCGGCCAGAGCTCGGACTCTCTGCAGAGCCCCGTTTCTGGGGTGGCTTTGCCGCAGGGGCAGCAGAAAGAGGGGGAGCAGAGCCAGCAATCGCAGCAGATCCTGATCCAACCGCAGCTCGTCCAAGGCGGGCAGACGATCCAAGCCCTCCAGACCACCCCTCTCTCCGGCCAGACCTTTGCCACCCAAGCCATCTCGCAGGACGGCTTGCAGAACCTCCAGCTCCAAGCCGTCCCCAACTCGGGGCCCATCATCATCCGCACGCCCACGGTGGGTCCCAACGGCCAGGTGAGCTGGCAGACCATCCAGCTCCAGAACCTCCAAGTTCAAAACCCCCAGGCCCAGACAATCACCTTGGCGCCCATGCAGGGAGTCTCGCTGGGGCAGACGGGCAGCACCAGCACCACGCTCACCCCCATCGCCTCCCTCCCCAGCGGCACCGTCACCGTCAACGCCGCTCAGCTCTCCTCCGTGCCAGGCCTCCAGACTATTAACCTCAGTGCCTTGGGAGCGTCTGGGATCCAGGTCCACCAGCTCCAGGGGCTACCGCTGGCCATCGCCAACGCTGCCGGTAAGTGGGCTCGGCTCCGGAGCCGGGGCGGAGGAAGGCGAAGGTGAAATGCTGGCGCTTGGCCGGATTCTGCGGGGGTCGGGGCACAAGTTGCGGCCGTGCCAGGGCTGGAGGTGGTCAGGGAACGGTGCCAGACAGAGTTGGCAAGCAGGCCAGTGCCCGGGCTGGCCCAGGGAAGGAAGCGTTGAGCCTCTGCCCCTTGCACTGGAATTAGTTTTGGGGAGTTGCTGGTTTAATTAACTCTCGGGGGGCTGATAAATGGAGGAGGTGGTTGTGAGCGGGCAAGGAGGGAGATGTGGGGAGGAGAGGCAGGGGGCAAGCGGGCTAGCACTTAGGGTGGCCCAGGGAAGGAATTATTAAGCCATTGCTGATCGCTAGAAGAACGCCGAAACTTATTTGAGGGAGTTTCTGGTCTAATTAACTCCTGAGTGGCTGATAAATGGAGGAGGTGCTTGTGACTGGGGAAGGAGGGAGGTGTGAGAAGGGGAGGAGGGTTGGCAGGGGGGCTGGTGCTGATGTTGGCCCTGGGAAGGCTATATTAAGGCTTTGCTGACCACCAGGAGATCTCGAAACTCATTTTGGGGGAGTTTCTGGTCTTAATTTAAGTCCTGGGTGGCTGGTGGCACGAAAAGAGATGCCTGTGACTGGGGAAGGAGGGAGATGCGGAGAGGAGAGGGTGGGCACAAGCAGGCTGGTGCTTACGGTGGCCCCGGGGAAGGAAGTATTAAGCCTTTGCTCTTCCCACTGAAGCTAATTTTGGGGAGTTTCTGGTCTAATTAACTCTTGGGGATTGATAAGTGGAGGAGGTGCCTGTGACTGGGGAAGGAGGGAGTCATGTGGGGCCGCTGTCCTGCCCCGATGACCATCTTGAGTGGGGGGGTCTTGGGTCACGGTTGGGCCGTGGAGCCACGTCCAGCTCAGCCGTGGGAGCGGCAGAAAGAGTCCCGGCTTTATAAAACTCCGGAATAACTGAACACCCCCCGCTCCACCCTCCCCTAGAAAACAAACACACACAAAGCCCTGGGGAATTTCCTTGCAGGGGCGGAAGAACGCTTCTCAAGGGGTATATTTAGCCCAGAGCTGGGTGCTGGCGGGGGGACACTGTGAGCTCATCGTGGCCAAGCCAGCCCCGCGCTGACGCCCGGCACCCTGCTCAGCTCCCGCCGGATCGGTCCCACCAGGCTTGGGAAGGGGGTGAGGACACTGGGGAGGGGGGAGCTTGAGGTGCTCGACTTCCCCTTGGAAATATATCCGGACACGGCTGGAAAGAAGCTCCGCTTGCTTTTTCCAAGGGGTTGTTGTGTTGGTTTGGTTTTTTTTTCCCTTCTATTTTTTTTGACTCTGGCTTAAAAGGCGGTTGCTGGATTTAGTCACAGCCGAGAGGCAGCAAAAAAAAAAAAACCTGTTGCTCAATCGGCCCCGTCTCTTCCTTCTCGCGAGAGGAGCCGGCTGCTCTCCCGGGCTTGTTTTGCAGCATTATTTTGGGCTGTTGCTACAGCAGCTTGGCTCGCAGGCGGCCGCGGGGTTATTACCGCCAGGATTAGCCTGATCCTTGGATTTCCCGGAGCGCAGGGACCCGAGCACGCTCGGGTTTGCTGCTGGTGTGTAGAAACGCTGGTGCTGGGGGGTCTCTTTGGTCTTTGCCCACCCAAGTTCGGTGCGATCCCCTCGCCGGGGCCGTTTGCGTCGCGGCGTTGCTGGTTTTGAAGGTGTTTCCATCATGGCGTTGCTGGTTTTGAAGGTGTTTCCATCACGGCGTTGCTGGTTTTGAAGGTGTTTCCGTCATGGTGTTGCTGGTTTTGAAGGTGTTTCCATCGCAGCGTTGCTGGTTTTGAAGCTGCCCGAGCAACGCGTGGGCAGCTCCTAGTTCCTGTATTTGTGCCTGGCTCTGCCCTCGGAGGTGGGACAGGGAGGAACGTTCCGGAGACCACCCATCCACACTGGGCAGCCTCCTCCTTCTTCTCCTCCTCCTTTTTTTTTTTTAGCTCAGCAGTTCTAGCTCTTGATCCTCGGTGACATATCCCCCATCCCAACGCCAGCGGCCTCGGCCTCGCTCCTCCATAGCTCGGAGGATGTGACGCTTTGATGTTGTTACCTTTGAAAAACCAGAGGTTCACGTTTCAAAGGGCTCTTGGGGACCCACCGAGACCCTCAACTCGATGGGGACGCTGAGTTTGGCTCCCAGGATGAGGTCACAGAGGCT
The DNA here is from genome assembly GCA_013400335.1 of Eurystomus gularis. Lineage (NCBI taxonomy): Eukaryota > Metazoa > Chordata > Aves > Coraciiformes > Coraciidae > Eurystomus > Eurystomus gularis. Next base: position 12,297 of record VZZY01021111.1, on the reverse strand, counting down.
GCAGCTTCCCGGCACCGATCCCGTCACGCAATTTGTGTGGTTGAGCTCCGGGCTGGAGGAGTTTTTCCTCTAGCTGGGTCCATCAGACGTGCCGATGGGACTGGTTGTCCTCTTGCCACGTGCCGCCAGCTCCTCTCCGGTGGGTGCTGAGCCCCCCCAGTCCTTGCACTCGTCTCCCCATGGCCACCCTCTGCCTCTGAGGGAGACGAATGGAAAATCAAACCCAGGTTTGGAGGGGATACCAGCAGCTCGGGCTTTGCCACATGTCTCAGCGTGGCAAGTAGACACAGATGTGTGGCGGGGGGGGCTCGGTAGCTCAGCATCCACCCCAATTTCCCCCCAGCCTTGCAGCCGCCGCCTTTCCGACCGTTTCCTGCAAATCTGCCGTAGCCAAGATGCTTCCAAGAGCTCCGCTCGGCTTCTTTCGGCATCCCGGCTCGGGAAGCTGGTGGCTCCTGTCCTGAGCCCTGCCCCGGGCTGTGGTGGGGGCTCGGCCAGGCTGGGGGTGGCTTGCTAAGGAGATTTTTGCTTTTCCTTTCCCTTCTTGAAAAGCGAGGAGGGAGAAGATCCTCCTGGGGGAAACGTCACCTGGGAAGGTCTTTAAAAATCAGGTTTTCTCGCTCCTGGGGAGGAGGCAGAGCCTGGCACTCGGCACGTGGAACGCAGCCTGTGTTTGGATTAATTAGATGGCTTCAAGGCTGCGTTGTCGTGTCGTTCTCCTCCTCCTCCTCCTCCTCGGTGCTGGGCTGTGAATCAGCCCCAGCAGAAGGGCTGTGACCGCCCGGGTTGGTATGTGGGCGAACAGGCCTCGGAGCCGGCTCTGCGGTGAGGGGAAGGCGGCCACGGAGCCGGGGAGGGGACTTCCTCCCTGGCAGCACCCCAAAAAAATCCCACGTGTGGGTCTGGGGCGGCGTTGTCCTTCCCCCTGAGTGGGTGACAGGGCGGCCTCGGGGGTGGGTGCTCTTTGGTGGGTGTTGTAACACCGGGACACCTCGGGGGGGTGAAGAGCGGTGGCACCTGATTGTCACCTGAGTGCTGGGTGAAGGAAGGAGGTTTTGGGTGCTCTTCAGTGGGTGTAGCAACACTGGGATGTCTTGGTGGGATAAGAGTAGCGTCACTTGACTGTCACCTCAGCGCTGGGTGAAGGAAGGAGGTTTTGGGTGCTCTTCAAGTGGTTCTTGCAACACTCAGACACCTTGGTGGGCTGAAGAGCAGTGTCACCCAGCTGTCATCCCAGCATGGGGTGAAGGAAGGAGGTTTTGGGTGCTCTTTGGTGGGTGTAGCAACACTTGGACACCTCAGTGGAGTGAAGAGCAGTGTAATCCAACTGTCACCCCAATACTGCATGAAGTAAGGAGGTTTTGGGTGCTCTTCAAGAGGTTCTTGCAACACTCAGACACCTTGGTGGGGTGAAGAGCAGTGTCACTCAGCTGTCATCCCAGCATGGGGTGAAGGAAGGAGGTTTTGGGGGCTCTTTAGTGGGTGCAGTAACACTCAGATGCCTTGGTGGGGTGAAGAGCAGTGTCACTCAGCTGTCATCCCAGCGTGGGATGAAGGAAGGAGGTTTTGAGTGCTCGAGTGATTCTTGCAACACTCGGACACCTTGGTGGGGTGAAGAGCAGTGTCACCCAGCTGTCACCTCAGCATGAGATGAAGGGAGGAGGTTTTGGGTGCTCTTTGGTGCTTGTAAAGGGGGATGTAGCAGCAGTAGGACCCCTTGTTGGGGTGAAGAGCAGCGTCACTTGTCCGTCACCCCATTGCTGCATGAAGGAAAGGAGTTTTTTGGTGCTCTTTGGTGAGCGTAGCAACCCTCGGCCACCTCGGTGGGGTGACAGCAGCGTCACCCCAACGTCCCTGCAGCGCTGGCTGCTCCGGGAGGGCCCTTCCTGCCCAAGGCCCCTTCATGGCGAGCAGGGTGGGGGCGATTTCGAGACCGGGGTTTCTCTTCCCCTTTTGACCCAGCTGTACAGAGAAGAGGGACCTTTTATTTTGGGGGTTTCCGCTCTGCGCCCGCCTGCTTTTTGCCAGCGAAGTGACCCTGTCCCCAGCAGTGTCATCCCACCTGGGGCTCCACATCCTGGAGCTGAAGAGCTTGGCCTAGCTGAGGTATGTGCTGGGTAAACAGGCCGCTGGCTTCCCAGATGGAGCTGGGAGGGTGCTGGTGGCACTGGGGAGACGCGCCAGCCCCCAGCCCGGGGGGATTTGGCAGGACCAGCTCCCACCCAAGGCTCCGCGGTCAAACCGAGCAGTGGGATGTAGCCAGGACATCGTTCTGAAAGCACAAAAAAACCTTGTCGTGGGGGAAGGAACCCTTGGAAATCCGCTTCCCAAGCGCATCCCCAGCTCCACGCCGCCACTTTGTTCTTCCAAGGCTCTTCCCGGCCACCGAGCCCCAGACACAAAGACCCGATTGTCTCCTCGATTCTGTTTTTTTGCAGCGGGGCCTTGATGAGACATCCACATGGCATCAGCTGCGGAGGGGAGGGGAAAATCGGGACCGGCCGGGGGCCAGCAAGCCCGGGCAGGATCTCTCCGTAACACGCTGTAGTTGTTTGTTTCATTAGGCCCGTGACGTCACGTCAGAAAATAATTATATTGTGAAATTTCCTTCTCTAAACTCTGGCTGGGCTGGACTTTAAATAAATCCCAGCTTCCTTGGCCACCTTCCCTCCTCGCCGTGATAAAGAGGGTGGTTTGGTGAAGAAATGACACAAATTTCTTCCCCAGAAGGGCTGTCAGAGGCTGGCCCAGGGCAGTGGTGGAGTCCCCATCCCTGGAGGGGTTTCCAAGCCGTGGAGATGTGGTGCTGAGGGCCAGGGGTTAGTGGTGCCCTGGCAGTGCTGGGAAATGGTTGGACTCCATCTCAAAGGTCTCTTCCAACCAAAATGATTCTATGAATCTAAATCTCAAGAGTTCCCCCGGGGAAAAGGGAACGATCCTGATGTAGACCCCGTGTTATCGTGGCGTGGCTTCGTCCGGGTGAGGTTGTGTCCCGAGGTTCTGGGGTGGTTCTGGGGCTCCCTCCTCCTCTTTCTCCTCCTCCTGGAGGCCGGGGAATGGGAGCGAGTTGGCAGCTGTGCTGGTCAGACTGGTTGGGTGCCACGCACCCCGTGACTCCTCGTGGAAGAGATTCCTTGCCCGGCTCCGGACTGTCTCGCCGGGCTCTAATCGGCCCCTTCCTTTTATCTGCACTGAGGAGCGAGGTTCTTTATCGGCCCTTCGCAGGAGCTGCCGCCTGGCCCCCGAGGGCTCGGGGTGGTTCGAGCTGGCTCCTTTCCAGAGCATCGGCTCTCGGGGCAGCTCAGGGACGCGGCCCCGGACGTCTTGGTGAGATGCTGTGAGTGATACGGGCACAAATTCCCCCTCTCCGCAGAGGGACGGGTTTAAAATCACGGGCTTTGGCTCGCGGGAAGCCCTTGGCTGTGGTGGACGGGAGGGATACGGAGGTTTGGGTGCAGGGAGAGGTGCCTGTTGGGGTTTTCTAGAATCATTCTGGTTGGAGAAGACCTTTAAGACCATTGAGACCACCCGTTCCCCAGCTCTGCCAGGGCTCCACTGACCCCTGGCCCTCAGCAGCACATCTCCACGGCTTGGAAACCCCTCCAGGGATGGGGACTCCACCACTGCCCTGCCCAGCCTGGCACAGCCCTTCACAGCCCTTGCCACCAAGAAATCGTTCCTCGTGTCCAACCTCCACTTCCCCTGGTGCAACTTGAGGCCATTTCTTCTTGTTCCGTCATTTCTTCTGTGGGAGAAGAGCCCAACGCCCATCTCTGGGTGTGCTTTGGGCTGACCTCAAGCCGTGCTCTTCTCCTTGGTGCTCACAGAATCGCCCTTCCCCATCTCCCCTGGGCATTTTCCTCCTTCCGTGCTCCTCACGCATCACCAGGGACTTTTCACTAACCCCATTTCTTTCCTGCCATGCTTTGGTAGGACCTGCCTGTGCCACGGGGTGAAGGTGCCACGGCAAGGCCACCCCAGCCAAGGCTTTGGCAGGACTGGAGGCTTCATCCCAGTTTCGCAGCAATCCCAGCTGGAATTAAAAAGGGCAGAGGAGATCAGCGGGTCAGTCTGAAGCACACCAAAGGTATTTAGCGAGTCGGGGGGAGGTCAGGGATCGTGGGGATCTGCCGAGGAGGCTCTGAATTGTCCATTAAAGGTTCTCAGCGGACCCGTCACGCAGCTTTTCAAGCCGTTTAGAGCCTGGATTAAACCAGGGTCCTTCCATGTGCCACAGCTTGACTTCAAAACCATTGCTCCCCTCTCCGCCATCCACGACTCCCGGGAATCACTGACTCCCGTGTAGGAGCTTGGCTAATTAACGTGAGCCGCTTCCTCCCACCAATTAACGCCTCGTGCAAACGAGAGAAGAAATCAAAGGCCACAAAAATCACGGGGGCTGCATTAAAACACCCGGCTTCGTGGCTCAGTCGTGGCGGAGCAGAGCTTGGTGCCACGTTTTGGGAAGCACCAGCGAGGGCCACGCTCGCCTCTACCACAAAAAATAGAGGAGGAAACGGGGAGAACCCGAGTTTTGAGCTAAGTTGCTCGATTTGAGGGACCCTCCGTCGTCTGCTGCGAGCAGAGTGGCTTCGGGGAGCCCCAGGGCTGCTCCTCGCTGGGTTTTGCCAGTTGCTCTTCCCACTGTAGAACATCTTGGTGCCTTTTCCTTGTGCCTGGAAGCTGGCGTGGATTTGCCGCGCGTGGTGACGCCTAATCGCTCTCATTCGTCCCTAGAAACCGTGTTGGTTTGGTGGGTTTGGGTTTGTTTGGTTGTTTTTTTCCCCAGATCCTCCCTAAAAATGACCATCGAGCCTGTTTCCACTCTGCTAAGGTCAGCCGGGGTGGATCTAAAATGGGATCCTCCACGGGCCGTTTCTCACCTCGGTTTAGTTGGTGAAATGGAATGTCTCCCACTGAAGCGTTTCTTCTCCCGATGAGCGGTTGAGAAACAAGAAACACCTTGTGTGGAGAGGAGCCACCAGCCAAGGCTCGTGGGTGCGTTGAGCTTTTCAGTGTGAGCCTGGCAAAGGCCTGCCTCTGTTCTGGGGGGTTCCAGGAGGTTGGTGCCCCCGTTCTGGGGGTTCCTGGAGGCTGGGGGCTTCCTGGAGGTCAGTGCCCCTGTTTTGTGGGGTTCCTGGAGGTCAGTGCCCCTGTTTTGGGGGGTTCCTGAAGGTTGGTGTCCCTCTTCTGAGGGTTCCTGGAGGTTGGTGTCCTCCTGGAGGTCAGTGCCCCTGTTTTGTGGGATTCCTGGAGGTCAGTGCCCCCCTGTTTTATGGGGTTCCTGGAGGTTGCTGCACCTGTTCTGAGGGTTCCTGGAGGTTGGTGTCCTCCTGGAGGTTGCTGCCCCTGTTTTGGGGGGGTTCCTGAAGGTTGATGCCTTCCAGGAGGTTGGTGTCCCTGTTCTGAGAAGTTCCTGGAGGTCGGTGCACCCATTCTGGGGGTACCTGGAAGTCGCTGCCCCCATTCTGAGGGGTTCCTGGAGGCTGATGTCCTCCCAGAGGTTGGTTCCCCTGTTCTGGGGGAGTTCCTGGAGGTTGGTGCCTGCATTCCTGGAAGCCAGTGCCTCCGGTCTGCAGGTTCCTGGAGGTTGGTGTCCTCCTGGAGGTTGCTGCCTCCTTTTCGGGGGGGTCTCACAGGTCAGTGCCCCCATTCTGGGAGGCTCCCAGAGGTCAATACCCTCACTCCGTGCTGGGGGAACTGGGGCTACTTCAAGCAAAGCCAGGCTGGCTCCAGGAGCTGGACACAGCAAAGCGAGGTCACCTCCTGTCTCCTGCCTTCCCTCTTGATCCCTCTTCCCTCCTCACCCTTTCCAAGGGTTAACCCCCCCGCCTTCCATGCTCCATTCACGTATTTTTCCAGGATTTCAATGACCCGAGTATGGACCCGGGGACTTGGCAGCCTTTGCGAGAGCTTTAGTCTTGGAAATAATCTATATTAGTGGAGATAGTAAACATAAATCATCCCGCTGCTTTCTCCCGAAGCCACGATCTTCTGGAGGCTTCGGCGCGTCCTCGGACGCGGAGAACCAAGCGTGTACCTCCAAGATCCATCTTCCCTCGCCGTAATTTATTTAGACCTTAATTAGAAGCGAGCCGTAGATTACCAGGAGAAGGATTTGGGTATTTTTTTTTTCCCCTCCGTACGCCAGCAGACTAAAACGCCGCGTAGGCTTTTGCACGGCGGAAGGTTGAAGCCGTTCCAAGACGCCGGGGCTGGATTCTCCCCCTCCCGGGTGTATTTTGGGGTGAGCTCGTGTGTCTTCTCCTTCTTTTCTTCCAGCAGCTCTCCTTGGATGCGCATCCACGACGGGGAAATCTCTTAATCTGTCGCTCCGGCACAAGCTGTCGTCGTTGGCTTATAAAGCTTAAAAAAACCCAACCCAACCAACCCTCCCTGGTTCCCTCCGTGCTGGTTTTAGACTGTAAACAGATGTTGCAAGAGCTGGAAGGGGGTTGGGGGGGGCTGAGGAGGGTTGTTCCTAAAATTGCTGAACTCTGCGGGGAGCGCGGGAATGTTGTTGACGAGGGGTGGGGGGGGCCCGGCCAAGGTTCTGAGCGGGGCTTCAAGTTGTGTTGCCTTTGGAGGGATGATTTCCTCCCTCGTGGACCTGGCCTGGGCACCGTCACTCGATGGCCAACGGCGTTTCTCTTCGCCTTGGTGTCCTGCTGCAAGGGCAGACGTGACCGTCGCGGTGTGGTTGTGCTGCCACCGCACAGGAGACCTGTCCTGGGCTTGAACGGGTCCGAGTGTGTTGGTCATGGGTGTTGTTTGCAGGGCAGGGATGGTCCCCCTGGACTTGGGAGGCCCAACCTTGAATCCTGAGGTCAGGTTTGGACCCCTCACTCCAAGAAGGACATTCAGGGGCTGGAGCGTGGCCAGAGAAGGGCAACAAAGCTGGGGAAGGGTCTAGAGCACAAGGAGAAGGGGCTGGAGAACTTCTGAGGGACCTGGGGGGGTTCAGCCTGGAGCAAAGGAGGCTCAGGAGAGACCTTCTGGCTCTGCACAACTCCCTGGAAGGAGGTTGTGGTGAGGTGGGGGCTGAGATCTCCTGTCCCCAAGTGACAGGACAAGAGGAACCAGGCTCAAGTTGCCCCAGGGGAGGTTGAGGTTGGACACGAGGAACAATTTCTTGGTGGGAAGGGCTGTGCCAGGCTGGGCAGGGCAGTGGTGGAGTCCCCATCCCTGGAGGGGTTTCCAAGCCGTGGAGATGTGGTGCTGAGGGACATGGGTTGGCGGTGCCTTGGCAGAGCTGGGGAATGGGTGGACTCGAGGAGCTTCAAGGTCTCTTCCAACCAGAACAATTCTATGATTCTGTGGTATTTTGGCTGCGATTCAGCTGTGGTATGTACTGGAGGGGACCATCCAGGGTTATATGGTCTTTGGGGCCATCACCATCCTTTAACATGCGATACTGGAGGGCACGGACATGTGAGTGTCTCTCACCATGACATGGGTGATATCCCAGCTTCATGTCCCTGCAGACGAGCTGGCCCCGGCGTGACGTAAGTACAGACGGGGCGAGCAGATGACTCAGGGTTCACTTCCTTGATTGCAACCCTTGGTTGTTTTTCATGCTCTGGGTGTCTTGGTCCTCAACGGTGAAGGCCTTGCCCAGCGCTGCCCTCTCCCAGGAAATCAGGACGCTGCGGGTTTGGGTCAACCCTCATTTCAGCCTCCCTGGAAGAGCGAAGCTGCTGTTGATGCCACCACAGCCCAGAGGAGTGAAATCCTCTCACTGGAGGAAGCCTGGACGTGGAACGTGACCCAGCTACACCATAAACCCACTCATTGGCCACGCAGATCATCGGCAACACCACCGCAGAGCTGCCGGGCACCGTCGTTGGTGCCCCAGCTAGCCAAGGGATCTCTTCCTGGTGGCTTCTGGCCTTTCCCAAGCTCCACCAAGCTTTGCCAGGGCACCACTGACACCTGCTGGTAACACCAAAGCCGTGGAGGCCGTGGGAGGTTGCCCGCTGCCAAAAACTCCTCCTCATTCCCCTCTTGCCTTCTCCGGGTTGTGAAACTCCCTTCTAGATGCTTCAAGCCAGCCTAAGTCTGGAGTTTGTCCTTCTTCAGCGCCAGCACCTCCCCTGCAGACGCTTCACGTTCGGGACGTAGTCTAGTGATCATGGTAGTGTTGGGTTGACTGTTGGACTTGATGATCTTGGAGGCTTTTTCCAACCATGATGATTCTATGTTCTACCTAAAAGCTGATTATATGGAAAAAAACAGGTTTTTAAAGCAAATTTCAGCACTTTGCTGAAGGGCCGTGTCCCAGCAGAAGTCTGTTAAAGGGTCTCCTGTGGTACCATTGCTGGTGGCAGCATCTCAAGGAGGTGGCTTCGTTCCTGTGGCTCAGCAGCAGGACCACGGGCCGGTTTTTGGGAACCGCAGCTTCGTGAGGCTTGTGCTCCCTATTTAAGAAGCAGCTTCCAGGTTCTGGGAAGAGGTGGAGCAAGTGAACCAGCATTCCCAGGGCACCCCTCTCATCCCAACGTCCCATCAGCTTTGGCTAGCATGGTCCTTCCCATTAACTCATCCTCTCCGGAGCCAGCCAGGTGGCTGCTGATAAAGAGCATCAGAAAAGCCCCAAATGGGTGTTTTTGGGGAATATTCACCCTGACGGAGCCTTGTTTCCCGGCAGTGGGAGAAGATCTCTGGAAAGATCTCTGGAAAGACCACCAGAGCCCAGTGTCGTTTTCTGGTGGGGACAAGCGTGTGCGTCTTTGCACCTGTGGGTGTCTGATCTTGACCCATGTTCAACCACCAGCCAGGTTCAGGCGGTGACCTCAACACTGGCCATGGCTTGTGAGGATGTTGGTAGGAAGAAGGTGAATTTGGGGATCAAGTCACAGCCAAGGATGTTTGGAGAGAAGAGCAGTGAAGCTGGGGAAGGGTCTAAAGCACAAGTGTGGTGAGGAGCAGCTGAGGGACCTGGGGGTGTTGAGCCTGTAGAAGAGGAGGCTCAGGAGAGACCTTCTTGCTCTCCACAACTCCCTGAAAGGTGGTTGTGGTGAGGTGGAGGCTGAGATCTCTTGTCTCCAAGCGATAAGACAAGAGGAACCGGCCTCAAGTTGCCCCAGGGGAGGTTGAGGTTGGACACGAGGAACAATTTCTTGGTGGGAAGGGTTGTGAAGGGCTGTGCCAGGCTGGGCAGGGCAGTGGTGGAGTCCCCATCCCTGGAGGGGTTTCCAAGCCGTGGAGATGTGCTGCTGAGGGCCAGGGGTTTGTGGTGCCCTGGCAGTGCTGGGGAACGGGTGGACTCGAGGAGCTTCGAGGTCTCTTCCAACGCAAAGGATTCTCTGAGTCTCTTCTCCGGTGGTGCTGCTGCTGGGAAGTGATCACTCACCTTGTCATCCTGGTGTCTGCTCCATCTCTGGCATGAAAACCATCCAGCAGCAGAGCTCACGGGGAAACCTGCTTTGTGTATCGCCGCCTTCTTTTCTGGGGGGGAAACAGCTGCCGGGAGGGGTCTCATCTGCCCTTGGTTGTTCCTTCCATCAGATGGAAGCTGGAGAGATGCCTCCTAAATCACTGCTTTCACCAGGGAGGTGTTTGAAAAGCAAAACCCACCTCTTGTGGTCCCAAAACCCAAGGAGAGGGAGGGATGTTGGTGGCACGGCATGACTCGGAGCAGCCCGGCTGTCCCCGGCGATGTTTTCACGCTTGTTTTATCGCTGACCCCGACGCCGGCCGCCCGCCGATGCTCCGTTTACATTTTTTGCTCTGTTTTCTGCGCTGAAAATAGCCGAGATGGTTGGCAGGTGGCTGGGGTGATGGGTTTTCCGGAGAGATGCTGCTCTTACCTCCCTCACCACGTATCACAGGGTAAGGACCAAGCCTAAGAGGAGCTGGGAGAGCTTTAGGGAAAGCTCGGTGGAGCAGGAGATTCTGGAAAACCCGAGGGGAAGGGCTGGAACTGAGAACATCCTGATGAAGCAGAGACCTTCCCAGCTTTGGAGAAAGCTCCTCTCGCTTCCCTCCTGCTTCTCCAGGAAGAAGCCGTGATAACCTCCTGTGTCTTCTTTCCTTCCAGGCGACCACGGTGCTCAGCTGGGTCTTCACGGCACGAGCGGAGACGGGCTGGGAGACGAGAACGCGGCTGTGGAAGAAGGAGAGACCAGCCCGGACCCACAGCCCCAGCAAGGGAAGAAAACACGGAGGGAAGCGTGTACCTGCCCCTACTGCAAGGACAGCGAGGGGAGGTAAGGCTGGAACCCACCTCTGAACCCCCAGGGACCACCTGGAGCCCCCAAAATGCTTCATTTGGCCCCATTCTCTTTCCCTCCACTCAACTGGAGCTTTCAGGGGTTGTTAGCAGCTCCGTGGAGCTGTGACCCTCTTAGCCCAGTAAAGAACTTGGACCCTTATCTGTAGGAGCTACTGGGCAACTAGAAGATCAGGGCTGGAGGAGTCTGTCCAGAGCTACCTGCAAGGAAACTGGTGGGGTGAAGGGATGGGAAATGGAGAGAGGTCTGGGAAAGGAGGGAATCCTTCAGGCAGGAGGATGATAATCCCGTCATCCCACTCTTGACTGAGTGTCCCACTGGGTTGGCTCAGTCTTCGTGGTCCAAACTCATGTGGGACTATCCTACAAGCTCCCTCAGGCCAGGGAGTCACTGATGGTGGGAGGACGCTACAGGCAGATGGGCCACTGGTTACCTTTGGTTGTGTGATACCCTCTGGTCCTGTTGGTAATCCCAGGATCCCAGCATGGTGGGGTTGGAAGGGACCTCTGGAGATCATCCGGTCCAACCCCTTGCTCCAGCAGGTCACCCAGAGCGGGGAGCCCAGGATCGTGTGCCTTTCCTGGGCACAGAGCTGCTCCAGGCCCCTCAGCATCTCCGCAGCCGCCGCTGGACTCTCTCCAGTGGCTCCTTGTCTCTCTGGCCCTGGGGAGCCCAGCCCTGGCCCCAGCACTCCCGAGGTGGCCTCAGAGGGGCAGGAGAACCTCCCTGACCTGCTGCCCACCCTCTTCTCCAGGCGGCCCAGGAGCCCATTGGCCTCTTGGCCACGAGGGCCCGTTGCTGGCTCCTGGGCACCTTGTTGTCCCCCAGCTCTCCCAGGTCCTTCTCCGTGGAGCTGCTTCCCAGCAGGTCACCCCTGCCCTGTCCTGCTCCCTGGGGTTGTTCCTCCCCAGGGCGGGACCCTGCACTCGCCCTGGTGGAACTTCATGAGGAGTAATCAACTTTAAGCCCATGTTGGGATTCATCAGCTCTTCTCTCCATAGTTCAGGAGCTCTGCCCTTTATCCTTCTTCTCCCTGCGGCATTTCCCAAACCTCTAAGCACCTTTAGCCGCTCTTTCCTCGGACTTTTTCCAGGAGCTCTGGGGATCCAGGTAAAAAAAAGCAACACATCTGCCACATGCCAGGCTGCGGGAAGGTGTACGGGAAGACCTCTCACCTGCGGGCCCACCTGCGGTGGCACACTGGGGAGAGACCCTTCATCTGCAACTGGCTCCTCTGCGGGAAGCGCTTCACCCGGAGCGATGAGCTGCAGCGGCACAAGCGCACGCACACAGGTAGGGCCTGGGGGGCTGCTGGTGGAGCACGTCATCTTGGGGGGCCATCAACATGGGAGGAAGCCTGGTTGGTGCCAGGGAAGGTTGAGGTTGGACGTGAGGCCCGGCAGCTGTGGCACCTTCACCCCGTGGCACAGGCAGGTCCTACCAAAGCGTGGCAGGAAAGAAATGGGGTTAGTGAAAAGTCCCTGNTGGCCCGCGGCAGTGGTGGAGTCCCCATCCCTGGAGGGGTTTCCAAGCCGTGGAGATGTGCTGCTGAGGGCCATGGTTCAGTGGTGCCCTGGCAGCGCTGGGGCACTGGTTGGACTTGAGGAGCTTCAAGATCTTTTCCAACCCAAAAAGTTGATTCCATGATTCCCCTGGGGTCCATCACCCTTCTGTTGACCTGGCCTAGTTGGTGACACCATCCCAACCTCTCTCCTCACCCCCTTCTCTTCCCTCCCATCTTCCAGGAGAGAAGAAATTCGCCTGCCCGGAATGCCCCAAACGCTTCATGCGGAGCGACCACCTCTCCAAACACATCAAGACCCACCAGAACAAGAAGGGAGGAGCCGGCACCAGCGTGGCCATGAACGTCTCCGCCGTCCCCATGGACACGGGGGCTTCGGCGGAGGGTAACGGCGGGGGGGCCGCCCCTTCGGCCCTCATCGCCACCAACATGGTGGCCATGGAAGCCATCTGCCCCGAGGGCATCGCCCGCTTGGCCAGCAGCGGCATCAACGTCATGCAAGTGGCCGACCTTCAATCCATCAACATCAGCGGCAACGGCTTC
>VZZY01021110.1:0-35827 GCA_013400335.1 Eurystomus gularis | reverse complement strand
TCGCAGGAGCTTTTGTCTGGGTCTCTGCCATGCCGGGTCCTGCCTAGGCCAGCTTTTTTTTTTTTTTTTTTAATAACTCTCTCGTGCGCCCCCCCCCACGCGACTGCTGCGTGCCAACACACAGGAAAACGCCGCTGTCCCGCTGTGCGTGCTCTGAGCACGGCTTCTGAGTTCATCACGTTTAAACCTCCCACAGTTTCTCTGGGCACGTCCCCAGCCACATGACCCTCTCGACCTCTCTCACAAGAGGTGCCGAGAGCTTCTGTGGCTCCTCTTCATTCCTTCCTTCTTTCTTCAGGCTGCCCTCGGTCAGGGAACACCCCGTCCACCTCAAAAACCTCCAAAAAGGAAAAAAAGCATAGCACTTCGGCACAGGGTTTACCGTTGCCGCTGTCTCGCTGTTCGCGGTCTGAGCCAACTCAACGTATTGCATATTCTGCTGCTGACTAGGCTTTTCACCTCATGCAAACCTGAGCACAGTAAATGTCATCACCCTGGCTACATTGAAGCCATCTAAGATAAGCAAAGGTAAAATGTGGAGATTGCTAAAATATTTAGGACTGAAGTCTGGCTGGAGATCAACACTTATCCTTAGACATGAAGTATTTCCTGTTATACTTCTGTCTCTAAAAACCTCCCATATAAAATGTGCTTGGCACTTATCTTGATTGTACTATAATGTAATTTGTATTCATCAAAATTCTACATTTATTATTTAAGCTAGCAGCTAGCACTAGCTAATAATTTAAATTGTGATATTTTATATGTTTCATGTGTGAAAGTGCTATTATTCAATAATTAGACATGTTTTTGCAGTAATAGTTACTCTAAAAGCTACTTTAGTGATATTTAATATTATGTGCATTTAGCATTGTTTCTAATTTCATATGATAAATAATTGAAGGATTCATTGCAAATAAAATTCTTCATGTCTATTAATATGGAGATTGAAAATAGTAACTCAGCCTGTGTCTTTACCCAGTTCCCTATCAAATTCTGCTTCCATTTGCTTATATGAATCTTCCTTCTGCTCCTTCCCTTTTCCTGCTGTTCTATGTATTTCTGTACATACTTGTCCAAATAGTAGGACTAGTAGTTCTGGGTGCCTCTGTGTGGTGTGTTTAGTATGTGAAGTAAGCTGGGATTTTCAGTACCTGAAACTCTCTGGCACTGCTAAGTTCTTCTCTAAATAGTGCTGCTGAATGCCTTTGTATAGACTACATACCTTCCCACAGAAATCCACGTTACTCATGAATTCATGTCATTTAGCTCTAATGGGATATGACAATGAAAAATGAGGATGCCTTTGCTCTGCTGGGAACTCTCTGCATCTTTTCACTTCACTGTAGTCCCATGTTGAACAATATGAAGAAATCCCAGACCTGTGGCACAAGATTTTCTTTTCTTTTTAGCTAGAAATAACCCTTTTTTCTTCTACACATAAACTCCATAACTGATAATAAACTTAATCATATTTCTCACATTATTAAAAGTATCCCTAAAAGACCATAAATTAAGGTGACCTTTCAGTTGGTAATTTTATTGCATTGGCTTCCTAAATGTATAATGAAATTGTTCCAAAATGCAACAATACTAAGAGCTCAGGAGAAGGGATCCAGTTAGTGTCTGTATTCATAATTGTGTGTCAGGAATGCAATAAAGGTAACAAGTGGGATTTTGAATAACCATACTGGAAATGACTGAAACTTTCACTTGGGAGTCAGCATAACATTTGTGAAAATAGCAGCGTAACTTACAGCCTTCATGCAGATGTATAAATTAGCGAAATATTTTAAATAAATGTTCGAATATGTTTTGCATTTTAAATATAATGCAAATATCCATATAAAAGCAGATCTATTCAATCTAAATTTATACACACACATACACATGTATCTCTACATGCCTAAACAAGTGTCTACATCTTTGTGTGTATTTCTACATGTCTATGTGTATATGTGTAGTGACTTGTGTCTTTAGACTACTATATTGAAAATACATGCGTAAGGATGGAAAATTGCCTGCACAAATCGGAAAATGCACCAGCAGATTAAAAGTATGGAAGCTGAAAATGTTTAATTTTGTGGCAATAATAATTCTGTAACAGCTATCTCAGTAAATATGTTGTAATTGTATTGTATCTTTATGTAGCTGGGTAGATTTACAGAGCAATATTTAAAATTAGCACATGCATGTGGTATGCTTACATTTTGCTACTATTATATCTTCTATCCATAAAATACAATAATTATTATACTAGAGTAATATTGTCATGAAATAGTAATCCTAGTTTCACTCTAAATTATTTCACTACTGTTGTCTTCTGTACAAAGGATACTATCCAGGCAGACATGCCTGGTAGTGAGTAAATGTTGCAAAATACACAACATTATTTAACAGCACTTAGGTACTTTCACTTGAACTGTGTGCTGACTGAAGAAATACAAACAGAGGCTAATGAGCAATGGCAAAATGTGAATTTGTTGGGAGGCTTTTACTAGAAGAAATGAAGTCTCTGTGGTGTCTTCTTGTTTCTAGTCTTTAAAAGAACAAAGAGCATGTTTATGGAATTCAGTGATAATCAGTCTGATATTAAATGGAAAGAGATATTGAACACAGGTGAAATAGAAATAAAACAAAGATATGAGATGTTAGAAATGTGATAGAGAGTAATATGAAGTCAGACAGAAAAATAATGCAAGTTATCATATATAAAACTAGATTGAAATAAGGTCACTGCTGAAGTAGATTTCATCATGCTGGATACTACTAGAAAGTATTGAGACATCAATTATTGTACTGGTCAACTAAAGGAGGCATTTAGAAACAGAAACATGCTTTCCACAAAGGGAGGAAAGAAAAACAGAAGGAAAAGCACACCAGTGTTGAAACTGTGCTCATGATGTCACTTCAGAAACTGTCAATGCAGTATGATTCTGCAAATGCAGAATTAAATAGTGAACAATATATGTTGATGTTTCTTTCAACAACAGCACAGAGCTTTATCCCATCTACAAAATTACTTCTCCTCTGCTGCTTTCATCTATTTAGACCATGAGCCCTTCAGAGCAGGGATCGTATTTTTTAAAAAACCTTGAGTGCAGCAAGGTTTCCAAGATAATATCATACCATCATCATGGGTGTTAATAGTTACTGTTCAGTGTGGTGTCTTCCTCACACACAATCACAGTATTACCTAATGATAGCCTTGACACTACAAAGGCCTATAAAATTAACCTGTAGTTGTTTTAACATAGTTAATATATCTGAAATGTATATTGTGTGTACCTCTATATATTCATCTTTTATCATTTATACTTGCCAGGTATCAAAAGCCTTTTAGATTGGTAAACAGTTTTTCCATTGTAAAACAATTTCTGAGTATTCAAAAAATGTTCCTGTTTGACATGAGGATTAAATCAAAACCTTTTGAAATTTAAATTACAGTGGATAAAATAAAGAGAGAAATTGTAGGGTGCTGCATAACAGCCATCATCAGCACAACAATTTGGGCCATGGGAAGACGAGTGTCAAATTCTTTGCTCAATTTGAAGCTGGAAATGCTTATTCTGCACCTATATCTCTTTACCTGACTATTCTGATATGGAGTTCTTTTTTTGCTGGAGATATTAATTATTTCACAAATAAGATACTATCTATGTCTAAAGTGCAGTAAGGTGAAAGGTACCCTGCCAGGCTAAAATTGAATGTTGTCGGGACTTCACAAGTTTTTTTGCTCATGTTTCTCTCTTGGACATCCATCTTGGTTTCATTCACAGTTTAGCTTTCTTTAGTATCACAGAATCACAGAATCATTGTGGTTGGAAAGGACCTCCAGGGTCATCAAGTCCAACCTTTGTCCTAGCATCTCTCTAATCACTACACCATATCCCTCAGCAGTTTCCCTGGACTCCTATAGACATCTATAAACATGGAGGATAACCTGGAGCATCTGAACTGCCCCTTGATTGTTTGTTTTTAGGCAACTGACATCCTCTCTTACAACCCCGAATAGCAGCCTAATCACTGTGCTAAACTATTTTCTACGGTAGCACTGATTTGGAATGCAGTTGTTACTCAGAACTCTATCTTAGAAATATCTATTTTTTTTTTACTCAAACGTCCATGAAAACTGGTGAACCATTACCCAGATATACATAAAAATAATTAATTAGTGTAAAGACACAAAGAAAAAAAATCCTCCCCAGTTCAGTGGATAAAAGAGAGGAAATAAAGTGATTATTTCATAGTTTTCTGCTCTCTTCTCTGTATTCATTTGCTGTACCCTCTGCAATAGGAAAAAATCATCCAGTATAATTTGATATGTGACATTTAAATATATGAGATATTGCAACTGTCCAGCAAACAGGCTTTTCAGCTCTTTTCTTTCACACTGTTAGGCTAGAATGGCAGAGTTGCTCTGAAGAAAGGTATTGACAAAAATTCTTAGGATTACAGTGAATGACACTTCACAAGTGTTAAATGTATTTGTCCCAACACTCCAAAATTCCACCTCTTCTATTTCCACATATAAATGTTCTCAAAGCAAATTGTGAAAAAGTAGAGTAGAGGTCAGATCACAGCAAAAATCACATCAGCCTGAGCATTAGACCTATAGGAATGACACACAGGCTGCTGAGTGGTTTTTTGGGTGTAACTATGGAGACACTGAAATAATTTATGTTGTCTCCATATTCAAACTATTCCTTTGTGTACATCTCAAAGGGGGCCTTTTGCCTGATGACATCTTCTTAGTATTTATTCTTTGTAATCTGATATTTGGGGTAATATCTGAGTGATTTATTAGGAGCTCCCTAGGAACGACCGATAGCAATGCACAAGGCCACAGGAGAGGGCAGGACACGGTGTCCACCAAGCAGCGTGTCTGCTGCAATTGGATCTGCTGGGGAGAAAAAGACTGTAAGTGCTCATGTCAATGGGGCAAACGTATTCTGAAAAGAACATGAAACCAAGCATATTTCAAAACCAGCATGAATAACCAGCTATAGCAACAGAATAGGACTCAAGACCTTTCTCCACAGTGACCTTCAACAAGCCCCCTTGGTTTTGTTTTTTTTACTTCTATAAAACAAGGATTACCATGAGACTTATGAACATAAGTAATCATAAGCTGCAAAAAAGACACACCTCAGTTCTATTGGAATAAATAGAAGTGTCACCCTGAAAAAGCAGGAAGCTATCTTTGCCCTGTTCTAGCATGGTTATGCAGAACTTCACTGTATGTCAAGACACATTTCTGGACATGATACCTCAAAAGCAGTGTGATCACTAGATAAGCTAATGCAAGCACTGAGATACTGAAGAAAGACCAAAAGATTTGGAATTACTTATTTAAGGAAGGATAATCAAGGATAATATAATAAACTTTGGTCATGTAAAGTGCTGCTTTGAAAAGAATGCATTCCATGCCTTGAAGGACAGAACAAAAAAAATAGTGTTTAAATTTAAAAAAATGAGGAATAGGTCAGTCTACAGAAAAAAATCCTGAACGTAAGAATAGCTAAGTAAGGACGGAGAAGAGGGAATGAGAATGAGAAACATTAATAAAAAAATATACTCCAGAACATTTCCAGGAAGGTTACCTTCCAAACTTGTTATGAAACAGGAATACAGGCAATATTACACATACCAGATTGATTGAATTACAGTTCTTGCTCAAGGTCTTATCATCCCTCATACAGACATTAGGTATCATGCTATCACCTTTCAGGAATGAGTTTGTAGCCTGCCCAACCCCAGTCTGAGTCCTGGGTCACAGATCTCAGGATAACAGATGTTACGATGTCATCAGACCTAGCCTGGGATCTCTCTCTGAAAATCTGTGAAAATGTCTTATCAAAATGGCTTTAAACCAGCTTCTTCAAAACAAGGCTTTATTTATTTTTCCATTCATCAGTTCAAAGCATGCTCTTGTCAGCTTCTTCTGAGTCATCCTAGATGGCCTGCCTTACCTCACAGAATTTGATACAACCATGCTTCAAACAGATCACTGAGTTTTGATGTCTCCTCTTTCCAGTCTTGACTAAACAGCTTGTCTCCAAGCTTGGATCATAAATCAGAATAGGGCAGGGTCCCACTGATAGGCTTCCTATAATAGAAAAAAGGAGTTTCTGAGGTTAGGATGAACACAAGATTTTTTAAAGTTTTCTTAGGGGGTAGGGGAGTGTGAAAGGAGTCCAGAGTCACCAGTAGAAAAAGTAGCTAATGCCTCTGCAGAAATAGTCTTGATGAAACATTTTCCAGGACAAAACATTTTTTTTACTGATTAATTGTCAAATCTCCTGAGATGTCCTTCACAGCTATTCATCTGGCAATTGTGCCTTTGGGGATACTCCTGATAAGATTATTATTTTAATTATCTTCTTCAGTTTCTAACAGTGCTTTCATACTTCTTTAGAGTAAACGACTTGCAAACAGGTGGACATCAACATGAGAGGCAGATAGAGCCACAGACCACAAAGTGTCAGTAGCTTAGTTCTCACACGAGAGAATGTTCAGTAGTCCAAGAAACATTTGAGATAGAATATTCTTTTTAATGCTGCCAGTGGAAAAAGGCAGAAACAAAAGAATTTTAAGATTAGAAGCAACCAGAAATCAAGGTTCAGAAAGAGGGGATATGATGAAGAACTTGAGGTGACGATAAGTAGGAGGAAGGAAAGGGCATTACTTAAAATCCAGCCATCAAATTAAGAGGAGGAAGAAAGTGCTTTTATTTGCTTTGTTGTAGTGTAGGATTTCTCTTGAGAGTGCTGTAACATCCTGAGGACACTGAAGAAGCAGCATACCATGAACAGATCATCTTCAGAACTGTTTTGTAATGTGGCACCTTCACTCTATATTGTGATAACAGCAAGTGAGATTTATCGATTTGAATATAAGTTGCAATTTATAAGACTCTTGGTCATATGGGATTTTTACAAGGGACCATTTTCTTTGAGTACTTAAATGCTTCTTGCCCTTCAGTTCACCTGGATGGTTTAAATTAAGCAGAAAAACTTTTTTCTTCTTCTTTTTCACCGGATCAGTATGTAATACGCTTTTAGAAAACCTCTCAGTCTTGATTTGAAGCTATCAAGAGATGCAAAAACCTGTCACTAGTATTGATAGATTTTCTTCCATAATTGCACAGCTTCTCTCCAACATGAATATCTAGTTTCAACTTCCAACTACTGGTTCTTGTTACTACGTCTTCCACTAGATAAAATTGGAAGGTACTTACCTGCTGTAATCAAATCACTTTACAATCTTCATTGTGATATGTTCTATATTTCACTTTAAGGTAAGTTCTCCAGTGCTTCCACCGTTTTTGCTGATCTCTTTTTCATAAACTTTCCCTAACTTTTAACCTTCTTTTAAATTATCTATAGACCAGAATTATAGGGTATCCTGATAACACTCCCAGCAATGGTAAAATCAACTATGCATTTTTAATTAACTTTTACTTCTCCAAGAAGCAGTTTACTTCTTATTGCTACAGCATTGTTCTGAAAGCTGGTTATCTTGCCACTATGACTCTTAGATCTTTTCAATCTCTTCTTTTCCGGAAAAAAAAAGTCTTATTCTACAGCTGCAAATTCCATTATTAAATGAATAGCTTTCAATCTGGCTGCATTAGAAATACTTCATTTGGGTATGACCGGTTTATCAAGCTATCCAGATTATTTTATGGCATCTACATTCTCATTATTATTTACCATTGTGATAAATTTTATGCCTTTTACGTGTTTTATTGCTGGTGATTAGGTAATTACTTCCTTATTATGTCTCACTGGGTAGTGTCCTCTTCCCGGTGGAATGTCATTCTCCTATATAGTGATGATTAACTACTGATGGTTTATTTTTAAGAAGTCAGTTAACCATTTCTTGACACATTCAACATATTATACCTTATGATACTGTACTGTGGCTACTGCCTAGATTCATCAAACAGATAAAATTAATGGTCTGAAATCTTCTTAAAAGTTCTTTCAACTTCAGATTACTCTAGCCTGTTTTCAGCAGAATGGTCTCTTCATTAAGGAGACACCAGAACTTGTGCTTATGTAGTCTTCTTCTGCACTACAAGGTAATATACCTTTAGAACTCCATAATAACTTGTTTTCAGCCAAACGAGATTGACACTAGGAACATAGAGGGCAATTTACATTCAGGCTTTCCCACTTTTCCCTTCATGGGATGAAAACAACTGCTGAGAAAATTTTCTACCTAAAAATTCTCCCAACATCTTGAAAATCTGGAATGATCTCTACATTCTGATGTAATATTCCTTTTATCTGTTCCAAAAGATTATTGCCTGAGGACCCAGGCAATTATAGGCCAGTTAGCCTCACCTCCATCCCTGCAAAGGTGATGGAACAGCTCATTCTGGAGGTCATCTCAAAGCACATGGAAGTAAAGAAAATTATCAGAAGTAGTCAGCATGGATTCACCAAGGGGAAATCATGCTTAACTAACCTGATAGCCTTCTATATGGCATGACTAGCAGGGTAGATGAAGGGAGAACAGTGGATGTTGTCTACCTTGACTTCACCAAGGCTTTTGACACTGTCTCACCCAGCATCCTCATAGGAAAGCTCAGGAAGTGTGGATTAGATGAGTGGATTATAAGATGGACTGAGAACTGGCTAAAAAACAGAGCTCAGAGGGTTGTGATCAGAGGTGCAGAGTCCAGTGGAGGCCTGTAGCTAGTGGTGTTTCCTAGGGGTCATTACTGGATCCAGTCTTGTTCAACATCTTCATGGATGAAGGGATGAAGTGTACCCTCAGCAAGTTTGTTGGTGGTATGAAACTGTAGCTGATACACCAGAAAGCTATGCTGCCATTCAGTAAGATCTGGACAGACTAGAGAGCTGGGCAGAGAGGAACTTCATAAAGTTCAACAAGGCCAAGTGTAGGGTCCTGCACCTGGGGAGGAATAACCCAATGCACTGGTACAGGTTAGGGGTTGGTCTGCTGGATAGTAGCTCTGTGGAGAAGGACATTGGAGTCCTGGTGGACAGTAAGTTAACCATGAGACAGTGATGTGCACTTGTGGTATCCTGGGTTGCATTAAAAAGACTGTGACCAGAAGGTCAAGGGAGGTTCTCCTCCTTCTCTATTCTGCTCTGGTAGGGCCACATCTGGAGTACTGTATCCAGTTTTGGGGTCCCCCGTCAAGAGTTTATAAATATCCTAAGGGTGGGTGTCAGGAAGATGGGGCCAGTCTCTTTTCAGTGGTGCCCAGTGATAGGATGAGGGGCAATGGGCACAAACTGGAACACAGGATGTTCCACCTCAACATGAGGAGAAACTTCTTTACCATGAGAGTGACAAAGCACTGGAACAGGCTGCCCAGACATGTTGTGGAGTATCCTTCTTTGAAGACTTTCAAAACCCACCTGGATGTGTTCCTGTGTAGCCTTCCCTAAGTCAGCCTTCCCTAAGTCAGGACCAGATGATCTTCAGAGGTCTCTTCCAACCCCTACCATTCTGTGGTTTTGTGTGACCAGTGTTTTTCTAAACCATCTTACAATTATTATCAGTCTTGCAATTACACCGTGTCTATTTTTGAATGAGGAAGACAATATATCAGTGTATCAGAGAGTTCCTCCACCTCTCTGCAACAATGATGCATTGAAGACAGGATCCCATACCATCTTCAAGTCTTTTTGTATTAACTGTTGTCAATATTTAGGGTCAGGGCAGTCTGCTAGATCTGTTACAAACACTCTGTTAACACCTCTTTCCCCACAAGAATGGGAAAGAGAAAGGGGATAAGGGAGACAGAGTTATGGATGGCTGTTGGCTTCCCTCCCCTCCTAAATCAGAGAGAAAGGGAATGAGAGGCAGTCTTCCTGATTAGAAAAGAAAACTAAAACAGCTTTAATTAGGATAATATTAATCAGATGGAATATATACAAAACCGGTATCAAACCCAGGCCTTGCTGATGGCATTTACATCACCTTCACCACTGATGCTGTGGAGCATCCACCGGGGAAGTCCTAGACTGGGCACAGCAGCTGATGGGAACCAGGTTCAGGAGCTGCATTCTGGAACTGGATTCAGGAACACACGCATCAGGACCGAAGGCAGAATGGGTGGAGTCCTCCTTGGATGCCAGCCTTTAAAGAAGAGGAAGTCAGCCAGAGAAACCCTCATGATGCCTCAGCTTTATACTGAACATGACGTATATGGGATGGAATATCTCGCTGGTCAGTTTAGGGTCACCTGTCCTGCCTGCTCCTCCCCACAGGTGAGGCCTTTCACTTTTGCAGCCCCAATGTGGTGCACAAGATTTAACAGTGACCTTGGTCTGCATACCAATCCTTGGTAGTATCTCTAAACATCAAGTGTTACTACTGCTAGAAGCAGATACTGTGTGCAAAAATATGCTATTAATTTCAGAAAGTGCAGTTAGTTAGAAGCGACTCATCTGAAAAGTAAAATCACTGAATAGAATTAGTCAAGTTCTAACTTAAACCAGGAAAACTGTACTTCTTCAAGTGGTAGTGTGAAGCATAAGAAAGATCACCTGCCAATATAACCTCTTGGAAATGCATCGTCTTTCAACTCTGTGAGTGAAAGAAACACTAAGGAAAAAAGAGGACTGAATAGGAAATTTAAAATTGCTTTTAAATCTAAAGGTAGAAGTAATAGTTTCAAAAATCTTTTAGAAAAGTACTAACTGCATTATCCTGTTTTCAGAAACTGGTGACACTGAACAAACAATGTTTGCAAGATATTTTGAAAATGGTATCTGGGATAATTTTAACTTCCGGAAAAAAGTCAACGTCCTGTTGATATCAGAAGGAAAAAAAATTACACAGTTAGGAGATGGATGATATTTTTAGGCTTAGATTTGTTCAGGTACTACAGAGAGGAATATTCAGGTCATTGACTTTTAGAAACCCCTCTCACCAATGCAAGAGTAATCATATTAGGTTAAAGCACAGTCCAACTAGTCATCACTCCATATGACAGTGGTGCTGCAAGATTCACAGAGACTGTCCAACAACAGGACAGAGTGACATTTTCTGGCACATTTTACACCTCTAGTTACTTGTAATTCAGTCAATGCCTAAGCCAGAGGTGGTAGCTTTCTCCAACCACCTTTTGAAGTACTGTGGATTTTGTAGTAAATTGAAAGTGCTTAAAGATGGGGATCTATAGTTTACATAAGGTACAGCATCATTGAATTTCTCTTATTACATATGCCATACTGTTTTCATTTTATGCCTCTACTTCACAGAGGGAGTGAATAATAATTGCCATTCATTATTTTTGAGACCTCCATCATATTTGTTTGTACTGCTTCATTTTGAGGCTTCAGTGCCTGTTTCCTTTACAGAAGCTGTCCTTGTCATATTCTTCCTACATCCTTTCTAGTCAAATTCTGTTCGTTTTGTTCTGTTTAACTGTTGTTGTAACTTTAGCTCCTTGAAATATGCTTCCATATCATGAGGGATAAGAATAATTTCAAATGTAGATACACAAATAATAATAGTTGTAATAATACTGCCTCTGTTGTTTGAACTTTTCTTATTTTTTTCTCCTGCTCCATTTTGCTTTTAGAAGTTTTTCTTCTTTCATGGTGATAGTAGCTAGAGACCTCTCTCCTTTTTTTTGTATAATACAGAAAAAACTCACTGATTACCGTATATCAGAAGGTTATAGAAGTTCTTTATCAGTCATTCTCTTGCACAGCCATCTAAGACAGTATGTTCTCCTAGAGGACTGTGTTGCTGCCTTAGCTGAGATCCTTTCTCTGAGCTCCTTCCTGAAAGAACAAGTAAAAAAAGCTTAGTATACTTCATGGGGATCCTGAGTCACCAGAGAGTGAGGATATAGTCTCTTTTAGCATATTCTGAGCTCTAGAGCAGATAACAGTGTAGAGTTATCTATAGGTTGGAGAATATGTCACTGCCATTTTTATGTACAGTGTACTTAACAGTTTTCTTAAAATTATATTAATTTGCTGATTATCATACCAATGAGATAAAAAACATTTTCCAGTCTTCATATGCCATACCTATTTTTGAATAAATTTAAGTAAACACTAGAAAACAGGGTATATTTTATATATTTTAGGTCTGTCCTCTTCCAACAAAAGTGCAGATTGATGCATCATAAATCCTACTTTTGTTAATTTGCTGCTTCCAAAAGCAAGGCAAATAAAGCAATGGGATTAAGTTAATGAAGGAAAAGAGTATGGTAGTAAAGTAATGGTATTTTAAGCTGTTAAAGCAGTGAGCAAACCTCATTGAAGTTCTCAGTCATTGCAATCACTATCACAGAGAAGGATTTGTTCTGTATTTCTTGCACTTGTTACAGCTTTCATCAGCAAGATGATGAATTTAATTCCAGTGCCATGTATATGTCTTGAATTACAGTGGTGTGCATTGTCCTCTGCCCTTTCCAGTTTGTCATCATTTATGAATAGCTGGAAAATCTTTTTTTGTTTTGTTTAACTGTTGTTGTAACTTCATCTCCTTGAAAAATGCCTCCATAATACAGCACCACAAAAAGCTGAGTAGAAGGAGCTGTATTCTACAGAATGGCAGCATAATTTAAAAATTTGAAAGGTTGAGGGTCATATTTAGTTTACCCCTGTTGTCTGACACAGGTGTCATGTGTAGATATATAGAAATGAAAAGGAAGAAGGAAGATATTATAGGACCATAGAATCATAGAACCATTTAGATTTGAAAAGACTCTTAAGATCATTGAGTCAAACTGTTAACCTAACACTGCCTAGTCCACCACTAAATCATGTCCCTAAAAGCCACATCTACACATCTTTTAAATACCTCCAGAGATGGTGAGTCCACCACTTCCCTGGGCAGCCTGTTTCAGTGCTTAATAAACCTCTTGGTGAATAAGTTTTCCTAATACGTAATCTACACCTTGCCTGGCACAACTTGAGACTTATTTCGTCTTGTCCTATTGCTTGTTACATGTGACAACAGACTGACACCTACTTCAATAAAACCTTTTAGAGAGTTGTAAGTTCTTCCCTCATCCTCCTTTTCTCCAGGCTAAACAACCCCAATTCCCTCAGCTGCTCCTCATAAGACTTGTGCTCTAGACCCATCACCAGCTTCATTGCTCTTCTTTGAACATGCTCCAGCACCTCAATGTCTTTCTTGTAATGAGGGGCCCAAAACTGAACACGGTATTTGAGGTGTGGCCTCACCAGTGCTGAATACAAAGGGATGAACAATTCCCTAGTCCTGGTGGTCACAGTATTTCTGATACAGGCCAGGATGCCGTTGGTCTTCTTGGCACACTGCTGGCTCATATTCAGCTGGATGTCTACAAACACCCCCAGGTCCTTTTCTGCCAAGTAGCTTTCCAGCCACTCTTCCCCAAGCCTGTAGCATTGCATGAGATTGTTGTGACTCAAGTGCAGAACCTGGCACTTGGCCTTGCTGAACCTCATGCAGATAGCTGAAATATGCTGTTGGTTTCCCACATATGCCAAAGCCACTTGGTACTAATATGGAAAAGAAGGTAGCAAACAAAGTCAAGGATTCCCAGACACTCAAGATCTGACAGTAGGGAAAGAATAAAGAGGTAATTAATAAAAACATGTAGTTGTCTTTTTATGTGCACTGCCACACAAAGTAACATCATTATCTTAATGAAGGCCCATAGGTATATAATATCAAACTGTCTTTGCTTCAACAACTCTGAAAAAACCCCCTGAGCTTCCTGGGGAGGTGTCACTTCTAGCTAGAACAGGCATGCATAAAAGGCCACTGTTCTACAACATATTGCACTTCTGTAAGCATATACAGTATAAAGAAGAAGCAAACAATGAAATTTCTTAGGACAGTGAGAAGGTCCCACCCTCAGTACTGGAACTGTATTATTTCTAGTTATTCATAGAATTCACTAAACATGGCCATTTGCATGAGAGAACCAGACGCAGTTGCGATGACGTTCTATAATAATGTATCTAGTATCTGCCTTTTGCTTTGACTGCTAAATATTTTTCACTATAAATGATTTCAGAAACCTTCCTTTTGGAAAACAGTAAGACATCTATTAATTGAAAAAGCCTCGATTTTCAGCAAAGTTATTTTCTTTGCATCAACATTTCACCTGAAGTAAAATATATTAACCTTTCCACCTCTCTCCTTTTTCTCTTCATAAGCTTCAGGAAAAGGTTGCCATGGAATATTTAAAACAACCCAGTTTACTGTGGGCTCATTTCAGCTCACCTCAAAGCAAGAGATATTGTCATAGAAGTTCAGAAGCATTCTGAGCACTGAATTGTAACAGGATTTGAGAAAAGAGAAATTGAGGTTAGTACTGTGTTGTTCTCTCATTCTTTCCTGTTACAGTGTGTATAGACTGAAAGCTAATAGAGAGAGAGCATAGAGCTGAAATGTTTCAAAGTAAGGTGAAAAAGTTTAATTTTTTTTTTTTTTCCAGCATGCTTTCCACCTGGACTCAGGCTATCCTGTCTGTATGTTTAATGACATCATTACAATTACTCTTCCCTCTTGACCGAAAAATAAGCGTGGTTTCCTGGTTCCAAAACAACTGCTTATGACTTGTACTTACTACCTTGGTCCAATTGTGTACGATGTAAGTGCAGCAGCTCTCATGAAAGACTTCTTCCTTTAACTTTTTATGTTATGTCCTCAAGAGGTCTTCTTCTTAATATTAGGGAAGAAACAGACGAGTTGCTTTTTGCTGCAGTTTAATTGTGAGAATTTGGTACACGATATGAAGAAATCTTTCCCATTTTTATCTTGCAAATATATTGAAGAAATCTCGGCAGCTCTGTATAACAAAGATTCAGTGGATATGAGGGCATATACATCTCAGTGCATCATAATTCATAGGTGCTTCCCTCTCACAATAAAGCCTCTGGAAGATTTTCATGTGTGCAGTAAACCTGTAGCTCACTGATTA
Source organism: Eurystomus gularis (assembly GCA_013400335.1). Lineage (NCBI taxonomy): Eukaryota > Metazoa > Chordata > Aves > Coraciiformes > Coraciidae > Eurystomus > Eurystomus gularis. The sequence goes on along the minus strand of VZZY01021110.1, from coordinate 20,904 downwards.
TGATCTTCTGCTGAAAGCAGATATGCCATTACTTCTGAAACCTTTTGAGTGTTAATTGTAGGGTTTGAAAAATATTTGTACAGCCATTTTCCCACAAAAAACATTTCTGTTTTTCTCTTTTTTTTAGTGTCAGAAACTTATACGTGACTGGGTATTTACAATGAGATTAACAGCTTCAAGTTAAAAAATTTCCATTTTATTCGTTACGTATAAAAACTTCTTTTTTTTTTTTGTGGACCTTGACAGTAAAAAATAATTTAACATCATAAATCCACCCTTTCTTAAAAAGGAATTGAAATGAAGAAGGAAGTTTTATTAAGTGTACAAGAATGATATTACCCTCAGTGCAATCTCTGGAACATAGAGGGCACTGTTACATTAATGAAAATAACATTTTACAAACTGAACCATTTAGAATTGCTTTTAATGTTGGGAACTAAAACACCAGTATGCTACAGGATAGTGGTAGTTATGATGTAGCTGTTTCTGTCTGCAAACAAGCAGTTCATACAAAATATAAATGGAATTACATTTGTAGTGTATTTATCAAGAATAAGAAATAAAAATCTCTATGTAGAGATTACTTTTATTTATCATTATTTTTATTATTTATTATTATTTCTTTTAGTAAGTTTACTCTTTATCCTAGTAAGTTTTATGGTTTTAAAACAGCTTCACAGTATTCTAACTTGCAGAGCCACATCATTAATCCTTCTAATGCATTTTGGAAAGTATATTTAGCACATAACTGGTAGATTGCAAAGTACCATACACACTAAGGGAAACCATAATCACAGATAGAGAAACTGAGCAATTTTACTTCTTATTTGCTGGCTTCATGAGTAAGAATTCTACTCATGGCCATGCCATAGTTCTTAATTGCTGTCATCTTATCCTTCCCTGCTGCCCACAAGCAACAGCAGTACTGGAAGAAGAGGAGCCTTATGCAGACTGTTTTCTTGGATGGCCATGCTTTATTCTGTGCTCTGGAAGACTATGCAATTAAGAACTACACTTGTAGGTCAGAAGACTGAAAGCAGGCAGCATTTGTGGGACTGTGACATAGGCAGAGAATAGCAACTTTCTGGTTGGAATAATTAAGATCATCTAAGACCTAAGTCTGAAGACTGTACTTGAAGTCCTTTGGAGTTGGCTTCAAACCCTCCTCCTGAGGGGAATCTGGACTGGGTCTCAGTAGACATTGTACTCTGATGCTGGCTAGAAAGTTGTTTAGAACTACTCTGATACTTCAGGTCCACACTGCATTTATTATTCCAGATTTCACTGGGAAGAATCCTCACACAGGCTGAGGTTCATTACCTCAGGAGCAAAGACGCTAACACCCCCTCATCTGCAGAAAGACTAGAAGAGAGGTAATACCCTCTTTGGTATCACACTGCATCTTGTAGCCCAGTCTTTTTTACTTGAAAGCAATGAAACTGTACAGTAAATAAGTTCTGAATATATCAGTTCACTTATTTATGGAGGGAGCTTGTTGACTTTAGCACCTACCTTAGTCTGGAAACTCTCATGACAATTGTTATGAATCTTACAGAACACATAAAATTATAAGAAAACACATTTTCCTAGCAAATCACATTAAATGTAGAATGACTCAATGGCCCGGGATCTATTTTAAGTAAAGCTTCCTAAGTACCACCATATAACATAGCTGGTAGCAGTGCCTCGTGTGTTGGAAAACAGTGAGATTGGACCTATTTCCTTGTGGGTATTCTGTTGTTTGCAGGTAGCCTGGAGTTAAAGAGTGTAAATCCAGCTTCCACTGTTTTTTATGCTAAGTACTTGAATAAATGGTTGTATATATGTACTACTTCAGTTGAAGGTGGTTGCTTTTCTTTAGAGCACAGTTGTTTAGGAATGGAGCCATAGGCAAGAAATTAAAAAGACATAGTATTGATATGAGAGTTGTTGTTTAAATATGTGTCAGCTGGCTAAGGATGCCACTACATCTGGAAAATCATGCCATCAAAATCAATCAAATATAACCTGAAAAAAAAAAATCTGGTCGTTCTTTTGCCCAGTTTCTATTATTAAGCCTTAAAATATCCATCTCCTGAGACATTTAGTTTCTCTGTATGTCATGAATTCTAGTGCCATGAGCCATAGTGTTGTCTTAAAACCAACTACCAATGTTGATCCCTGTTATCAAATACCAGAGTCCACTCTTACTGCTTCTAGCGGAGACCATATTTTTCTCTAATTATACTTTATAGCATAATTTCTGTGCTACATATGAAGATTATGCTGGAGAACACTTCTACAATTGTATGTGAACATGTATACATATTGAAGATAAGAGGAAAAAAGATAACTTTTTAACTGAAACATTAAAAAATTAATTGACTTTTGTCTGTCATTGTAAAAACAGTCATTATGGTCCTAGTGAACAGAAAAATTGCTGTTGCCTAAAGATAGACTAGGTCTAGACATTAATCACATTAATCTTAGTTTAGAAAGATATCTAGAAATTAATAAAATAAAAGAGTGTCATTCATATTTGATACACACATTTTCAATGCTATGAAAATTTTTTATGGTCACATAGTCCATGTTTAAAGTTAGCTATTACAAATCAATTAATATTAGCAGATACTTAATCTGAATTTCCATACTCTTACATTTCTAAAGTAAATAACTGTGATACATAATATCGTATTTGTAATATCAGCTCCAGGAGTCAGGTGATTGGTAGAAAATAATTTTGAGGATTCTGATCAAGTAATTTCCAGGACATTTGTGATAACACAGATAATTTAAAAAAACTCAAATATCAAGTTAAAGGAGCCTGCAATATTTAAATTTATTTTATGAATAATATTAGACCCTGTAATTTTGGGAGTGTGATTGTGATTTTAAAATGCTTAAAGTTATTTTACATTTCTGTAGCTCCATGCAACAAGCAAAAAATATAGCTCCAAACAAATTCTAGGTATATTTGATAAATATATTTATTACAGAGCTTTTAATGTTTAATTCATACAAGTTTCAATTCATTCCAAAATTGCAAAAAGATCTCTTTTCTTTACCATATTTTTTTATCCCAGGTATCAAATAGTCTTCCTTTTTTTTTTTGTCTAAATGTCACTTATCTAAAGAAAATATATTCAATTTCAGGTCAGGAAGAACTTTTGAAAAATTGCATAACCTAGACTAGTGTTTTGTAACTCAGAATCCTCCTAAAGAATTGTTGGGAGCTCTGCTAGCAGAAGTGAGAAGGAAGAAAGAAGACTGAGGGACTGTGAATATTGAACTAAAAAATTTGACCTAGCAAATTTTTTCCATGTCATAGTTGTGGCAGGTTTTCAAACTCATTGATATGTTTGAACTCTACATTGCATGATACTTTTTCCAAATGTGAAAAACTACAAGTCATCTTACCTTATCCATGTCACAAGTGTGAGACTGAATATTTCCTTTTCAGAGCTTCTGGACAAGATGTGAAAGAAGTATTTCTCAAGCAATAGTTTAAATCTAACTCTAGTTTTAAAAAAAAAAACCCTGGAAGTAGCTGAAGGAGCCAGATGTATCTGACATACAGAGAGAGTTAACTGCCTTAGAACTAATTAACTGTGTTACAGACTGGGGAGACATGAGGCAACATTCTTCATGTAGTTTGGAAGAATTATATGTGTGAACTGGCAAGCCTTCGAAAAATAAGGTATTTTTATGACATTAATAGAAGCCACAGATATTTCTTGACATAAACTTAGCATATTTACAATCTATAGCCTGCAGTATAAAGTTTTGTTTAAAAAACCAAACTCATCATTAAAAGTGCCTATTGATGGAGACAAAGACCCACAGATTTTGTATGAGCTGTATCATAAATGAGTTTCTTTTCCACTTAGCATTATGTATTCAAATAGATCATGAAAAAAAGATGCTTATGAGCTAAATGGTCCTAAATTCTTTTATTTTTCTCAGTTTGATTCATACTAAGAAAGCAGCCTTTTCTCCTTAAGGTAAGCTGTCGTAGCTGATATATCTTCTGGGACAGTCCTCTACAACTCGTGTGTTCTATTCTGCTTCTGGCAAACCATAATAACATCACATTCAGAAAACCTCAACTCCAGCACTGTAATTATCACTGTTTTTCTTTTCCAGTTCAGTTCACAGCTTTCTTAACCCCACCACTTGCAAAAGACTTCTTCATGCTGCAGTCTTTTCTTCTCTTTCCTTTCACATTGACAAGCTTCTTTCCTGTTAGCAGACTCTAACCAGCAAAACAGCAGGCTTTGAGGAATTTTAGTCATAAATTAGAATGAATAAAAGTTAAATCTGCAATGTTCAAATGGTGGAAAAAGGTACCTCCTTATACCAAGAAGGATTAGATCTTATAAGTGGGAGTTTATGCATGAGACACTGTAGATATTCAGATATCACGGTCATGTTGGATGTCCTGTGCACCTGATCGGATTGGTTTATAGTGACTTACTTGGGATAAGCTTTTAATGGAAAACAGAAAAGTCTCAAAGGAAATGGAAGGATTATGACAAACTGCATGCATTCACAGTTAACTAACTCTTAAGAACAATGTATTTCAGGATATGTTTTTATTGGATGAGGGCTGCTTTTTTCTGTCTAGAACTGCAGACTGTTGAGATGCTTAAGAATGTAATGTCTTTTTCCTCCCACAAGCTCTGCCAGCTCCATACCTCTGACATCCTCAGTTTCTTTGACAAGCAGTAGGTATAACAGGGAAATTTTTCAATTCACTTTTTCTGAAAATTGAATGTGAAAAAGGCATCAAGAAAATATCCCAACTTTTACTACATTATTCATTTTAAGACAAAGTGAGATTGGAAAGTGATTTCATACCTTTCAGTTCACAGAACTACCCATATAATTTCTTGAAGACTGAAATACTACCCATTTTATCTTTTTTCCCATAATGCAATTCATTTCACAAGCAAAAGCATTACAGATTGTCTGTGCATCTAGTTATTTACTTTGAAATGGTTCTGAGCATTAATTAGTGCTTCTGTCAACATATTCATTTGTGTCATTCAGAAGACGTGCAAACCACCCACACACATTCTATTGCCCCAGCTCCCAGAAGGTTTGGATTGAAGAATACAATAAGGTGCTTTTGAAAAGGATTTCTCTCACATGGATTTGAGGGTTTTTTATGTCATTTGTAAAGCAGAGCTTGGGAATTACTTTTTTTTTTTTCCCCTATGGGCACTTTCTGCAAACTATATGAGTGAATATCCACTGTAAAAATCCCATAAAATCAATTATTCCCTATATATTCTTGTGACAATTTTAGAGAGATACTTGCAGTAAAACAGCTGTAAGAATGAAAGTGTACAGACATGCTATTTCAGAATGGGATGGCAAACGCATTCATCAGTACTCAAAACTATAAAATGATTACTAAATGAAACCTGACAAATTTTCAAAATCTGCTTTTGAAATGTTCAAAACAAGCAGAACAATATAAAGTGCAGTATTGGAAACAGAGACAGCCCAGAGCTGACTAAAATTTCCATCTCTAAAATATATTCTACTGTATTTCTTACAAAGGTTCAACAAACTGTTACGAGAAATAAATAAGCCACAATATTTTTTGAACTTAAAGAATGGGAAAATGCCTTGTTAGGAGCCTTGTATTTCTGTTTTTTATTTAGCCTTGAATTTAGCTAACATTTTTTCTTCTGTATTTCCTTCATCCTCACAACTTCATGTTGATATGATTGCTCTCTCTTAAGAGAGCTAGCATACCCTGTGGCAGACACAGTTGTTCCCACACAGCTGCCCTGAAGAGCTGTGCAGTGACAGATGTGTGACAAAACTGTGGCGCCAACTCTGAATGCCTGAATGTCACATCCTGAGAGAAAGATGCCAGGCGCATCCTTTAGCATGTGCAATGTCACACGTGGGAGATAGGGTGAGATGGTATGTGCCATTTTAATGAACAATGTCTTCCTCAAAAAGTGGGTCTCAAGTCAGCTGAAGATAAGCATGAAGGGAGGCAAGAGTATCTAGAAATTGTTGTATGTCTAAAGAGAGTTTCCAGTTAGATTAAATATCTCTGTGTGAAGAAAGGAGGGAAATACTAATATTTTAAACTTACTGCTATTCCATCCAATGCNTTTTTTTTTTTTTTTTTTTGCGTATTGTTATGATTTGGGGAATTTATTTCTCTTTAGAAATACTCCTTTCTTTTCTAACCACTTTTACTCTTTCATGGCTCTCCTTTGTCCTTTCCTTCTTCCATCATTTTAAGAAAACAATGATGACAGATTATAAATAAGAAAAAGGAACTAGAAGAAATAAGTTTTCCTAATTTTGGCATCTCTTCTCCTATTTTTAAAATAAATTTCTAAAATATATTAATTTAATAAAATAATTTAAATTTGGACCAGCTCTGATCATAACTAGTGTAAGCTTTCTTCCGATACAAAGATGATTGTCCAACACTTGCTACTGTTCTCTGTAACCCTAGCTCAAATCACACAACAGCATTTCTGTCAGAACAGAAACTCAGCTTCTTTATCAGGCTCACATGTTGTTTTTCACTCCTGAATGAAGTAATTTCCAACTCTATGATAATATTTTCATTATGCTGTAATCTTCTCTTTCCACCCCTTCTAAAACAACATCCATTCCCTCCTGAAAACATGGCGGCATCTCTCATTCACTTTCATTTGTCTATTTTCCTCCCACCTCCACATTTCTTTTACTGGAAAAGTGCGTTTTCTTGTTGAATTACCTTATGGTCTTTAGGAGGGGTAGAGGATGAGTTCTGCCATTACATTTGTATCTTTTTTTTTTTTTTTTTATGCAGCAGCTCTCTTCCCATCACAACTCCCTAAGTATGTAGACATGAGATGAGTCCATATTCCCTGTGCTCCACAGCACACACAGGCTCCAAGAGCCCTTGGAATGAAATAGTAGTATTTCACATGAATCACGGCTGGAATGCTGTAATGCAGGAGGTGCACGGTTTTGAGATTTTAGCTTCAGTTATGATCAACATATTGCTTGCTATCAGAGCTGAGCTGGCCATTGAATTACATGGGGTTGTTCCTTCCCCAGGCTCTGGATCATTTTAAACTGCAGAATAACAAGGAGTGCATAATAAATCACAAATACATGTTTGATCTGAACTTGCAGATCCGTGACAACATGGTAGAAATGTTGAGGATTTGCAAGACATGGACTATGATATCTAGCCATTGGCTGATTATTTATAATTACAAGTAATGTGGCTTGTATAAACTTTGGCAAGACAGTTTTGGGAATTATTTGATGGAATACTTGAGGATTAGGATTTGCATATGATTTGCTCTCAGGTTAGTTTAATAGGACCCTCACATTACATGAAAGTGTATATGAAACTAAGTGTTTATTAATAAACCTGCAAGAGCCTTCAAAAATAGTATTTTTTTAAATGAAGTAGGAAACACATTATCTGCTTTTTAAATCTCCAAAAGCTTTCGAGCCTAGTGAGAGCTTTATTAAAGTTAATATAGGAATTTTTTTTGTATTTCATCGAATTGCTCTGAAAGCTTGTTCCATTGCTAACTTTCTTTCAGACATAAATACTACAGTATTCCATCCTCAAATTGTAAAGGTACAGTTTAGACAGTATTTTTTAATATAAGTTTCAAAAGTCTGATACTGGTTTTAGTTCATTCCCAATTTTCATTCCCTTTTTGTGCCATTTGTATTGGGTTAGACAGTCACAACTCTCCAGGTATTTGAGCATACACACATGTAACTCCAAACTAAAAACCATAAATGGTTTGTTTTATGGTCGTTTTGGTTTTAGTCTAATGAAGGAGGCTGCAATTCTCAAAAGCATACTCACATCTAAAGACAACTAGATTTTCACAGCTGTGAGGAGACTTGTGAAGATGTTAGGCCAAGTGACTAACAGAACAACTTAGATCATGACAGACTTTCACTAATGTACTTAAACTAACCACAGATTCAAGCCACTCACAAATACTGATCTTAGACAAGTGGACTAAGTATTGAAGAGCATATTCATTCCTCCTGAGACAATAGCTCTTCACACATGCTGGCATACTATTTTAGAAGTTGTATATATTTTAGAATCATCATCTTTGTGTCAAATTCATCAGAGGGGAACATGATGAAGGCAAGCAGCACTGCAGAAGGTTGGTTATATCCATATTGGTTGCATGAATGTTGATAGGAACTGTGCTGTGTGAGACTGATACAGATAACAAGAAACCGCTGATTTTGCTTTCTACATTTTTAGGACACTGTAAAGGGGTTAGAGGGTTAGAAAGGATTTACATGTGAAAGGTGGAATCCTAACAACATCTGTGAGGCCTTAATTATCAAATGTACCGACCAGACAATAAACTGCAGGTTATTTGCTGGAATAATTTACTCTGAAATCTTGTTACCTCTACTACTGTGATCCCCACTACTAATATTTATCCAAAACAGCAGTATGTTATGTGCTTGGATTTCTGCAGCAGAAGGGCATTATAATCCCTTAGTATATAGAGTGGATATACTCCCTTATTCTCTGCCCTAGCCTTATGCTATCAGGCTCAGGTCAGGGGGAAATAACACCGTGTGTGTTAGTGGGTTCCAAGAAGCTCAGATTTTTTCTTTTCAGTCTCCACATCTTTGCTTTTCATTTCCTGCATCATTTTCAGGGCACAGACAGGTGGAACAGCTACTTGTACAGGAGTTATAACCTGTAGACTGCACAAACTAGATGGTCTTTAATTCCCACAGCATCATTATGTTGCAACCTTGTACTCTCTTTTTAATAGTTTTAAGGCTGTATATAGAGCAAAGGAAACAGGAAAGAAAAGAGATCCAACACAAAAACCAGTTCTGAGTTACAATTTTTCTCAGCTGCAACCTAATCCAGCATTAGGTGTTGTGTTTTGGGAATATACAATTCTCTGAATATTTTACATATTAAATGTGGTTGTTTTAAAGACTTTAATAAAATAATTGTTTTAATAAAATATGTATTTTAATCACATATGACAATCAAGAATTTTTTACAAAAGGAAAATAAAGAAACTATTTTTGTTATGGGCTTTTAATTTCTTTTTCACAACTGAAAGTGGAAAAAATGTGGTTACTGATACAGTATTGAAATTATTAAGAAAGGATTTTCTGTAGTGTCTATGGTGCTTTTATATCTGTTTTAATTTCTATGTCTTTCTTGCACCACTTTTTCATACAACAAATTTATTTTCTTCTCTTTGGATGAATAGAACTTTTGTAACTCATACATGTCTTCTCTATGCACAGGAGCAGTACATTAAATTTTAATCTTAGCTATCAGCTTGTAAATGTGGTAAGACCATACTGTAGTTGAGCTGCTCATTGTAATCAGAATAATAGAATACCTTAGAAAAATGGTGAAAAAAGGCTTTTATTTAAGTACCATTTTATTATAAGCTAATTCTTTTTAAGCAACTTCTTCCTCCATCCTTGTTACTCTGATGGCAGAAATTCACTGGGAGAACAATTTAGGAACTTAAATCCTCTGTAGATTTTCTGTCATTTCTACAGAGGTCTTCACTGAAATAACATAGACTTGAAAATGTTATGCCCATTGGTACACCGCAAAGTTTAAGACTTCATAGAATTTTGTTAGAATGAGAAGCTCTGATTCAAATCTTGGTAACCTCTTCCCAGGTTTGGACAGTTCTCTACCACCAGGTTTTATTCCAGAAGAGAATACATCACTGAGAAGGCATTCACAAGGCTTAAGAGCGGCATAAAAGTTTGTACTGTGATTAAAGAAAAGGATATTAGAAGGTGGTGGGAAGTGTAATGCAAATTGTCTTTTCTGAGCAGTTTCTGTATGTAAATCTTCTTTGTACCATAGCTTGATTTGTTCTTTGCTATCAATAGAACATATATCCTTAGAAATACTCTGAAGTACATTAGGGTTTTTATTTCATCTTAGGTGAGTTTATTCAATTACGAGTGAGTTCTTTTCAGACAGTTTCCTCCCCATTCATGTCACAGTGTGACTTACAGTTTCCTCAGTTTCTTTTAATAACTTTAATAGATAACAAAAGAAAACTAATTTCTTTCTTTCCTCCTTAAGGAGTGCACAGCTCATAGAGTGTCGCAGAAATCAGGTGAAGAGCTTTAATTCCAAGCAGTGAAGCCTAGAACAGCTTATTGTGCTTTTGATAAATGAGATTAATTTAATATCTCCTTTTCAGATGTCCTTCAGATGTTGTCTTGGTACTAAAGAGAACAGAGACAAAATAATATATAAAAGTGATACATAAACAGTAGTGATGAGATTTATGGTTAAATTAAAACTTGATTACTGACTCCATGTTGTAATGCATTTAAGGCACCAAGAAACATCTTAGAGTGTGTGACTTCTGCTGCCATTCTGCCACCACTTCTCAATGACTATCACTGGTGACCAGCTGCCATGAGAAAGCTCAGAATGACAGTACTACTCTCTAATGTTAACAGTGGCAAGTACACAATAGCCCTTTAACTTTTTTTTTCTTTTCTTCCCCATCAACTGTACAACAGATATTTTACTTCACAGTGCATTTTATTTTTCTCAAAACTAAAACAAATAATTTTTGGTATCTTTAAATCATGATCATGTTGTGTTTTGGCAAACACTGTTATTCAGATATTTTTACTTATCCTTTTGAGTTGTTGTAATTAATTTTGCTTATCTCAACCCACAGGGTTTTGTATTTTCCTCCCTCTTCTCCTTCCTGTTTGGAGGTCAGGGGGCATTGGATGAGCAGCCATGTCATGCTCAGCTCCTGGTTGGGTCTAAACCATGGCAGAAGAATGGTTCAAAAAGAAGAGCGCACTCAGCCAGAAGACAGATATTTTAGATCTTTTTTTTTAACTGCCACTTGATATTGTTGACCGGAAGCAGGTAAGAGAAACATCTGTTTCTTCTTGTTTGCATTTATAATTAAGACGCAGCATTGGCTTACATTGAGAAATAACTGTGAGATGGAATTTGGCCCCAGCAGATCTCTCATTTCATGCAGTTAATTGTTAGAGCAACTGTATTGCAGAACAAGAATCTATGGTTATGATAGGAATCAGTCCCTGCTCTCCTCTCACCCCCTGAATCACAGATTCACAGAATGGTAGGGGCTGGAAGGGACCACTAGAGATCATCTAGTCCAACCCCCATGTCAGAGCAGGTTCACCTAGACCAGGTTGCACAGGATGGTGTCTAGGCGGGTTTTGAATGTCTTCAGAAGCAGAGACTCCACTACCTCTCTGGGCAACCTGTTCCAATGCTCTGCCTCCCTCGAAGTAAAGAAGTTCTTCCTCATGTTTATTAGATGGAATCCCCTATGTTCAAGCTTGTGGCTGTTCACTCTTGTCCTGTCACTGGGCACTACTGAAAAAACACTGGCCTCATCTCATTAGGACTTCTTCCTGAGCTGCAATGGGAGTATAATTTTGTTAGGAAAGCCAGCTACTTCATAATATAAATAATAAAAATATAAATATAGAAATATATAATTAATAATAAAAAATCGAGAGTTGATAGTGAAAATTTTTATCCATTGATGCAAGTCAGAACTCTTCACACCATCATGCTCCTCAACAAAGATTGGCAGTGCCATTTTCAGATTTTTGTAGGAAGCTCCTTCATCTCTTTTTTACATATATAATTGATGGAACCATTAGAAGTCCCATTGAAAAGTACCAGGTACAGGCTATAATAGCAATATGATACACCAAATTTAAAAGGTTTCGTTGGTCTATCTCTACAGTCAAATTCAGAACTGTCTTTAGAGGTTGCTTCCAAACTCCTTCCAGAACTCCATGGCAGGGCACCATATCAGACACATTTGCAACTTCTATGGGCTAATGAAACTCTCCTCCTACCTCACTAGTTTTCTAGTAACAGTGTACCCCTTTAAAATAATAGTTGGTAAGTAAAGGTATCTGAGATGAGATTACTTTAGGCAGCAGTTGCTAAACATTTTTTCTTCTGTTTGCCTTCCAGTGTCTTGTCTGCATTTTCATTACATTTCTCTGGATTTTTTTGTTTGCAGGGAGTCCCTTCTTATGGTCATGATACTGAATTTAGGAACAACTACACTGACATTAGTACATTTTTTGACGTTCTAGTAATTTCCCAAAAACAGCAATCAGCAATCCAAAAACAGAAAAGGAAAAATCAAAACTGTAGTTACTAGCATCCTTCATCTGTCTCAGATAGTGTTTTAGCCATGCCAATAAGAAAATGAAAGGGTAACATTCAGCCATGGCATTAAATAGAAAAGGCATAGAAAGAAAGAAAATTCATTCTTTAAAATCACATTTTGATGTTTAAAGAAAGCACAGTCATTCATCTAGGTATTTTTCTGGGCTACTGGCCCCAGTTAATCCTAGCTTTAAAGAGCAACTGCTTCCACCAGAAATGCTGGAAGGCTTCTTGTATTTATTCACTCTGGTTTTAGCACAGCCCTCCCACCCCTAAAGTGATGAATGCTAGCCTTTGTCTCCCTGTAATCCTATATAGCCCTTGGATGATGAAGTGGCTGCAGCAGCATGGAAAAAGGTGAAAAAACACGAGAAGTCAGAGCTAAGTGCTTTGCAAATTCATTGCACATTGCAGTTTCTCACCTGCTCATATATTACACATATTCATAAGCTATCCAGGAAAGAGGTGAGCAGTAAGGTGACAAAGTTTTCTGGTAGTATTAAATTATTCAGGGCAGTAAAACCAAAATCTGGCTGTGAAAAGTTGCAGAAGTTTGCAATACTGAATGCGCAGTAAAAGATGAAATTCAGTGGTGATAAATGTAGGATAATGAGCATATAGAATAACATCTATGTATATAAACAATGAGAGACCCCAAATAAATTAGCATTCAAGACAGAGGTTTTTGGACTCATTCTACAGAAATCTCAGATCAGTCCTAGGAATTGCTAAAAAATCCCAAATATAGTATGTTGAATGACTAGGTGTGGTGGTGTGCACCCCCTGTCCCCTGCTTAAGCCATAACCACTGGTGAGGGTTGTAATGGCTGCATCCAACATACTCTGGACTTTGGAGGACAGATGGCAACACTGCAGCCAAGGGCTGCCTGGAATGGTGGCCTAGACATCCCTACTGGTATGCAAACAGGACTTTAAGTCAGTCATCTCACTTTATATATAGTGGGCAGGCCAGGGCCCATTGAGCTCTGCTGTACAGCAGTGGACTGCATGCCAAGATCTCCCTTTGAGTAGGGACACCTCTCAAGGTTACTCCTCAAGGTTAGATTCCTTACTGCAACAGATGCTCAGTGTTTAATAGTGTGCTAAACTTTGAAATCTTAGCTAAGTAATATAAATGGTTGATAGCACATATATAATAATTTATATATACATATATATATACATATATAATAATCGACCAAGTCTGGAACTAGGATACAATTTAACTCCACCTAGACTCCTCTCTGAGTAGTTTAGAAAGCAAGGGAGTCCTTTCTGAAGAGTATGACTCAACGAGAGGGTCTCTCTGAAAGTTTTGTCTGACCCTGTCCACCATATGGTAAGTAATCAAGTGTACCTTGCCATCAAAACTTGTTAAACCACTGTTGCATCTACCATGGAGTTTTGTTAATGTGCTGTTTTATATCAATAAAGTATATTGTTTCTTCTCTCTTGTTATATCACTAAATCCACCACACTACGAAAGAAATAAACAACAAAATAAAGAACACATTTAGATAAATGCATAAACACTTTACACTTCTGCCTCTCCTTCTAGTCTGAGAACATAGAAAAAATAGAATATGCTAAAAACTTATGGAGTAGTTTTTTATGCAAGCAGAATCTATGTAGATAGAAAAAGAAGTAACTGTGGAAAAGTTAGAGGTCAAAAAAATAATGGATGGTTTGGAAGATGTGAATAAGTACATCAAATTAATTCCCTGGGAACTAGATCTTGAAGAAAACAAAAGGCAGTATTCTTTACACAAAGCAGCCAGATTGTGAAACTTGTTGCTACAGGATGTTATAGATGACAAAAATACAAATAGGTTCATAAAACAGAGAAATCTGTGAAAGAAGATTGCATGCAAAACAACCTACTTATACAGAAGGTGCATCTAAATAAAGTTTGTTGGAACTATTGATTCTGACGAGCAGAATTGTCTTGGCCCTTTTTGAGTAAAGTTTTCATTTCCCTTTCTGGTGGAAGGTTTAGAACTCTTTGCCTTATATTTGCAACAATGTATAAAAATTCACAACTATAGTTTTGGAGATATTAGAAGAACATTTTCTCTGCTGGCTAAAGTTGGAAATTAAAGCCCAAAGTAAGTCCCTTTTTTGATTTATATGACATTAAACAAATGCCTGTTTGAGATTCCAGAGAACTAGAGATAGATTACTACACATCTGTATTTAGAGTACCTGTATTTTAGAGTAAGTTTTAAAATTGAGTATTTATTTGTGTATCTACTGTAAAAACTTTTTCCAGCATAAGCAAAAATGCCTTCTCTGTGATCAGCATTAATTCACAACAGCATTAATTAGAGCTGATAAACTATCAGCTTCAAATTTTTATTTCACAACATCAGTTTTAAGGTATATCCATACAGAGAAGAACAAAAATAAATCAGACTTTTCATACAGATTATTTTTCTTCTTTTTCTTTTTTTTCCCCATTTCACATTTAATTATGTAGAATGGTTAGGAAAGTTTGAAAAGATTTTTTTTGCAAAATCTTGTCTTACTAATCTAACACTGGGCTATATATGTGTATGGTTAACACCACTTCGCAATGCCTTTCTAAACAAATATACTACCAAAAGAAATTGTATTCTTTGCAAAAATTGAAGTCACCTTAACTTGCAAGGAAAATACTGAATTTTAAATGTGAATTTCAAATGAAGATCTTATTTATGATGGGGATACTGTCCAGCAGTCAAAGCTGGAGAAGATCCCTTCTGTTACTGGTGGAAGAAGGAGTCAAAAGAAGAGTCTACTATCTAGAGATAGCTGTGAAAGTTTTGAGTAGGAAAACATCTTTTTTTTTTTCCCTATTAAAGCATGTTGATAGAAGAAAGTCAAAGTGCAGGGGAGAACTAGGAAAGACTGGGAAGTTTAGTCTTCTGGAATTACCCATAGAGACAGCATTGATCGCAAATGATTGCAGCTGAGAACAAGATTATTTTTTTACCTATGACATCATGAACTGTGTTTCATTGCACCGGAGAAATATTTTTGTAGCATGAGATGAAAAGTATGTGTTACATACCCTGATATGTGCACCAGGGCATGTGAAAGTACAAAGTCAAATTGAATAATGCTGGAGGAGTGTTCAGTACATGGTTTCATCCTTATTGCCTTTGAGAACTGTCCTGGAGTGAACTATCCCAGAATGAGCTCCTTGGTAGAATAGTAATGAATGAGGCAGCAGCTGTGTGTCTCAAAAACTTGAATGGCTTAAAAGAACTGTCTCAGCACAGAAATGAGGCAGATCAGATACTACAGCCAAGTTGATTGACTTGGTATTGCTATTTCTAGCAAGAAAGAGTTGTGCTTTTTGCTCTGTAATTCTCAGACAACAATCCATCATGAGGAAAAGTCACTGAAATAGTTAAAAAACACCACAGAGATGACTGAACTGATCATTGTTGCTAAGCTGACCCACCTTCCATGTGGCATTCCTATAGCCACATTGATTCTCTAAGGCCCCTTTGCCCACCTATTATATATGACAAAAAGGAGAATGGCACATAGCGCTCTTGAGTGAGGAAATACGGCTATTCGCAGCTATTCCAAGAGACAAAGCATCTTAATTAGTCATTAAATTTTAGTGCAATATATAAAAATTAAACACAAACTTTCTGTTCTACATTCTTTATTTCTCATAATAAAGAGTAAATGTAAAATGTAATTGTAATGTAAATGTAAATTGTAGCCAAGATGATTCCATATTTTTCAGCTGTGACCCTTAGGCAGCACATGAAGACTGATCTTAAATAATTTGATCTAACTTTCTGGCACAAATGCTTAGTGTGAAATTGGCAGACAAAAAAAAGGAATAGTGATTTGTACATGGACTTCTGTAAATTACAATTTATATATTGATTAAACTCTGCTTTTTCTTGCAAATACTTTTGCAAGATACTGCATAACTATTGTGCACTACTCATCTATCCTTAACATTCAGTTTAGGGAAGTTCCCAGTTATGAAATTTCTAGAAAATATAGAATAAATATGGACTTATTTGGCAGCAGCCAAAGGAATCATCTTACTTTCAGAAGAGACAGGGTTTTTTCTAAATATGTATAATATCCCCTGTAAAAAGGTGCTTTCTTAATTCCTCCATGACATTGTCTGATTTTATTTATACTTTATTATATCTGTAGATTCCTTTATGGTGTTCATCACCATGGCATTTCAGTGCTTCCATCTATCCTATTTTCTGTAAAATAAGTGCTTGCTTTTAGCACTCACCAGCTGATAGCCCATCTTCACTGAAAGAGAGATGGGGATTTTTAAGATGTGACAGAAAAAGTCCCGGTAAAATAAAAGGACTCCTTTTTTTACAGCTCAGATTATAAGCAATTAGTAGCATGAAGGATTTGCCTAGACATACATTTTTTAATGGCACACAAAAGAATCAAAGTCTAACCTGTACTGTGTAGTGCAAAACATGTCCATCATACAACATTATTATCACCATCTGCAAGGCATGTTACTCTCTTATACTGTCTGAACAGCAGCATGGACAGGTCATTAAAAGAGACTTACTTTCTTCTTTAATTTGCTCTTGATTGTGACTGAAATGCCCAATATTCCTATTACCATTTATATGGAAAAGACTGTGTTTTCCTGTAGATTTCCAAGGGTTCAAATCCTGGTATATCCACTGGATGTGCATGAGAGAACTTTTAGATGCCTTTTAAAGTATCCTTTTGTGTCTTATCTTCCTCAACTTTGTTTCACTCAGATGCCTCTTTTGTCAGTGAGGCTGCAATTTAGACACTTTTCAACAAAGAGGAATCTCAGTGGCTGTCTAAATAGTTGATGGTCATGTACCGGAAATTTTCATCTGAGCTGACTTCTTTGTAAGAATGGATTTACAGAAGTTAAACTTTATTTCCTCAAAGTCTCTACCACAAACTATGTCCTGGTGCTGCCTGGCAGCTAAGAACCGTGATGAACGAAGAGTCACCAGTCTGGGAAAACAAGGGCTAAAGCTACTGCAGAGTTCTTGTCAGTTATGCTAAACACAACTTTGGGCACTCTTGAAAACTAGTCTCACTCTATTAGATCAATGAATTTCTATAAACTGACTTTGGATCTTGAATGTTCTTGATTTTAGAGTATTTGGAAAAAATACGATGAATTACAGTATTCTGATTTGAATCTTCTGGTACTCAAGCATGACATTTAGGATGAGCAGCTTAGATGTAAATTAAAATAATTGAAGGAAGTCACTTAATTTTCTGACTCCAGATGTTTACCAGGCTGGTGTTTTTAAGGTAATCCTGTGGTCAGCGGTTCCAAAAGGAGTGATGACACTAATGCTATTATCATTATAATGTATTTCTAAACCTTCTTCACAATACATGCATTTACCAGTAAATTAAATTGATGTGAGTCGTTATGAGTAAACAAAAAGATTCAACTATTTCTGAGGTGCTTTAATGAGGATCTTTAAGCCTTCTGTTATCATCCCACTACCATCTAGAAAAAGGTCATGGAGTTTGCCATTCTAAATGATTTCTTGTTTAATTCTAGGCTCTCTTTCTTTTTTCTGCTTCAGAATGTCTAAATTAGCTTTATAGTTAACAAACATGATAGGTAATCTGTAGATCCGTATAAAGCCCCTAAAACAGTGACCCCTTTTAGAATCATTGAAAATAAACTGGGTTCCTTATTATGTGTCAGCCCTGGTTGAATGAGTATGAGGAATTCAAGACAATGCATCTGTACTGAAGCCGAAGAGTCAGAAATACAGCAAAACCTACCACAGATAAGGCCCTTGTTCATAAATTACCCATCAGATGGGGAAGTCTGAAAGTCTTTTCATTGTTCAGTAAAGTTGGGAGAGGTGAATCTCAGGCATGTTCTGAATGCTGAAGTCGGTACACTTATTTATCCATAACTAGGGAAAAAAAATCTGAAAATGTACATTCAGAAATTCTACTTTCATGCTAATTATCTGTTGCTTTCTGTAGCATAGACTTGTTTAATATTCTCAGAGATGCTATAAATCTTTGCTAAAGTTTAAGACTGCCTGCTGAGAATTAGTCAAATTGAGCTCTGAATAAGAATATCTGCTAATAATTTAAACATAATTTGAACATTAAAGCATGTTGTGGGTCAAGACTGGAGAATAAGATTTAAAGAATAGCAACAAATACAAATTATAGGTTTAGCTGAGTTAACGGTCTGGGAACCTACAGAATTCAAACTCCTAGGGACTTCTTTTTCCAGTGTTAACAAAAAGCACTCTTTGTATTCTATCACTTTGGGGAATAACTCTTAACAGAGAGCTGAATACAAGAACAGTAAATAGTGGATGCGTATGTAAGGGGAGTTGGAAACATTAATATTAAAATGTACTTTTCCAGTGTCCCATATTTATTAGGCCAAAGATAAAGATCACCTTACAGAGCTTTAAGAATTTAAGTCTTCCAGATTAAAACAGACATTTTAGGCATCCTTGAGAAAATATGGGCTGAAGGGAGACTTAACACCACATCCACATGCTCTAACACACTCAGACAAATTGTTCTTCCATTGTACACATGCATTTTACCTTTTTGTACAAACTCATAGTCTCACAAAGCAATGAGGAGGTTTATGTGAGTTGTGATCAGAGAGCCTTTACTTCTTTTTCTGTCTTCATGTCTGAAAAGAAGCTATCGCCAAAAAAAAAGCTGTAGAAGCCTTGAATCTTCTTTGTAGACAATACTCAGTTACAGTATATTTGGGGATTTCCCAATGTTGGTCTTGGCTAACAGAATAATGATATGAGAAAGAGCCATGCTGATGATCCATGGAAGGAAAATTACTTTGTTTTATCTGATATGTTTGTCCCTCTCCTGTTCTTGTCTGGTATGACACTGCATTTACTCTGGCTTTTGATCATTGTACAGAAGGCTAAAATTTACCAAAGAGCATTATGTGATACATTGTCACGTACATGGTAGTCGTTAGAGTAGGTCTTCTGTGGATTATTCTGGACTAAGCATCTTATTTGCACCACATGCTGCTATGTCTTTTGATGTCTTCCAGTCTCATAATTGTTTGATTTTCAAGTTTGGTTTTTATTTTCTAGCAAAACTATTTTTAGGCCCACAAGCTAAACACAAATTAGAAAAGTGGTAGGCCAAGGAGACTAACTACATGTAAAGACAACATAGAAGATGACACTAGTATCTAGCAATCACAAATTTTATAACTGTACACTGGAAAACCTGCATTAGGAACCTCAAAATGTAAGCTTTTTCAAGAATTTTTTTAATTGTAGCAGCATCTGTTAGAAAGTCTACAGCAATTGTTAGTGAAAGTGGTGACTATTTGGGGGTTTACGTGGTTATACTTGCATTATTATAAAGCTGAAACTGTGATGTTTCACGTTAGCATGCATAGGGACTCAATATTTAGATGCTGGGTGTGGCTTAATTCTACATGGAAAGCCTTGTGCTATTTATTCATCCAGTCAGGACTCAAGGGAGGTGCTTATCTTAAATTTTAATCAGTCACTGTTACAGAAACCTTTAAAAGCAAAATGGAAAGCTACCTTCTCTTTTCTTCTACATAATTTTCTCATATGTCAGTTTCTCAGGGTCTGCAGCTTTTCAGAGTAAATTTAACCCAGACATTACCTGATCTTTCAATAATAGGGAGGTTCCATGGAAGGCAGCTATCCGATTTGTTTTTCTTGTGAAATGCATCATATTATATAGTTTGACATTCTTGTAGACCATCCCTTTGAGCTGTATGAGCTTTTCTTACTAATAAGACAATTTTTCTCTCTCATATTGACATATGATTACTGTTCCAGTTAATACCAGACAAGATAGGTCTGTTTAGCTGTTTTTTTTCTAAAGACCATTTTTTCACCTTCTTAATGACAAATAGATCCTAGTTTCAGATCCAAAGGACCACTTTTACTTGTTCATCTATAGTACAAAACTCACTTGATTTAGCAGTATTTTTAAATGTTTAAGAAGGTAGATATGAATTATTGTTTCAGATATGTTTGTATACATTGTCATTGTCATAATTTAGTCTTGTCCTGCTATATTGCTCTAAAAGAAACAGTGGATTAAAGATTTTCAGGTTATCTACAGAAACACTGAGGATATATTTATTTTTGTGTAATTTACAAGGCGTGGGCATGGCTAACTTCACTATTATTGAAAAAAAATAAATGGGACATCCATCTTTTCACTCATCTTCAGGGAAGGCTGTTTGGATTATAATAATTTAATGACATTATGCTTGTAATGTGCCAAGAAGACTCAGAGTTTAGTAGGGAAAGTTAAAGCAAAACTTTAGTCTGCAGTGTAACATACATGCTTTTGTGAAAGAAGCAAAATACATGGATCATACTGTTTCATTTTAAGAGTTTTGCAAGAGCCAGCAAATATCTTACTTGAATGTCAGAATGTAAAAAATGTCAGATTCTCTTATTAAACACACACTTCTATTTATTTTAAAATCCACCCTATTGTATAAATACTTTTACCATTTTAAATCTTTTTTAATGTGTTGGACAGCCTGTTAACCATCCATGGGAAAAACCCCTCTTTTTTATATCAGCAGACAGAAATAAACCCACTGTCACATTTGTTGCAATACCTATCTGCACCCAAGCCTCCTTGGTGTGGTTCTACAGGAACCACAAATGTCAGTAGTTTGATAAAAGCATCACATTATTATTATTATTATT
>VZZY01021106.1:36616-54717 GCA_013400335.1 Eurystomus gularis | reverse complement strand
GGACAAGGGTAATACTGGTAATGGATTTGATTGCTTATCCTTTTGGTGTCTGTTGTAATTTGGCCATGTACCTTTGTGGAATGTATCACATACTGCTGGTGCACCTCTCTGGTATTTGCCGGGGTGGTTTGTGCATGGCTATGGTGATATTTGGGGTATGGTTGGTCTCCCTCTCGATCGTTGAGGTGATCGCCTGGTTCCTTTTCCCTTCTGTTACTGAGTTTGTAGTTAAGTTCGCTTTTCCTTTTGTTATATCACCCGCAGTGAGTGGGTTTCTCTCTTCTGTTTCTGGCCATGTAGTGTCATTTCTGCGCCCCATGGGGATAGATAATAAAATCTATATCTGCTTATGCATCTGCCTCCTGATAACGGTGGTGTTCTTTTTGCTCGGCTGGGCAATTGACAAATCACTGCCTGGATGCCTTCTTGTGCAACCTGCTCTAGGTGGCTATGCCCTGGCTTTGGGGTTGGACTAGATGATCTCCAGTGGTCCCTTCCAACCCTACCATTCTGTGATTTTGTGATTCCGTGATTTTACTTCCCACATCTCAATCAGTGACTTAAAATGTGTCAACTTTCTGCAGCTATGTCCTGATTGCAAATGTACATTTATTTGACATTTTGTCCTCATCAGGAAGGTTTTTGATATTCAATCTTCATTTAATAGCAATCCTAATTTCTTTTTCAAATGCACTGCAACTCCAGCTTAATCATTTGGACAGAATTATGGTTAAGGTTTGGTTCTATTCCAGACAAAAATAGACTCCTCAAGCTCTATTCTTGCACTGGTCTGATTCACTGAATGCAACTGCTGGTTATTTACAGCTGGCTGACAGTTGTAATACATTTGAAGCCTTCACTCTTGTAGTCTATCACTGGCAGGAAGCTTTTAGCAAATACCCTAGTTGGAGCCATAACAAAACAGTTTAGTGATTCTGTTAATACTCAGTACACTGCATCTTACCTCACGAGTTTGGTGGGTCCTGCACTACTGGGAACTTCTTCACACTGCTGAGGTAGCGGGGTTGAGCAGCATCCATCAGAGCAGCAGCACAGCAGTATAACCAGAAAAAAGGTTTGAAGACAGAGAACGAAAAGCATGGGTTCAGCCTCCCACTGTCCTCCAAGCAGCCTGCAGTGGAAGCAGGACACAGCAGCACAATGGCAGAGGTGCAGGCACAAAGCATCCTCGTGGCCCACTACCACTCTGCACCGTGTCTCCTGCCATTTTTCAACAGTGTGTGAGCCGGGACACATTTGTGAAATTGTATTTATGTTATTCTAAATATAAAGTGAAACCCAGAAGGGTTTGGCTGGATATGACCTTTATCCTTTCAAATATTTTTCTCCTATTGATTAGCATGCAGTTTATAATGTATTACTGTATTCTTCTTATGGACTAGTTGAGCTTCTGTTCTTTTTTTCTTCAATGTGAAGCATGTGAAAAGATTTTGACCTATTTAACTGCCCCTTTTCCAAGAATTCTTTTCCTTCACTCTAAGAAAAAAGGCTAAACATGATGAAAGTACCTGAATAGTGATGTTTCTTAAACTTTGTTTCTTTTCTGAGTTAGTTTGGTCACCATCAGAAATATGAGACAGCTGTCATTTAAATTTAATATACTGGCTCTTTTCTTTTGTCCACTCTCTTTCTTTCATATACCTCTGGTAGAGGCAGATGCTCTATTCTTTTGTTTATACGCTATATTCAGGTTGTAGCTCCACCCAAAATAAGAAGCAATGGCAAGTTTTTGCTTGGGTTATATTTGTGTATGGTTTTAGACTAACCTGAGCTGTAAGATCAGTCCCTTGATTTAAAAGTAACAAGTTTTCTGCCTACATTCCAATTACCTGTTCTGCTTTGTGTTGTGTTTTAACATTGTGAGCTTACAGAGTAGCATAATTTCATTAGATATCTGAATTCCATTTCCAGTGCTGTTACTAAGTATCTATATATTTAATGCTTATATGTACTTCTTTTAAAGAGGTGACATGATTAAGTATTAAAATCATGACTGCTTACTACAATTAACTCAGTAATGAGTATTATAACTATTAGTGTATAGAAGGCAGGAGAAGAATTCTTAATGCTTTGTCAGAATAAATGAATAAAGTGTGCTAAGCTGTATGAGGAATCGACAATTGCTAAATATACCCTAGGGACTCCTGGGTGTCAGGCACAGTCCTCTGTGTATTACATTAGCCCAGAGAGCTTCAGCTAATCATCAGAAGAAATTTCTTTCTTGACCCATATGATCCTAGATCTCAAACTGGCCTGAACAGCTTTTGTGAAAAAACATCCTATTACCATTTGAATATCGCGAAACAGTCTGTTGGGAAATAATGTCCTCATTGAAAATTCCAGTTTCCTACCTTTAAGGAATATAACCACCGCAGGGCTGAAGTTGTGTAATATTATCCAAAGGCTGACATCCCATTTCACTTGATTTAGGTTAAAGTAAGTGGAGTGGAAAGTATTTCTTTACAACATCACAAACAGCCAGGACAGCTATACAGTTGTAAGTCTTTGTAAAAGGCAGCGGTGAAAAATTACAGAAAACTGTGTGTTAATCTTTTTATACAAAAAATTATATCTGAAGTCTGCCTGCAATCAGCCAACCTTTGCCGGCCCACACAGTCACAAACTTCTCTCTTCACCCAGGATTTATGCCAAATGTAACATTTATCACAACATACCTCCTTTATTGGTCCCTTTCTTGAAATTCTCCTTATTCACCTCTAACATACTTGGAGATGTCTCTGACACTCCTCCTAAACTACGGACTGTCTCATCTCTTTCAATAAGCAGGGGTCATTTTGGCAGCTACATCCTGCACTTAATTGTTCTGTTATGTTCATTCTTAATAAAGAAGTAAACATTCCCCAACTTGTACTGCAGTGCAAAGTGTGTGTACCTGATGAGCTATAAAGTTTGCGCATTTGACAAGCATCCTTAATACAAACATGCAAATGAGATTTATCCATGCAGTGCATCCCTGGCTCTTAGCTGAGAACAGACAGTATGGGAGTCACCTACTTTAGGATAATATTAGCATTGTGATGACTGAAATTCAGATCCTATCTTTAAAAGTTGCAGTAATAATAGCGTAACTTCAAATGAAGCAAGCTTCTAGGTGTACATCAGGCATAGTGCAAGAAACAACCTTAAGAAAGTAACTAGAGAAATAATGATGGGTGCAGGATATTTCTAGGAGCTACTACAGCTCTTGAAGAAAGTTCAATAAGTGTCTGAATATTTTGCTTTATGGTCAGAATAGTCATACAGCAAGAAATAAGGTTCTCTTTACTTCATCTGGAAGTCTTTTCCATGATACATATGAAGGCTTCTAAGTAGGCAACAAAGTCGAGTCCACTCAGCAATGGGATGCACTATCTATGGCATACTCCATCTATGAAGGAATACTGTGACCATTTCACAGCTCAGCAGCCATTCATTGGTAACTATTGTACATTAGACAGGTAGCATCCAGCTATCTACTCTGTAAATGATTTTTTTGTGTGTGTCCAAGTGTCAGTTTTTAAACACTAAGAAAAAAACTAGCGAGATTTATTGTTTGTCTTTGTCTCACTCCTCTAACAGATATTTTCACAGGTCGCTTTGCCATCTCATAATTTTAATTTAACTGTTAAACATTTCAGATGCATGTGCACCAGAATGACTGTTGCACCCTACTTTATGCTGGTTTGGTAATAAATCACTATTGTAATAAACCACACTGTCCTCTGGGAAAGTTGGAGCAGAAAACAGAGAGATATGAACTGCTTTTCAGCATACTTACTTACTTAACCTGATTATTTCATAAAAGAAAACTTTTTACATATAACTGCTGGATCACAGTAACAAAATGTGGGGGGTGGCAAATCAGAAAGTGCTCTTCTACTGAAGGTGAGGGAGGTGGCAGCTGTGGCAAAGCAGTGACATTACTCAGATGTTACTCCCTGTAACTGGCAGAGAGAACGTTGGAGCAATTCCTTCATTTCTGCTCTTCCTTTGTTCCCTAGTAGGGACTGTGACAGTTACTTACACCTTCCTGTTATCTTCTTTGTGTTTTCTGTATATGGGATGTTTTACATGTATTCTCCTTGTGATGCCCTAAAACCAGCTCTGCCCAGCTCCCAAGGCTGCATTCCTGTACTGAGGGGTCATTGACCTCCTGTGGTTTGTATTTACACCCCAGGGTGGAGCTTGGCCTCTGCTGTTATCCTTTGCCTGCACTCTCCAGGGCCTTTTTGATGCTACTGCAGAATCCAGCAGGCTTATGGCACATGGTGCCAGATCTTCAAAGGGGAGGAGCATCCCAAAGCTCAGTATTAGTATAATAAGCCCTATTGCCCAAGCTCTCTGCACAGTCCGAAGAAGGATAAGCTCTCCAGAAAGAAATTCAAAGTGGTGGAATTGGAGTTTCATTCGCTTCTGAAGCTCTTTCTGAAGGACCTCAGCTCTGACTATTGATGCTAGAAGGAGCCCAAGACATTCAGTCTCAGTGGGTTATATTAGCCTTTGAATATACTGCCCACCATCCATCATCCCCTACCTATTTCCTCCACAACCTTGCTAAGGAAGCATAATTGTCCTGAGGAGCAATCAGTGTGGGATCGGTGTGTGGCACTAACAAGAAATATGAACAATACATCCTCCCATAAACTAGTTTAGACAAGGAACTAAATTCAATTATTGAAGATACAGTATTTAAAAGAGTACTTACCACACTGGTGTTCATTTCTATGCTTAATTAATGAACTTGTCTCTGACTCTAAGCTTTCACCGTTTTTTTAACATCCAAAGTCCACAACCAAAGTGTCTCGAGCTTTGGATCAGTTCTTGTGAAAGTGGTTATGGTATTTTCTGAACTATGTCTAAGTGTCAATGGGTAACTTAACTTCCTGCATGCTAAAGAACTCCAAATGCCATTGGACTTCTAAGTTACAATCTTATTATATCACTTTTTAACTCACTCCTGCTCGTGTGGTAAAAAACCTGCTCTTACATCAATAAAAGCCTACTGCTATTCTTCATAGTAAAATCACCACCAATAGCATATTTTTAAATTATAGTTTACTGATCCCTGGCAACAGCCAACCATTGCTCCTGTCCTTTCTTTTTCACAGGGTGGAAGATCATTTGTGCTGTGCATCAACCTGACACACAATGCAAATTAAATTTGTTTAAGATAGAAGTCCAGAGCTGCGGCAGCCCAAGAGTATAAAAATGGCATGTTAGGCCAAAGGTCCTTCTAACACAGCAAACTGTAGCAACAAAGAGCAGATGTCTAGCGCAGTGTACAAAAACCAGTAATCCTGTAGTGACATTTGCTGAGAGCAATGTCCCTCTACTTACGCCCCCGTGGTTATTTCTTCTTATCTTTGCTCAATCACTTACTGAATCCATGTACGCTTTTACAGTGAACACCACTATCTATCAGTAGAATTTTTGTAGTTTATTTACTCATGTGTGAGAGATCACCTCCTGTGGTTTGTTCTGCATCTGCTGCTTGCTTGTTTTATGAGAATAATATCCCTGTCTCTTAGACTGAAAAAACAATTGTCCTCTATTTATTCTCTGTGTTGCTAATGGCTGCAGAGGCCTCTATTGTACTCCCTCCTCTGCAGTTTCTTTCTCATGCTAGCACTTGTTCCTCACAGAGCTGGTCCAGACCCTCATCATCCTCACTGCCATTCTCTGAACCCATTCTAGTGCCTGGGATGGGAGTCATCACATCCAAGAATACCCAAGGTGCAGGCATATGGGTTTCATTTATAGAAAAAAAAAGAAATCACTCACTCTTTTGTTCTGTTCTCTATTCCTTTCTTTGTAATTTCTAGCATTTGCTTTGTTTGTCTGACCTGAACACTTGAGCACTTGGTTGACATTTTAATAAAATTCTCAATTCCAATGGAAAGATGGTTTCCCTGAATGGCAGTAGAAGTCAGAGAGCCCAATATTTTATATATCAAGTTTTCCTGTGTGAATCATCTGATCTTTAATACTTCTCTCACTCCTGATTTTATTCCTAATACTGCCAGCCCCCATAATTCAGTGATGATTTTTAAAATCTTGGTTTGCTTCAGATCATTTTCAGCTGCTGCCTGCTTTGCATGTTGGAAGTTCATATCCAATTATTTGATGTAAATCAAAGCTTCCAGGCTACTACTCTATTTAAATTCTGCTTCAAAGCCATGCCTAATTTGAATAGAAAAGGTTAGCATCCCCTCTTTTTATTCAGAGATATATTTTAATTCAACACATGAGACAATCCTAAGATTTCTACCTTGGAGCGTTTGCAGTTCTTTTTTATAAATAAAATGTCCTTACACTATTTCTCACACGGAATTTTTCATAAGTTTTTTTCTTCTTTTTCTGTTAAGTTTGATCTATCATGTTTTATTCTGGTCCCGCTTCACTTTTCGCATTCCTTGGAAGTCCTTCATAACTCTCCACTTTTCCTTCAGTAACATCTATATTCCATGTGGAATGTACTAGGTATAAAATCTGAATTTCTGGATACTTGTTTTTTACAAAACTTATGTTACCACCTGACATTCCATATTGTCACTAATTCTCTTGTCATTATCTATTTTATGCATTTAATCCCTGAAGGACTGAGATGTTCCTCTTCTGTTGTGCAAAAGACTCTCTTGTATCTGTGCCACAGAGCAGGAAACTGCAGAAAAGGTGTTTTCCCTGTTTGTTCTGTGTTCTTCCACTACAAACATCTTCTGTTCTGACAAAAAAATCAATATTATCTGCTTGCTGATCATATGAAACATTCATTAAAGAAAACTCTCTGGGGAAAAAGGCTATCAGCAATGTCGAAGGCACGACACGTGATGTTTGGATAGGGAGAAGAGAGGAAAAAAGGAAGTATTTTTTGTTCTGGTGGTGGTGAATGGGAGTCAGTGCACTAAAGCAATGTTACACCTGATTCAGATTGTATGTGCAATTACATGCTAAAGAAAAAGAGGTATAAAACCACTTTTGAATGGATTTAAATTTCTTTGTGACCATATCTCATTTCTCTACTTGCAGCAGTCCAGTGGAGAAGCACAGCAGTATCCATCCAGTATATTTTTTCCATTTAACAATTTTCAGAATATTGATTCACTTAGAATACTGATTCAAACTATTCCAGGATAATTTTTTTTTTCTATTGAGTTTGTTTTTCCTCTTTCTGTTCTTGCAGTAGCATGGAGGAAAGTATTGTAATATGTGGCTTTTATGTAGAGTCTTATTCATCTGCTTCAGTGAGTTTGCTCATTGTGCATCCAAGCATTCAGTTGCTAAAATCAGGAGTATGTCTACAGCCTCTCTTGCATGTCTTACAATGCATAAAACAGTTGACACAAGGGCAAACAGAAATTTCAAATTATTTGTATAGTTTCTTAAAAATTTTGTTAGAAAAAATAATAATGAATTCTAAACACAAACTTATTTGGTAATTGACACTGAAATAGTATCTCTTTTTTTGTATTGACAGATGTGACATTTGCATTAAAAGAATTTTTGTGTATGTGTGCTGCGAGGAGGGACCTTAATAACTTTGGTTTTTTCTTTTTTTTTTTTTTTTTTTTTTTGTTTTTTTCTCATGAGAAATACTGTAAAATGAAGATTATGCTGGGATTATGAACAGACTACCAAACATACTAGTTGCAAGTGTTATGATAACATTTCTGGAGCTGAACATCACCCAGAGCCACATGAGACTTCTGTACTGACCCTCAGAGAAATTTACCATTGTAAGTTTTGTTTACCTTTTTGGACTAACTGCTAATGTAAATGGCCACTGCTCTGGAGACAACAAAGCTGTCATCGTTTATTATAGGGGGGCTTTCAGCAGAAGTCTTATCTAGGTTTATGAATGTGTGAGAATTATGCTTTCTTTTGTGTGCAAAGGTAATAGATTGACTTTTCTTTTAATCCTTTTAAATTTTGTGTTTCAGGACTGATGTGCTCACTGTGCAATGCCAACTTCATATTCAGCTTTGCTTTGCTCACATGCTGGCTGTTCGCTGTGCTTATCCTGCAGTTTGGTGCCTTCTCCCCTTGCATAGGGAGGCTTAGACTCACCCTGTGAACAGATTCATTAAAACTGATGTGCCAACTAGCATAGCGAACATTGGTGATGTCTTTTAGAAGTAACTTCATCTTACATAACCTGCATAATAATTTAACTGTCCACTTTTAAGAAAGACATGTGTACGTTGGGGTAGTAAGAAAAAACCTGAGACAGTTTAATTCCTTCCCACTTCAAACCTAGAAGCACATGTGTGGAAGGAAAGAGCAACACAGAGATATTGGGCTCCTGGGCAGAGAGAAGCAGCTGGAGATGAATTTCTCTAGACGGTCTGAGAGGACTACGTGGTCTTACCGATTGGGTAAAACTCCCTTCAAGCTTACAGGTGTTTGCACTGCACTCTACAACACTGTGTGCATGCATCCATTTTGCCAAAGTAAAAAATAATTGAAAATAAAGACAAGGAACAGAAATAACATGCTTAAGTTAATTCTGAAATGTTCAGTTTGTAGCAGGTTGCATCAAGGAAAAGTAAGATCAGAGAAGTAAGGTAATTTAATGACACTTGTACAGCAGGTTGTTTTAGGTCTGTCTCTTTAAAATCTGCCTTCTACTAGTCTGCTGTTTCATCAGTGGTCTATCCAGTATAGTGAAATTAAATGAGAATTCTGACCTGCTTCATTGCTTCTGTAAACATGCAGATTCAATGAGTTTCATCTTGTTCATTGACATAATTATCTAGGTCATCTGGAGCTTGACCAAAGTGAAAATTAATGGAAAGATTTCCATCAGCTTTAGTGGATTTTGAATCCTGCCTTTGGAGGTTGGAATAAAGATAACAGTGAGGAAGGAATCCACTTCTGAGCATAAAAAGAACAGATCATATTCCATATTTTGTTTTGATCAGTTAACGACTGACTTTAAAATACAAAATTGAATACAAATCTCATGATGTTTCTAACTGTATTATGAAGTGTCTTGATAGACATTTGTTATAAAGAGGAATATAACTTAAATTTAATATTATTAAAATTAGGTGACAGAATGTATAAGGGGAAACCATTTGCACTTCTTAATTTTAGTTCTGATGAAATATAGTTAAAGGTACTACCAAACAATGTACCATTTCGTGTTATTAAGTCAGTGAGTGATGCGTACTGGGTAAGGGCTTTGAAGTTCTGTTGGTAGCTAAAGAGGCAGATGGAATCTTGGGGACATTCATATATATAAGGACTGAAAGACCTTAAATAAACAATTTTTGGAGCTCCTAATAGCCAAAATTAGTAATAACTTAAATAAATCCATGGCTGTTGAATACTTCTGTACAGTTTCACTTTTTTTTTAGGCAGGACTCCCAGAAGCTTTCAGTAATAACATGAAACTAGACTAGTGCTTTGCTTCTAGAGTAAAACCACTGTTTAAAGTTACAAATCTAAACTCACGATCTTATGCAGAATAGTTCACTTTAAGGACTTAATAATCAGTTTAACTCAGGGCCAAGTTTTAGTAATTTGGTGCAGAATAAAATGCACTACAGTAAAGTAGCAACATAAAGGTTGTCTCCATTGGAATCTTGCTGTTGCTGGTTCCCTTCATGTTGAACAGTTTCCAGAAATGGAGACAGAAGACTGTATTTTTGTTGAAAAAAATACCAATTTGCAGCTGCTAGGAGATGTATTCTACTCTTGGAATTCTAATTTGGCTAAAGATTTCCCTGTTGCGAACCTCATTATTTTATGAAATTATTTACTGCAACTAAAAATATCACTAAGGATGCCTGTTGGGACATCAGATTGACTTCAAAAAGCCAGTAATCTCATTAGGTGTATTCAAAAGATTAGCTGCATCTATTATCTGTTCAAAGTCAATTAACTGACTTTTATTTAAAACCAGAAATCCTTTCTACAACTGTGCACATTTTTCTCTGTGACGATTACAAGACTAAACATATGTTAATAAGGAGTAAAATTTCAGAATACATTTATATCTAGGTCTCTCCTCATCATAAGCTTCTCAAATCTATTTCCTTCCAGTGTAGCTTATAAAAGCTGTTAAAGAAATGAGGTATATCCATCTTCAACCAGGAGTCTCCAGGTATCCAGTATTCTGCACGGTTCTCCTCCCAGTTTGAGTTGTTCTCTGAACTGTCCAGACTGATGCCACCAACTAGACCTGGGCAGCTAAATGTTGAAGTCTAATTACTTATCCAAGCTCTTACATAGCACCAATTATGTTTGGCCTTTTGAGCTTGTCTACAGAACTAAAGAGGTTTAAAGCTCAAAAGTGGGGACAGTAACTTTAAGTATGCGGGGCTGAAAGTGGTTATACTAAAAAAAACCCTTATTTTTTATCCTAATATAAAGTAATTTCTTGCTTACCACCTTACTCTTCTGGGCATATTTAAAATAAAACTATCTATAGATGTAGTGCATGGGGAGCAAGTGTGATAGTATTTATCAGATCTAATCTCTGATAAACAGTAGAGATGATAACTCAGAATTTATAGCATTCAGTATGTTGTATTTGATACTTAAATTGTTTTCCAAATTTGTGACTATCCAAATTTTGAGGCTGTATTTTGGAGCTGTTTGGTGATATGACACAATGTTTCCTTTCACTACACTTGGGAATATTTCTGAAGATCAAGGAATTTGGTAAGATTACTTTTGTGACGGTACAATTCTGAAACATTACTTTTTTTGTTCCTTACTGTTAGATTGGAGAGACTGAATGATTAGTATAAAAAAGCAACGAGACTTTTTGAATGGAAACAGTAGCTCACTACAAAGAGAGTTTAATAGATACTTGTGACTCATCAAAGGGGTATTTAAAATGCATTTATTGCTAAAGTTGACACAGCAGCAGCTGTTCCAACCCATGGAAAATGTAAAATTTTCAAATTTCAAATTCTTAAAAATTCAAATTTAAAATTTAAATTTTAAAATTTTAATATTAAAAATTTTCCCATGGAAAACCTGGGAATCTGTGACATTTTCTAAAATTCAGGTGCTTTTGCATCAAATGATAAACAGGAAATAAGTTCTACAGTAGTAGGCTTGCTGGAAGACTGTCATAAAAAGTGTTTTTCTAATTTCTGTGTAAAATGCAAGACTCTGTTTCAGATTTCTCTTACTGTACTGGTTTACAGGACACATCTTTACCATGAATACATTTTCCTGCTTGACCAAGACTGTTACTGTACCCCTAGGCAGCTTCGAATGTTTTTAAGGAGTAGCTAAAAGCCAAAAAATAACTGCTGAGAGAGAACTGGCCACTTTTAACTGTGTGTGGTTTTAATCCAGTTAATGTACTTTTAATTCTGGCTTCCACTCACCTAATATTTCCTCCCCATTCTCTTTTAAGAAGCTGTGGGGTTCACTGGGATCCCCACCACTGCTTGTTGGCTTCCTTCCTTCGGGCTGCCACCTGAAGATGTGCTGGCTGAGAGTGGCCATCCCTGGGTCCTTACCTCAGGGGCTTTTCTCAGCTCAGCCATGAACAGAGAACACTTTGCTGGTAATCGTTCTGTGCTGCCCTTCAGAAAAGTGCCCAAGTCACCCCCACGTTAATGACTGCTCACAGTCTTTTTCTTGAAAAGCTGTTGCAGAGGCTTTTATCTCCTGTTTCCAGCAGTTCAGAACTTTGTTCCAGTTTTTGCCCTAACCATACTCTCAGCTAGATTCTCTTCTTTGCCTTAACTTCCACCTGTTAACCTGATTTCCCAAGAGCACAAGGCTTATGTGATCACACAGCCCACAACCTTCATCCTCATACTTAAATCTGTTCCCCAAATGAAACAATCTGATAAATGAGCAGAGGTCTACATGAGAATGAATTCCCTTTAAGGGTGTAAAACCTGGTCATCTGCTGGGGGAGCAACAACCGAATTAATGCAACTAATAGCTGGCCTGCCTTGATTGCTACCAGCCAATCAAAACATGCTTTGCTTGGTGAGCAGCAGAAGGAGGCACTGCCACGTAGCTCAGGAACAGGGGAGCGAGCCTTTGTCTGTGTATGTTGTGGAGTGGAGGAAAGAGAGACTATCTGTGAGTTGGTGACGTTACCAACAAATCGGGATGTGGATGGAAATTTTAGAAATGTTGGGGCAAGAGAAGACAGAAAAATGCAAGAGACTTGTGTTTTTAGTTTCTCAAGGCTCGTAGTGTAAACTTCCTTAAACCAAGGTAAATGTCTGCCCACGAGTTTATACTGTTGAACTAACGCTCTGGTAACAAAACATGAAGGCAGTCTTTACAGAGTAAGGCAGCAGAGTTACACGTTGGCCACTAGAGAGCAATAGAAAACCAGTAGTTGTATGCTTGGTACAGCAAAATCTGAGCATGCGACAGCCATGTAAGGCTTTTAAAAATACAGATGCAGAAATTAACATCATAATGTAAAATTACCCTCTTGACACTTCTTGATAGTCCTAATGCCCTCCAATCAAACCACATAGCAGGAGGGAGCACTCTGGTAATTAGTAGCAACCTGTACCTAAAGAAACCTCTAGAACACATCATCTAATGTACGCGCTTCACTTAAACACTTGAAGCAGGAAGGTGTCATACACCATGAAGATCAGCTGCAGAAATGCAAAGCAACAACTAAGTTTCTCAGAGTCCAAGCCTGCATTACTGGAGGCTGGGAAACTTTCACAATTCAAACTTCTCTGGCTGCTATTTTAAATCCTGAGTATTGTCATTGTATGCAGTTTGTGCTTGCACGGTTCAGAAAACAAAGATTGCATTTTTCTTTCCTAAGTGCTCTGAATGCTTATAAAGTAGTCTGTTTCCACCCTGGAAGCCAAAATGTTCCACTTAACTCAGATCTACCAAGTGCATTCACAGAATGTACACCCAAAAGAAGCTCTTTCCTCTCCATTCCCAGAGTCCAATAGACAGACTGTGCTATTGCATTACTGCAGCCTGTAGAGTGAAAAGACCATATCCAGCTACTATAGTTATGATAGTGTCTTGAAGCGGGATAGGAGAAGCTGTTATGTGAGGGTACTGCAATAGCTTAGAGATGAATTGTCTCCAAAACGGCTCCCAAAGTGACCTTTTTCATTTTCAGCTTGGGTTATCACTGCTGGTTTTCTCAAGTTTTCCAATACATTGCTTTCTTACTTTTTTGGGAGGGCTTGTGAATCTAGTAAAATGCAAAGCAAAACTGTTCCAAGAACAGCTCCTGGAGCACCTGATTGATCTTGTAGTGTATTTCCCCACCCTCTTTATTCTCCTTCCTCCTGAGCCTTCTCCAAACACAGCTATTTCATAGTTCTGTAGCTGAGGTGCAAAGCTGAAGTTCTACAGCAGCAACTGTCTACCTGTGGCTCTCATGGCTCCACAAGCCACGATCAGTATTTGATGTCGGATAAACTTGTCAGAGGGTGGAAAAAAAGGCTGACAGCAGGAGAAGCAGCAGCAGCAGAGGATGACAGGACCAGTCTCACAGGGGATTGCAATGGTGCAAAGGATGCAGGAAGGGCTGTAGAAAGCAAGACCAACTGTGAAGTAAATAGGCTACTTGCTTGGGTGCTGCTTCTATTAGCCCCTTAGTAGCATTACCATCTCCTACTTAGGTAACAACCCTTACCATCACTAAGTGAAGGCCCTCCCTTTAGGGTCCTTAGCAGGTTGTCGCGGTCGGGCGCACAGAGGTCCGACCACCTCCCAAAGGGAGAAGGGTTGAGGGTAAATTGGGACATCTCCCCACCAAGCTCGCAAGCAGACACGGAGACCAAAAGGAGTATCTAACAAGTTTATTACTAAATATATTCAAATAAAACCTTATTTACTCTATGGAAATATTACGATATTAAAGAACACCATGCCCACCCATTCACTCCCTCTCTCACCCACCGAGAGATAAGGGCAAATAAGGACTTAATTATGTCAAAATACGACCTGTATGTGTGGATGGTGCGTGTGTGTGCGTGCATGTGTCCTTTCGGCGTTTAGTGATGGTCTCCGTGGAACGGCGACGATGTCCGACCGGCAGACCTGGACTGTTTCCAGTGACGTCAGCAGCTTGTAGCTTTTCGGTGCGATTGGAGTTTCTCTCTCTCTCTTTCTCTTGCAGCTTGGAGTTTCTCTCTCTCCCTCCGACGGTGGCGTCGGCTTTGTCTTTTCTGGCAGTGCAGCTTTCGGTGCAGTTTCTTCGGCACCACTTCTTCACTTTTTCTGGCAACGCGGCCTTCTGCGGCGTGGCTTTCTGCAGCACGCGGCTTCCAATGGCCTCTTGTTGCAATTTCTTCTTCTTGCTGCAGCTTGCAGCTTTTTTTCTGGATTCTTTCAGTTTTGGCTCGTGGCAGCAGCTCACGGCGGTGGCAGCGATTGCGCACCTTACGGCCGGCGGCAGCTCACGGCTTCTTTCTCTCCCCCGGATTCCTGGAGCAGTGGGAGTCAGCAGTTCTGTCCGGCGGCTCTCCGCGGCAGCTGCTCCCTTCTCTCCGGTTGCTTGGTTTCTTCAGGGGGCTGCGCTGACAGCTCAGTTCAGTTTCCCCCTCTCTGGCTGCTTGGCTTCTTCAGGGGGCTGCGCTGACAGCTCAGTTCAGTTTCCCCCCCCTCCTCCTTGCTCCTCTCCGGCAGCAGCGGTGGAGGGAGGGGGGGGGTTGCACTCAGCAGGAGCGATGTGCTCCCTTTGTGCAGTGAGGCGGAAAAAAAAGAGAGTTTGTTTTCTTTTTCGATATTTATGGCTGGCGTTATCACGGTTCCGGTGTCCTGGAGGATTTATGGGAATTGCAGAATAGATTTATGGGAAATAGAGTTTTTTGCTCACTGTTTTAATAAGGCAGAAAAATCATGTGGTCGGTTCACCACACAGGTACGCTCACAAGTGTACAACTAGCACTGTGGGGTGGGTGAGGCACAGGACAAGTTGACAAGGAAAAAAAGACCTCTCAAGAGCTGGGAATTAAGAAGTCACCCAAGAAGACTTGCAAATGGTAAGGCAAGGGATGAAGTGGCAATTGCAGCAGAATTACTCCCTCTCTGGTAGTCTAAATAGGTTCAGGGCTGGAGACTAATCGAGAAAGAGGAGCTGTGATCTGATTGAGCCTGACTCATCCCTGCAAGGACAGCATTCATGTGACAGGGAAAGGAAACGGAGTACCTTTGAAAGCAAGGTTAGAAAATCTAGGGAAGGGATTGAATTTATGTGGCTGGAAAACAGAGGAAGATGCAAGTTGACTCTCAAGCTTTCCATAACAAAATATCTCCTGGATGACATTGTATATTCTGGCCTTATTTAAATAGAATAATCTATTTGCATTTGTTACAGGAAATTGCTGTTCTACCCCCAGAGCAGGCTAGTGACAGGCGTCCGAGTGGCAGAAGTGCTGAAACAGATAACCGATTCCATTTTACTGATACAAGGTATATTTATTGCACTCTGAACTGTTTCAGATACAGATAGATGAGCTGAGAAAACATTTTGACTAGCAAACTACTTCTTGAATTATTACTTTTGTTACAGAACATAATTTATTTTAGGAATGTTTCTAATTTTTCTGGTTTTACAGAAAACGATCTGCTAAGAGTAGCTCACTGTTACGAAACTTTGCAACTGGCCCCTGCTGCCCAAGAGAGGCTTGGAAACAGAGTATAGAATTACAAGGGTAAATATTTATTCATGTGCATGTGG
Organism: Eurystomus gularis; assembly: GCA_013400335.1. Classification (NCBI taxonomy): domain Eukaryota; kingdom Metazoa; phylum Chordata; class Aves; order Coraciiformes; family Coraciidae; genus Eurystomus; species Eurystomus gularis. The sequence goes on along the minus strand of VZZY01021106.1, from coordinate 39,041 downwards.
TGTCAAGCCAAACTGGGCCACAATTACTGTGGTTTTACAGAAGGTTCTTATACTCTTCAACCATTCAGGTATGACATGATTTGACTGATTAGTAAGACCCACACACTGATTACTAATCATAGTAAAACTTTGCAAAGCAACTGTATTTCTGCAGCATTCTTGCTGCTTGTCTATTGATCCAGATGGCCCTGGAGTCAGTCTTGCTGGAGTTACTTATCTACGATACTAGATGACTGGTTTCAAAGATGTGTTAGAGGGGCTAGGATGCTGCCTTTATCTGGGTTGTTCATGGGTACCCTTCATCCTTCACGGACAGCTCTGTGCTTCCAAGAAGCAAAGTCCTTTTTTCCAGGGCTGAGCTGTCCGTTAGGTTGTTTTAGCTGAGCATGAACAATACCAAAAGTCTCCAGTAAAATTCTGCTACCTTACTACATTGCAGTGTATAATGTGAGCTAATATATATTAACAAAATTAATACACTTTCATATTATAAAGACTGACATACACAATTCCTACCTATAACTGCTTACATTACAATGTACACCCATGATTTTCAGCCCTTTGTTATATCAACAGTAATCTTTTTTTTTCAGACAGAAGCTTTTTCAGACCGTTCCTTACATTAAAGTTGAGAGTAAAGTACCTTTGAGCGTGCTTTTAACCTTCCATTGCACCTTTTCCGCTGGAAAACCATGGACTGGATATGTCTAGGATCCTGCTCTAGAAGGGGGGTTGGACTAGATGATCTTCAGAGGTCCCTTGCAACCTCTACCACTCTGTGATTCTGTGTGTGTGTTTCGTTTAGATGTGGTGTTGGGGGATATGGTTTAGAGGAGAATTTGTAGAGTAGGGTTGATGGTTGGACTCGATGATCCCAAGGGTCTTTTCCAACCTGAATGATTCTATGAAATAATGGTTTTAGACAGCAGATAAAGGTCATTTTGTTCTCTGTTTCTTTTTAAATCTCGGCATACAGCTTGTTTTTCTGAACTCTGTTAAGCACTGAAGTGAGATTTTCAGAGAAATGTATTGTAATGCCAAGATTTTGCTCCTGCATGGTACTAGTCAGCTTGCAGCTCATCATTTTATATTGGAAGTTAGGATGTTCTTCACCACTGTGCACCACTTTTATCTATCCAAAAATGTAATCTGCCATTTACTGCCTAGTTATTCAGTCTTATAAGGTCCTTCTGCAGGTCTTCAGTGGGCTTTTGTCTTTACGTCCCTAAATAACTTGATATCATCACAAGGCTGTCACTTGAGTGCCCAGCTCCCTTTCCAAGTCACTTGTGAGGATGCTGAGCTGGCAGAGATGGCTACTATAGTGCATTTATCACCTTTATACTACAAGTATTGCGGACTCACTCCCACTTCCCATGTTCTATCTTTAACCAGTTATTTCATTCCAAGACATTTGGTCTTATGCCATTACTGCTTGGTTTCTTTGACAACCTTTGACAAAAGCCTGCTAGAAATCCCAACAGGTTCTATTAGCATTTTAAAAACTTCAGTAAACTACAGTGTTCCAAACTCCACCATTAACAGTGCTTTCTTACACTGCCAATCAAAAGATGTAACAGCCTCTGAGGACAACATCTCATTTTTGGAATAAAAAAATTAAGAGTTGAGAGGATTCTTTTCGCCCAGAGTTCTGTGTCTGATAGCTTTAGCTTTCCTTTTCCTTTTTTTGTGACCCGATGAGCCTATCCCAAAACCGGAGATCCCTGAAGATCCAGTGTTCACGTCTCAACAATGTTAAGCATAGGTCAAGCCTTGTTTCCAACCATTCCAGTACAGAGTTGATTGGAAGATGTAGCTTACTTGTGGCTCCTCTTGCCACACAGATTCCATGCTAAGAGAACAATTAGCAAAACATGACTTTGAAGTCATGTATCAAAAAGCTCCATTTTAAAGATCTGGAAAGACTTTGGGCCCTATGCTAAATACGGTTGCCTTTTTAAGCAGAATGGTTACACACTGCAGTGACATTAAGCCACTTTTAAAGGGCAAGATGCTGGCAGTTAAAATCCTTGTTCTCCCTTCAAATTGGACTAAGAACAGTTTAGTTACGGAGAAATGTGGAAAAAAGCATCTGAAAATACGCAACTACTACACCATCGTGCTACTTATCTGAGCAATCCCTGTGAAGCGTATGCCCACGCCATACACTAGCAAAACACGGTGGTATCGGGGGGAATGTGGAGAGACTTTTGGGAAGGGCAGCTCTTCCTCCGGCCTGTTGTCCTGTCAGAACCCCCGAGGGACGGCCAGCAGGCAACAACCCTACGGCGGCACAGCGCCGCACTCACTCTTGCCTGCCGTCTTTGCAGGTGCTTCATCACGGCCCGACTCTTCCCCGCGGCTCGCACTGCGTTCCACAGGCAGCAGACCCCCGGGCGGGCACGGGCTGCGCTCCCCCGGGTGC
>VZZY01021106.1:0-36176 GCA_013400335.1 Eurystomus gularis | reverse complement strand
CGCCGCCCGCCCGGGCTGCCGCGGGGCGCGGTCGCCCCAGGACGGGCCCTGAGCGAAGGACGCGTCCCTGCCCGGGAGGAGCCGCCACGCCTCTGCGTGAGTGGGCTGGGGCCCGGGAAAACGGGAGTTCCTGGCCGGCGGGGGCTGCCGTCCCGGGGACGCCATCAGGCCGCTGTGGTCTCGTCTGGGCTGTGGAGCCGTTGTCCAGCAGTTTGCCACCGTGGTCTTCTTCCCGAAGAAAAGAAGCTTTCGGGTTAGTAACTGTATTCCTGAGCAAAATGGAACATTCTTTACTTTTCTATGTATATTGTGTTCTTTAGACTATTGTGGCATAAGATGCGCTTAATTAAATCCTGCATTAAATTTTGTTCCAAGAGAATCTGTCATAGGAAAGTACTACGTTAGACACTTAAAATAATTCAGACGTACAAAATGACTTGAATTTCTTCTAAATAAGTGATCCAGGCTTGTCTTAGATGTAGCTAAAGTGTCCCAAAATAAACGTTTAATAATAATAAATAAAAAATCTGTTTTGTTATTAAGAAGACCAATGGTATTTTACAGGATTTTGCTGGCATTCTGTTCTGCATTGTTGCCACAGTAAATGGTTGTAGTCAAGGCCCTTTTTCTTGCACATGCAGGTAGTATGTGGTGAATTGTAGCAGGAATTAAATCCGTAAAAATTTAATTTCAGCACCTACATCAGTGTTTTGAGAACTGGGCACGGAGGGATATGTGCTTTCAATGGGAGTCTCCCCCTCTCCTCTCCCATGTCCTTCGATGCCATACTGCCTTGCTTTATTGCTTACAGGCCCAAAAGCTTAGCGTAAGGTAATGCTAAATCCTAGTCAGTGTGCCTTGGAAACACGGAGAGAGATTTTGAAAATGGTTGTAAGTTGTGTGGAATGATGAAATGTGCAGCATAAATTTAAAAGCTGAGCATACATGTAGCGATAACTCTATAAACATCTCTGAGCGCTCTCTAAATACTACTTTTGATAACCGCAGTGATTTCAGAATGCCTTGCTTAGCTGATTGCGAGAAGACCACCAAGAAATTGAATATGTCAGAAATGTGTGTGTTGCAGATAATATAAAGCTAGGCCTCAGTCCTGGAGCCACAGAGAAGCAGACCTCCCTTTCGGTAGAATACTGTATAGTCCATCTGTGTACCTGGTTTCTTACAATGCCAATAAATGTCAATAAATCGGATAGTTTTTCACCTATGCATACTAAAAATAGGGATTTACTTTTAATCGGTGTTTTGCATGTTTGTCATAAGTAGTAAAGATTTTGAGTGCAATTCTTTTCTGTAGAGTGAAGTAACTGTGTATTTTATAATAAAAGTATGCTCTGAAAACCTGGTGCATGGTCTTTGCTCTTAATTCTCTGCATAGACATTCCTTATTGATGTAGATGGAAAAACGTCACTGGAATTTCAGATGCAAAACTGTTATGACTACAGGAAACAAGAATTTGAAAAATTATGTGAAACAAAATGCCTTTTTAAGAAGAAGTAATTGTAGGTAAAATTTCTTTGGTGTGTTTGTATAGTTTGCCTTTAATACAAAATCAACTTTTCTAATAGTACATTGTGTTATACTTGAGTGAAGCACTTTGGATCTGTCCTGATGACTAAAAGTAGTGACTCATAATTGCAGCTACGTAGTTGGATCAGTAGAACAGTTAACTCTGCCTAACAGAGATAAGTCAATTGATATTAAATGGATAGCATATGGCATATATATAATTGTCAAGCACAGACAAGGTCATCTTAGAGATTTAAATTTTTCACAGAGACTCAGATTATACACACTGCGTTTATATGATGCACGGTGTCTTCCAGTTCTCTTTAAACTTTTCCTGCAGGAGACAATGGGCTTTTCAGCACCAAAGCAGGCTTTGATTGTTGGATGCCCTCTTTGAACTTAGTGTACGAGAGGTGCCTGCTTAGCTGAAGTCAGGTCTTACTTATTTGACCACATATGATAAATGGATGAGTGCTTGTCACACTCATTCCATTGGTGGTTGTTTTTTTTTAAAATCTTGAATTGTATGCTGCTAAAGCTCCAGAAAAGAAATACTTTTCTTTGAAATGATGAATGAAGTATTGGTGTGTTTGTAGTAAATGGAGATTTCAGGAGTGTAGAATAATGGGAAGACACTGGCAATTCCTGTCTGACAGTGGCCACATCAGCAGTTTGTAATCTACTGCAGTGCAAAAAAAACTTGTACTGGATGAATTTGGCACAGTCAGGCTGCAGAGGATCTTTCTGCCTATTTTTTTTTCGTTTGTTTGTTTTTAATAGCTCTTTCTTTTCAAATGTATGCAAATGTGATATCTGCTGTTTGGAATGCCTTTTGACTGTTGTGGATCTGTTGATCTCTGTATCTTGAGCAGTAGGTTCAAGATGTATTAGTGAAAGGTGGGAATATTTCTTTTTATTAAATGCACCTTTAATGTCACTGGATTGCAGATATTAGGTAGAAGGAGTGAATGAGAAAGCTTGGTTTATCATCTTTCTGTTTTTCTTTCTCCATATACCTCTAAGTTTCTGCTTAAAATTCTTATTTATTTCTTTGTTTATTTTTAACTGGGGCCTCTAAATTTTTTCAGTTCCTCCTAATTCAGGTACTTCATTGTATTTCAAAGTATTTTAACACTTTTTCTGAATCCATTCCCATAAAGACAGGAACTGGAACTGATTTTTAGCATGACTAGTGTCTCTTATTCCGTTCTTCATCCAGTCTGTTCTTGTGTTTGCCATTCAGACTGCTTGTAGACTTTTGGGTCTTCCTTTAATGTTATCTTTGGATTAGTCTATGTCTGCATTTGATTGTAACTCAAAAGATCCAGCATATGTCTTTTAATTAGATCTTCTAAAGCATATTCCTTCTTTCCCCCTACCTCCCTGCCCTACCATGGAATGAATGCGTGCAGAATTTCACCACTTCTCTCTGTGCATCAATGTTCTCATTTTTCTGAAGTAAACAGAAAAAGCAATAAAAAAAAATAATTACAATGACAATGGGATTGTTTTATCCCAAATAATCATAGAATAGTTTGGATTGGAAGGGACCTTAAAGATCATCTAGTGCCAGCCCCTCTCCGTCATGGGCAGGGCCACCTCCCAACAGACCAGATTGTGCAGAGCCCCATCCAGTCTGACCTTGAACACATCCAGTGGTGGAGCATCCACAACTGGGTAAAGTTGTGATAAAGTCATGATAAAGTGGACCTGTTTGCATCAAAACTTTTCTTGTTAACTATGCAGTGTTCAGGAAAGATTGGTGAAAAAATAGCTAGGGAGACAACAGTGGTGTCACTTCAGCATCACTTAGGTACTCAGGTCTTTTTCACCTTGTACTGGGTCTGGCTGGGATGTAGTTAAATTCCTTCACAGCGGCATATACTGTGCTGTGTTTTCTATTTGTGGCTGAAACAGTGTTGATTAACACAGCATTTTTTTTTTCTTGTTAGTGAACAGTGTTTGCACAATGTGAAGGTTTTCTTTTTCCCTCCTCTGCTGCAGTCAGTAGACATGGGGTGGGCAAGAGATTAGGAGGGCACACTGCTGGGACAGCTGACCAGAGTTGGTCAAGGGGATAGTCCATACCATATCATGTCATGCTTAGCAATGAAAACTGGCAGTAGAGGAAGAAGAAGAGGAGAGGGGGGGTTGGCTTCTGAGGTGGCGGTTGCTCTGAGACTGGCTGAGGTCTGCTCCCTGCCTCTTTCCTTCACCTGTTAAACTGCCTCTATCCTGACCCGTAAGATGTCTTGCTTTTTCTTGGTTCACTCTCCTTCCTTCTCAGGCAGGGGTGGGGAGCCAGCCTGCAGAATAGGATCAACCCACTGCACTTCTGAAATGCAGCTGCAGTAATTCCAACAACATTGGAAACCTGGGTTCTAGCAACATGGTATTTGCCACATGTCTGAACAAAAGCTTGGTTCCAGGGTTACATACCTATTTGTTTTCACTTCCATATATAAAACTGTTTGAGTTGGGAAAGTTTAGAAGGTTACGAACCTGTTCGTTGAATTACCTCTGTTAAATTTTTCTAGTGTCCTGTTGGACTGAGCAGCCCAGATCTTTCTAGTAAATTGAAGCATTCTTAAAATATTTGACGGTGTTTCTTGTATACTTCCTTGCTCTTTAAAGGTTGGATCCTTTTTCATGTTGTCCCATAAGGTGAAGTTTACAGTGTTTAAAAAACCCAAACAAACAAAAAACAAAAACACCAAAACAAACTGCTGTGTTTTTAATACTTTTTTTTATGTTCAAATATGTTGATGGCATAAAGTGCTCTATGCTTATCTTTTGGTTAGTTCATGTGGAGGGCGGTTTCAGTATCAATGGATAGCTGTTAACAGTGAAAAAAGGCAAATATTGATTTAACTTCACCCTTTCAAATTCAATTTCAGTTCTTTTATAAAGCTAGAAGTCTTTTTTTTCTTTGATAAAGATAGAACTCTTCAAAGCATCTTTGGTCTGGATCTTGAGCTCATCAAGATATGTTATCATTCCCCTGAAATAACAGTAGATTTCCTGAACATAGGCCTACCATCATACTTGTGTGTCAACAAGGTTCATCTTAAGTCTGATAGTAACAGGGGAAGAATGGTCCATCTGAGACTACCAGAAACATGGTTTTCTTTCCTCTTTAGAATCTGGGTAATAGAGGGCATAACATTAGAATTGCTTAAAAAAATATAATCACATCATGATACAGTAGTCATGTATACTTTCCTCCTTTCTAGGATGCTGTCATTGATCTGTTTCTCACAGCGGGATATAGAGGGTTTTCACACAAGGCTGTACAGCTGTCTGCATTGCAATGAGATGTGATTACTACAGTCCTAAGAACTACCTACAGAGGAGTTTTACAGACATGCAGCCATCCATATGTTAAAGAGTGAAAAGCCCATTCTGTTGTCCTTAACCAGTTCTTATTTTTACTCTTGTTTGAGGCTACATCAGTATGCTTGCTCTTTGTAGAGTCCCATCTGTAGAGCAGTATTCCTATAGCAGTTAGGGATATTGGCAGATGGAGCACAGGGAGATGCAAGGAAAACTTCCTAAATCTGATGCTTAGTCTTGTCAAGCCATTATGTAGATATACCATAGTGTAAAGTTTTCTTCATTCATGTAGGATTATTGTAATAGGATGCTACTTAGGTGAGCTCAGTGCTGTGCTTTCGAAGCTCAGATCAGGCCCTGCTTTCAGTAGATAGACTTGGAAGGGAAGTGGATTTCAGAAGCAGAAGCCTTCTGTAAGATGTGTTGAAATCTAAAGGAACCTAGAAATAAAGTCATGAAATATGGTCTATGCATGAATGCAAGTCTGTGCAACAGTACGTCTGTAAGTAAGTGTGTGAATAGGAAAGACATTGAGTAGATTTTACTTGCTGCTGTTGGCTTTAGACTTTGTTCTGGTTCGTGTATGTCTCAAAAGCCTAATTTAGTTGTTTGTTTTCCAGATAACAGTGGTCTCAGTCTTGGCAAAATCTTACACTGAGATCTTGTTCATGTTAAATATAGAAGAGAGACAGTAAGAGTGCTGGAACCTGTAGGGCCAAATATACTGCACAAGTTAACGTGGTGGTTTTACACTGATACTACTGTTCTCCCTCTGCCTTCTGTTGGATTGTTTATTTTGCTTAATTGACGCATTCTGTATTACCAGGATGGAGTGAATTATTTATATGCTTGTCCGCATACATAGAAGTGATTACACTGTGATATTAATAGAAGTGAAAGCAATTGATTTTGTAGCTGCAGATTGTTTTGACTTCATTACTTGGAGAACATGTGAAGTATAAATAACATTATGTTATGAATTAGTCTTCGAGACTGGATCTGAATCACTGGCACTGATTAGAAACAACTTTCTGTACTTCAGGAATTTTCATGCTAGCTTTAAAATCCTTGTATTTAAAAACAAACTTATAGTTGTGTGTATCTAGTAACAATTGTAATCACTCCTTTTTTCTGCCAGGATTCACAAATGAGTGGCACATGCAGTGTTTCATTGTATCTTTTCCTAAGTTAAGGGCTGTATATGAACTGAAATCATATGTTGCTGCCCAGTTCTGTTACCAAGTGTCTTTCTTGTTAGGCTTATAAGTACATTTCTTAAATGTAAAATTTTTCATAATATGGAAGATACAGCATGAACTCTTTAGGTTTTGATGCATAGCAGATTATTTTATGAATTGATGAACATTTTGAATAAGAGCAAGCATTAAAGGATTATTTGATGGGGTATGCTTTGCTTAGAGTTAATGGTTGTGTGAGCAGAACACTATCAGTGGTATATTAACAGTAGACTTGCACTCTGTAATTCATAGCTATAGACTATAGCTAGTCTGCTAATAGTTCAATTATTAGTTTATTGTTTTTCAGTGATCGGTGAATCGTAACTGACTTAATCTTCTGCTTTTTATTCTTTAGTGCTGCAAGTTGATTGAATAAAATTAAGAACATGGAATATAATATGGATGCAGTTGCTTGAGCACCGTTTCTTCCAAAGTGTATATTCTGCAGATTGGTGGCCTGAATGATTGATTGATAAGCAGCATACACAAGACTAATATCAAGAAAACATTTTGTCTCTTGATGCTGTATTTGACAAAACTGGTGCAGAGTCACATCTTCTGAAATGCAGTTGAAAAAAATGAGGGAAATATTACCAAGATTGTACCCTGGCCAAGTTAATGATAAAAATAATTCCTTAACTACATCCCCAAAGCAATCTTCTGAGGATAAAACAAATCCATCAAAAGGGGATGATGACCAAAACTGCTGTTATCAAGGGACTGAGGCTGAGAACAGTAAGTTGTCACTGATAAGCTGTATGAAATGCACAAGTATTCAGAAAATTTCAATGCAAGATATAGAAAAGCATAAGAAGCTTGGGTGGACTGAAGACAAAAATTTCATCTGCAAGAAGTGCAGTCATGTTACACCACCAGCATTCCATTTTGTTCCTGAGGGTGCCAGTGCTGTAGACTTTGAAAAACATGAAAAAAAATCCCCAAGTAAAACCCAGAGAACATTTAAAGTTAAAAACTTCCTGCCTGGTAAATACTACTGTGATAAATGTAGGTTTTCGACAAAGGATCCTTTACAGTATAAAAAGCATGTAGGTCAACATGAAGAAATTAAATTTATTTGTTCCCACTGTAGTTACGTATCCTACACCAAAGGAGAATTCCAGAGACATTTGGTGAAACATACTGGAACTTTTCCATATAAGTGTAAATACTGTGAGTATGGTGCTGTTAGACATGACTATATAGTAAAACATACAAAAAGAGTACATGAAACACCCACCAAACAGCTGTCGAATACTATAATAAACCACAAGCAAAAGAAGCCGAGTCAAAGCACTTTATTTGAAAAGCATAAATATGATAGAATTCATTTTCAGAATGAACTTTCAAAGTCATCTTCAAATATGGTTTGTGAAACTCCAGGTAAGGCAACTAAAACAGTCTGTTCATCTCATGATGTACAATGTAGCATAAACACAGCATCCGTCCAGGATAAAACAATGTTGGAGGCATCTGAAATAAGTGTATGTGAGAATCAAAGTGTGGAAGTTGAGGTTTATTCGCCAAAAACAGAACCTCTGCAACCTGGGATGCCTTTAACAGTTATTGCACCATCTGAACTTGTAGTTCCTTCTAACTGTTTAGCTCAGATAGTGGAGATTAAAATAGTGAATGGAACACAGCAGCTGGTTCTTAAACTAATTCCTATGAAAGAAGCAACTTACAAACATGTGAATGGTGCTGAAGAGGAACTCGAGAATCAAGGTATAGAACGATCTGTGGAAGAGAAAAAAACATCTTCTGTGTCCCAAAATGAGTTACTGACCATGGAAGTGAATGTAGACAAATTATCCAGTGTTACTAAGCAGCTTAATTTGGATAGTACACATGACAAGAATTCTGAATGTCTTTGTTTTTCTGATTCTCAACTCTTGGACTGTAACTCTGTATCTGTACAGAGGGAAGATGCATCGAAATTATGCTTTCATTTGGTGAAAGGTATTGATGTCCATTCAGGTGTTATAGAACTTTGTTCTCCATCTCTGACCGTGAATAGTACTGAAAAAAAGAGTGATCTGAAATCCTTAAGTTGGGAAGTAGATGGAAAAAATAACTTACATTATGACTTGTATTGTTACGAAGAAGGTATGGATATATCCCCTCCAAAATATGCTGCTCTTTCTGAAGGTAAAAGTTCCAAGAACATTTCAGTAGAGGCTGCTCAGGAGGGCAGAAATTCTTCTTCTGCCATCCTTAAACAAAAGGATGTGTTACCTCTAAAGAGGGATAACAAAGAATGTAGGAGTCTGACAGTCAGCTCTAGAGAAACACATTCAGCTGGTAAGGGTTTTGAGAAAAAATCTGTTACATCTTCTGTAGCAGGAAAAAATTTTCACATCATTAAAACTCCATCTTGTGAGGATGTGAGTTTTGACTTTAGGCAAGTAAAGAGAGATGAAACCATAAGTCAAAAGAACAGTCTTCTGGAATCATTAGAACTACAGAAGATGGAAAATAAAGGCAACAATTTTGAGGGACCTGTTATTTCGTCTGTATTTTCTCTTAGCTCTGGGGCTGAAAATGTTCCAGAGGGTGTCAGATGGGATGATACAACATACAATAAGAAGTCAGCAACACTGCTGTGTAGAAAGATTGCTCAGCTCATGTCTACTGCTGAATCTAACATGAAATCCATGCCTTTGAGATGTCAAGCTTCTGGTAAAAAAGTGCTTTTCCCTGAGGAAAATTCATCAAGCTGTGAGAGAGTTGTTCCTGCCACTCAAGTGGAACAGTCTGCATCTTTGCCTCAAGTGCATGGTGGCAACAATGCGATCAGTAGCGAAGAACATAGCCATGATCAGTGGCTTACACTTGCAAGAGCACCTAAAAGCAGGGTAATTAAAAATTCCCATGTTGCAACTCCAGTGTTTATCCCCAAAGGGACAATGCTGAGAGTGCTGAATGCTACTGGCAGTCAAAACTCAAATGGAATAGAGAAGACGACTGAAACCTCGGCTCCTTCTGTGTATTGCAATGAAATGTTTCTGCCTCGCCCAGTTCCTGTCAGTGTTTCTGAGACACTTAGCAGTAATTTGCCATGTCCGCCTAATCAGAGTGAACCAAATGCTGAGTCCCGAAGTATATCACTCAGGCAAAGACCAAAGCGAGAGGCAAGTGTTAGAACTAACAGCAAACAAACTGGTGTAGCATTTCAGAAAAGCAGTGATGTGAGTAAGCAAAGCAAACCCTATTCAAAAAGTCAACTAGGTCCCAAAAATAAGGCAAAACAAGGAAGTTTCAGGGAACTTCCTAAGAGGAAAACAAGAACTCGGTCAGAAACCAGTTCAGGTTCTGACATGTCTTATCTGTTGACAGCGAGACGTCTTCGGCTTGTCCCTCTGAGGATGAATCAGTTGATAAAATGCCCCCGTCGTAACCAGCCAGTTGTGGTACTAAACCATCCTGATGTTGACTCGCCAGAGATAATTAATGTCATGAAGACTATCAACAAGTATAAAGGTCAAGTTCTGAAAGTAGTTCTGTCAGAAAGGACAAGTAGTTGTCTTGGTGTCAAACGTTACCGAAAGCGTCTTACTCTTCAGAATGTTGAGACAGGAAACCAAGCAAAAAAGCAGAGTATGCTAAAAATGAAACTAAAAAAGACCCATAAAAACAACTACCAGGTGGTGGAAACTTCACCAGCTGAAACACTTCAGTGTCTGTTTAAGTGCTGGTTTTGTGGAAGAGTATATATGGACCAAGAAGAATGGATAAGTCATGGACAGAGGCACTTGATAGAGGCAACCAAGGGTTGGGATGTTCTTTCTCTTCCAGCAAAAAAGCATTAAGTGAGAGACTAGGGGGGTGTTTCCTCTCTTATTTTTTAATGAGTGCCACTAACTTGTTTGGAAAGGAGGATTGAAATTCCTGCTTCATTTTGGCAAAAGGTCTCTACCGTTAGCAAAGCAGCAGAAGAGAGCAGAGATATAGAGACCAAGAGAAGCCAATAGTGAGGATTAAGCACTACTTTGCACTCTCGTGTTTGAAATTTGTATTAGAGGTCAACTTTATCTGTTCCATTGGAGAAATTTGAAAAAAGATTTGCTATGCAAACATCTTTCTGGTTATCATTCTCTGTGCTAGGATACTGTGCTATAACTGGTTTGTGCTAGGTCTGTATGGATTAGTATATTAGACAGTGACATCTCTGTAAATTTAACAGGGTTTAGTTTGCTTTATTACAGCATGGTGTTTCAGAGGTGGAGCATACATATACTGGAAAGCGCCTTCGATCCTCTGTGGGCAGCAAGTGTGTATCATAGGTTTTAGTGGCAAATTAAGTACCGTGCATAAAAAGTAAAATTTAAATGCAAGTACTCTGTTTCAGTGCAACAAAAACACTTCTGCTGACAAGTTACAAGGATGTAACTGAAGAATCTGTGGGATCAGAGTTACTTGCATTAGGTCAGATAGCACTAAAAAGCTTAATATTGTTTAGTACTTAGTCATTACCTAGCCAGTATTGCATAGATGTGAGAGAGGAGAACACTGCCAGCTTTCTGTACTGGCTTTTGTCCTGAATAGGTAGAGCCAGAGGTATCTTCAGGCTTTGGACCTAAGAGAGAGAGAAACTTTTCTCTATATGGTCTTAATGCTGTTCTGAAATCTAAGCAAGTAATAGCCAAACATAAACCCCTTCTACCACATGTACAGCCTGATAGAAACACATTTGCAGAAGTGAGCGTTTGGTTAGAACTCTAATTGGGAGGGTTAAAGCTTATTTACAGGGGGAACTTGGTGAAGGTGAAGACTTTGAAAAACCGTGTTGCACAGCTTTTACATTGACAGTGTTGAACCAGATTTTCAGTGCAATTTTTCATTCTTCTTAAGAATTTAGATGTTGTTAGAATATATTTTTGGTGGGCCTCAGTTCATACGAGCATGTGCCTAGTTACATATGTATGTCTCGTGTACCTACTGACTTCAGTGCAGTGTAAACACTTTCCTAAGTCAGGGCCAAATTTCAATTTTTTTGTGGAGAAGAAGGTTGGTGGTACTGGAATCTAATGTTTCTGTACATGAACGACATGTTTGTCTTCATCTTGTCAATTCAAAATCATATTAAAACCATATGGAATGAGCTACATTGAAGCACATACAACTACACTTCTTACATTTTTACAGATAAGAAAATCAATACTGACTCTAATGCTGGATGTGTGTTCTATGTTTGAACTGGGACTAGTCTTGAAAAACTGGTAGTCCCCAGCTCTTTTCACTGCTGGTGCATTTTTGTAAACAGTTTAAGCTGGGGAATATTTTTTTTTTTTTATATATACTCCAGGAAAATTATACATTGTTTTGATAAAGTGTGTATCATGTCTGCATTGAAATGTAAATATTTTAAAACTACATCTGACTGAGGCTTATTTTCAAAACCAGTTAAAACATTACTTTCCTGTCAGTTTGCAATACAGTGTTAAAATACTTCAGATAGTTGGTGCTTTAAATCAGATCTTTTTCATTATGTACACATTGAAAAATTTTTGTATCGTTTGTATCAGACTAACCTGTTCCACAGAACAAACTTCCTTTTGTCTGTTTTGTCAATGATATTGAAATGATGGTTCTCATTTTATATTCAAATGGAATTATATTTTTTTAGATGGGTACACTAGAGGGGTTTTTTTTCACTTCATATACTTCGATGCCAAACCTAACAGTTTCAATTACGAAAATAGCTTCCATTTTAAAATTTCGGCATATCACATATAATAAATAATGAAAGAAAAAACATGGTTAAACTTTCTCCTTTGTTTTTACTCCTTCACTCCAGGTTACTGTTCAAATTAATTCTGTTTCTGTAGAAACTATTAAATAAATAGTTTTGAATTTGCTTTGTAAGAGTTGTCACTGGCAAAATTAGAATGTTCTTCATGAAAGCCATACTGGAGGGGGCAAAGGGGAAGTGTTGCTGTTCAGCTTTATAAACTCTGGGTGGTTTAAGCATAGTAATCACACTTGTCTTTTGTAATCAGGTTTCCTGTTTTAGTAAACATCTGCAAAGCTTTGTATGTCACTGCCAGAATCTGCTATCCAAATTGTTAAACTGTTGTTTTTCATAATTTTAAGTGAGAAAATATTTTTTTTTTCTGTTTTAACATGAAACCGTTCTGTAAGTTAAATTGTATGGTGGCTATGAAACTCTTGAAGGAGATTACATCATGCCTCTTTTCCTTTCTGTGAGCTTTGCCAAACTCTACTTAGGAGCTTCTGTTTTGTTAATTTTCATTCTTCTTATTAATGTAATGTCAGAATAATTCCCTTCAAGTTTAACAGTCTCAGTGGTTTAGAGAGAAATAATTATAATGAACCTTCTCTTGCATTTTCATGCAGCATTGAGAAATAAAAATGTTATGAGGGAATAACTATTAAATTTTTTAGGGCTAGTTTGTGCCACTACATACTACATCATAAACTGGGTTGGAGTGTCATGTTTTGGGCTTGAATGTTTTTATGCTTCTTGTTCCTGTTCTGTAAGGTTAAAGTAACTGAGGCTGCGTTCTTGGTATATTCCAATTACGTAGTCAAGCTTTTGAGTGTGCTTAGAAAGGAAAACTATGGATGCTTTGCAGAAAAATACTGGTTTGCCTTTCATATTTATAATTAATTTAGTTAAGCTTTCCAAAATTCAAATTATATGAATAAATATTACCATATTTTTTTCTGGAAAAACATCACCTTCTCGTCTTCTTTGATACACACTGGAGCATGTTTTCTTGCTGAGTTTGAAGCACATCGACCGTTCCTGCTGATGATTTTTGTCTCTGTTTGCACATGATATGAATTCAAAGGGACTGTTTGCATAATGGTCCTTCTATGTAAGTGTTTGAAGGCTCAGATATGGAATGCGAGTATCTGCTACTTAAGCTAAAGAATAAGAGTTAATTAAGTAATAAAATTTACATAATTAAAGCTAGCTTTTGAATCTGCTGCGACACCTATGAGCATCAGCTGACAGCCACTGACTTCAATGGCTGCTGAGCACAGCTCGTTATTGTGGAAACACACACACTGAAGGAAATTAAGCAGCGAGCACTCTGATAAATAGCATATCACATTTATTTTTAAAAGCAAGAATATGTTTTTATATGACTGTAGCATGCTTTATTAGGTGTTGCTACTAACTGAGCATCAGTGACATTTAGGTAAGCAAGACTGAGCTTCATTTTTGTCTTGTGTTAGAAGGTAGAGTGCAAGGTAAGCAAATGGCTCAATCATTGTCAAGTGTCAGGAGTCAGTCTCACTTAACACTTTTCTGTGAATTAATACAATGGCATATACTTCACCTGTGTCCTCTAACGCTGAAATCAAATTACAGGAATGAAAAAACTGAGTGGATCTGTATTCTCAGTTGGAGAGAAGTTTAGTGGAGCATTTAGAATGCTTCATAATATTACGGAGAGCTTCACGTTCAAAGGCTAATCTGAATTCTAAGACATTTAAATAATTGCTCTATTTACATCTATACAAAGAAATCAATGACATTAAGGCAGAAAATATCTTTTGTGTGACTTCAGTGGGTATGTAAGGTAGCATTGTTTTCTCTGGATTCCTGATTTGTCCTTTCCATCAATGAGTGTGATGGGAACGTATTTGTGGAAGTCAATGATCTCTTTCACAGAATTAAATTTCTGGGGGAGAAAGAAAAATTGTAATCAGTGACTGAAAATGAATTTGCTAGATGGTTTTCTCTATAACATTAAAAGATTTGCGAATGACAGTATTAGAAATAGGTAATATTTTGCATAGAACTATGGTTAGATGGAAGTAATCAAAAGCACCAGTTTTTAATCCTCTTATTTCCTTTGTGTGTCTCTGTCTTGTCTAGGAGAAAGCAGCTGGCTGCTTAGGGCAAAAGGGGGCATGTCAGCCCTGAGAATGCAGTATCACCTGTAAAAGTCTGTGATGCCAAATGTGATGATAAGCTTTGAAAAGATGAAGCAACTATAAATCATTACTAACTTTACACTGTTAAAAGTTACATTTAATTAGCAGTACAGGATACTTCACACTGCAAGTTTCTTTGCACCTTTTAAAAGTATCTCTTATCTTCCTCCTTCAGTTTACTGAGGAAGTTGCTATAAAGTCCCTTTAAAGTATGGAAAAGAAGGGTCTCAGCAGAGTTCTAGTCTTATTCTCTGGTGTTCAAGCTTCCTCCAAGCCTGTTTCTGAAATGATAAAGGTGTGGTTCAAGATTCCTGAACTGATGAAACAGCAGTGGGAAGCTCTCCAAGGTATTTATCCTCATCTGTCCTGGTGGAAGCCTCTTAATTCTGCTAACTTAAGGTTAGCTAGCCTTCAGTTTAAATAGTTGTCTTCCCCGTGTGTAACTTCTGAGCTCTCATTGCACCTATAAGCTGTCATCACACCACTGAGCTGTGCTTTGGACTCATTGGTATGAAGCTGTACTCTATGCTTCCTTGTAAAACAGACACTGTGTTGAAGAGGAGCCTATTTCTGCCTTTGATTTTTAGCCATTGCATTGTGAATTGAGCCTGATGCTGCAGACATGGTAAAAACCTGTATTTTGTGTGTGGCAGATGTAGTTGTGCAAAGGAGATAAGAACAATATTTAAATTTTGTGTCATGATCAGCTTTGAAGGTGAGCAAGGATTTGATTTCTTTAAAAGAACTACATACCTGAGAAAAAGCAGCATTGCAGGTATCTCTGGATCTTTAATACTGAAAACTGACTGGAGTAGAGGAAGGCAACAGCCAAATAAAGGGTGCTCAGGACAGCAGTTTTGAATGTAAATGCCTAACTTCCACATACATTTAGGGATTTGGTCTTTATAGCTTTATGTGATTTGTTCTTTAGTGAGTTCAGTATAATATACTAAATATGTATGTAGGTGTGAACATCTGTGGCTAAATTGCTAGCAAAAGATAGAGCTCCACTAACAGAGTTAGTGGTTGGGTTTTTTTTTCCTCTACCTGTATTCATTATATTCCAGCTTGATACTAATTTAGCTGCATGGAACCTCAGTTATTTCTAGCATAAACAAAAGTCTGATGATCAACACTACTTTTTTCCTCGGGCTACGTGAGAACTAATGATGGAGCCACTCATGAAAGTCGAATTACATTTTTAAAAAAATAATTGTTAAATGGAAATTTTTGTTGTTGCCACAAAGTGTTAACAACTTGTAAATCATATATGAAAAAGAAAAAATTGCAATAGGATAGGGATAACTTTGAATAATCATGTTTGTGTGTAAGGAAAAACATGTTTTTAATGGGTGAAAATAGACTAATCAAAAAGTGAAAGCACACCGCAGAAAATCTGTAAGAGTGAACCTTTGAATAAAATCACCAGCTGGGGAGAAAAGTAATAGGTCTGCACCTGTTTGTTGTTGTATAGGTTTCTTTCTCTTTGGCAGGGGAAGAGGGAATATCCCACTAATCTAGATAAAGCAGCTGTCTGTCTGCATTGCATACTGCAAAAGGTGGTGTAACAAAGGGCTTCCCTGTGGAGGAACAATGCGGAGCGCTCTGGAAAGCATTTTAACAGGCATTGGAAAATCATAGGCAGCAATTTTGCTGAAATTCACAGCCTTACAAATTGTTTCCCCCCTCCTGAGTTAAGAGTCTTAAGTGAGCTGCACAAGTTGAGGTGACAGTTTTCCAGAAAGAGCGTTTTTGGAGAATCCTTTGAGACTGCCTGAAATGGCAGTAACTCTTCTGAGCAAGGTTGGTGCCATTGATTATTCATTACTGCACATGTGCTTTGTAACCCAGTTAATTGTAATTTCGCATCTGCTGCTGAGAATAACGCATAGAAGCGGGAAGCTGTTATCTCCGTGGCTCCTTGGCACTGCACACAGCTGACTAGAAAAACAATTCTGAAAATTTTTCTGTTGTAGGTGATCTACAGGAGGATTTCTGAGTTAAAGAGAAACAATACTCAAAAAAGAGGGCTTAAGGTAACAGATCTGGCCTGGTAGCACTAAGTCTTAGCTGTACTGCTGGTTGCTAACTAGATGCTTGAAATCCTTATCCTGGAACTGTAGCTTCCGAATTTGAGTGTCGTCAGTCCAGAGCCACTGTTTGAGATACATACTTCATGTGCACAGGTTGGAACAAGCAACAAAGTCCTATATTTTGGTATTTCCTGAGATGAGAGAGATTGTGTTCTCCTTCCTTTTAGTTCAGTAAAAATTGTTCATGTATTATTCAGGTAAATCTCTAGG
Source organism: Eurystomus gularis (assembly GCA_013400335.1). Lineage (NCBI taxonomy): Eukaryota > Metazoa > Chordata > Aves > Coraciiformes > Coraciidae > Eurystomus > Eurystomus gularis. The sequence goes on along the minus strand of VZZY01021106.1, from coordinate 19,866 downwards.
TGCCTTAATTGTTAAATCTGTTAAAATGGTGGAAATTTAGTTTTATGTCTTTATTCCGTAGTGCACTATACATATACTACATGATCCTGTAGCGTATCATATTTCAGTTCCATTCCATTTGTTTAGTCCGTCATTGTTTCTCATCTGAGCCTTTTTTTATCACAGCCAGGAAGACTAAACAATGTAAGAACTGTGGAAAACTGAACCTGATTTCTCCTAAATCATACTAAAGCTTCAGGAAATTATCTGGGACGTTCAGTTCAGAAACGCAGCCAGTGTTTTACAGAAGACTGATGGTTCACTACAGTGGTGCCAGGATGATGGTACCTGCAGCACAGTTCTCAATTTGTTCAGGCCTCCTGCTTCTCAAACTGTTTCAGTGTGCTTGAACAATGAAGGATATTTTTTTTCTTTCATAATTAAACCAACATTCCTGAAGAACACCTTGCCAGTAAACCTTGCCCCTCACCTCTGAATGCTCATGAATCCTATCCCATGTTTCTAATAGGAATACAATGTAAATCCCGGACTTGCCAAATTTCTTAAGTTAGCTTGGGTCAGTTTTTATTTCAAGTTTTTCTTTTAAGTCTATGTGTAGGAAAGATTAGTTTTGAAAGTATTGACACACGAGTAAGATATAGTTGAAGATTCAGCCACAGAGGCTTTGCCACTCCACCTCAGTTGGATTTCTCTCTTGTTTACATAGCTAATAACCCTCATAGTAGGTTGTTGCTTTGTTTTTTTTTGCTGTGCAGCTGGATATTCTTTAAATTTTTTTGTGAATATCACATATTTATGAGGGTGACTGTTTCATTTTGGTTTATTTTCTCTTGTGTGAAAGACATGCAGATACCACAATTGTTATTTAACCATATAGGTAGAATAAGAATTGTCATGAATGTAGTTGAATTTAATTATGTAAAGAAGCATTGCCAATCTGGAGGGATTTTCTAATTTAAATTTGCCATAGCTGAAAGAATGGTGGGGACTCATGTGATTTAATTGCTTCTGAATGTCAATGACAGCTTTTGTCCTATTTCCAATTTTTTTTTAAATACATTAGTTCCTCTTTTTCTATGTGAGAGACAGACAGTAAGAGACATGCAGCAACAGGCCATGGTGTCAGATATGTGGAGTTGTATATATCACAATAAGTTAAAAAATACACTAAAATAATACGTATACCTAGAAAGGGAGGACTTTTCTTTCCCCTTTACTTTGCAGGTGTTACTTAGAGTAGGTAGAAGTATTACAAATACTGAGGAAATTTTCACATGGATTTAAATCTGAATTTGAGCATGGTATGTAAAATTTAGTTTACAATTATGTTCTTGAATTACTTGAAACTTTGAGACATACTTGAAATGAGAGTACTGTAAAAGAAACTTTAATGAAACAGCAAGTTTGTTACGTGGGAGAGTTTCTACCTAATCTTTAGTATTAAGAACTTGGGAAGTGCGACATAAAAGCAATAGACTATAACGTTAGATGGGGTCTTACTTACATCATCTCCTCTGAGCCCTGTTCCCAGCGCATATTGTTGGCTCTCTTCCAGAAATCGCACTTTAATGTTGTATACTCTTTTTCCATAATAGACAACCAAAACGTATGGTTCAGCATTTGATTTCTTTGAACAATCTCTAACCAAGAATGTCTCATCCTGTATGACAGAGATTTAAATTATGGATTGTATGGTTAGTTCACAGCAAAACTTGTAAGCCGCTGCCGACAGTTTACAGACATTTTCTCCAAGAATTTACATCCCAGGTTTCAAGATAAATTGTACTTACAATGTTTTCTTGTAACAGTGCCTTCTCTGCTTCATGGCGATCATATTCTCCAATGTACCATTCATATTTGTTTAAGTCCTTAATTTTAAGAGAGCATAATCAGTGTCCAGAAATTACCCACAGCTGGCAGAAGCAAAAGCTAGTGAAAACAGATTAAATCTAATCTGCATTTTGAGCAAGTTTAGTACAGTTTATAAAAATAATTGTAATGCATCTATATTGAGAAGTCCTGTTAGGAAATCTGAATTAAATTAGGCATCTAAATTCTTATCCGTGCTTTCAAGAGCTGATACTGGACTGTTTGTAAGGGTGCTGAATACCCACAGCTTTCAGACCATTTAACTTCTTGGAATATTTTCAGTAAACAGCAGATTTTTTGTTGGGGCTTGTGCCCTATAGTGATAGTCCTGTTTTCTAAAAAGCTGTCTCTTGAAGTGAAGCATTCTTTACCTTTTCCATGGGTTCAGTAAGAGATTGCATTTCCTGTTTTACATCTGAATGTTTTGATTTGCTTTTGCATGCTGTGTATGGTGTAGGAGATGGTGACCTCTTCACCAACAAATTCTCTGCATTTAATGTGGACCCTGTAAAAGTAAATGCAGAAGGAAAAAGGTAGTATATTTTAAACTTCAGTTACAGTTTCATTTACACTATTGCTTTTACTTAGTAAGTCTGAGAGTATAACTTACAGTTTAGAAATACAGTATTGTGATATTAACCTTTAAGATCTAGAGCTGTCAGTTATGAGTGGTGTGCTAATGCAGCACCAGTAATTTCAGATTCATGCCCCAAGAGATTTAACACATTAGTTTCCTGATGTTTTTTAATTGACATCACTCTGCCAGGTTCTTGTGTGCGTAAAAGATAAACTACTAATAAAATAGCAAATGCTAAATAAAATAATAAATATGGGACAAGTGTAATGGTTCATTCTGTTCTACTTTCATCTTTTGAGCCCCTTTTGTGTTTTATCAGAGCTGCTATTATATTTGATCTTTATTAAAGACCTTTATTATTCTGTTGCCAGCTAGCATTGCTCCTACCAAACTGTTGAAATCTTAATGGATTCAGAGGTTCTGCTGTGATGATGAATTTCAGTCTGCTCTGCAACTTGTTTCAATTAACAAATTTAGGACCAAGAAGCGAGGTTGCTCTTGCATTAAGAAAAAGGTGAAGGAGGTGGTCCCCAGCTGCGTGTTTCTGCTCCATACTGCACTGCAGAGGAGGCTGAGGGAGCTTACATAACTGAAAACCGTCCTCCCAAAGCAAACATGATTCACTCTCTGTAGATTTAGGGCTGCCAGCCAGACCCAGTTGCCACATCACTGGGGAGCTGTGTGAGTGCAGGGGATGGGGCAGGAACACCAAGCGTGGGGTAATGTGGGAGACTCAGGCTGAGTCCAATTAGAATGCAGCAGAAACAGCCTGAGAAAAGCAAGAGCTTGCTTTCAGTGTGTAAGTCAAATGCAGTTTGCAGGTATGTGACATGGGGAAAAATGGTTAATGGAAGATAAAAACAGTCATATCCTGCTCTACAACAGAAAGCATTTTTGTTTATTTTATGCAGTGCTGGTGGGAGAAATGACCTAGTGTCTATTGTAAGAGTAAATGAGAAAAATGTGATTATCAATGGCTTCCATCTTTCCCTTCTGGTTACTGTCACAAGAAACAGTATTGTTTGCCAGAGCGGTATTTCATTGTGGTTTATCTATTGTTCATGTTTTATCAGTTTATTATATTTCTGCCCATACATATCATATGACAGAATATTAAAGAAATTTTACTTGGAAGACATTCTTTTACAGTAAAATAATGGTTTTCACTGTGTTTCACTGTTTGATGCATACATTTACCATGTTCTGGTTTATAACAGCATTGCATTTGTTTTTAAGATATTCAGCAGTGCCCACTGATCTCAGCAGACAAACAGCCATGGTCTTCAGTAGGTAATCAGTCTATTCAGAAATTAAATCACTGTTCAGAGGGTTCAGGACCAGACATTACATTTCGTTTCTGCTATCAGTTTGAGTTGTGAAAATGTGAATATATCACCATTCAGCTTATCGCGTCTTGATTTTGGCATTTGTATTCACACTGCAATATTGTTGGCCATTCCCAGATACTTTATTTTTGAAAAGAGACTCTACAGCTGGGACCATGTTTGCTTTGTGACTGGTGCTGTGTATATTCTGTAGAAGTTTTTTCTGGTATGTCTTAAGCTTTGGGACAAGAAGTGGAAAATCATGTTGCAGTGCTCATGTTGGGTCTGGCTGGGATGGTGTTAACAACAGCTTCTTGAGTAACTGAAGAAGAATGCTTTAGATTTTTGCACAAAACCGTAATTTGTTTTCAAGAATAAAAGCTAAAACTACCAGAGAGAATATAGAATCATTTAGTTTGGAAAAAACCTTTAAGATTGTTGAGTCCAACTGTAAACCTAACACTCACGTCCTTAATATAGAATTTAAAAAAAGGATATTTCTATAAATAAAATTACTATTTCTTCTTAAATTGCTTTTTAATCCATGGACTTTAAAGGCAATTGTAGGGTAGCAGGGGGAAAGGCTACTTGTTTGTTTTCTGCCTATTGTTTCAGGAGGGCAAGGAATTTGCAGAGGGAAAAGGAGATTGTGCTGTCCCAGAGCAATGGTAGGGATGGTAGGAAGTATCTGAAGTAAAGGTGGGTGTGGGGCACCTAGGAAAAAGACTGAGAGACTCCTGAGAACAGCAGCAAACAGAGACCTAGATGAGCTTTGTGGATTATGTAAAGAAAAATTTTTATTAGGTATGCGGAGGAGGATATGTGGAATTGCACCCCCAGCACAAGAAGGGTGTTAGTAACCAGAAGTGGCTCAGTGGAGGGCCACCACCAGAATAGGTGAGCTGGAGCCTATGAAACAAAGCTGGGGAAGGTGGGCTTGTTAGATTGTTGAGTGACCGAAGTTAAGGGGAATCCTACTTTATCTGAACAAATATCTGTTCTTCCTGGAGGTATTTGCTTTTACTATAAATTCACGTTATGCAACTCATAGGTTCTTGGCACAGCTTAGGGTTGTGGGTTTGGGCTTTTTTATTACAAAAGGGGATTTGCAGAGGCAGTTATGGGAGAATATAGAAGTATAGTGAGTGTAGTCAAGGACAGTAGGAAGTTACCAGCATGGGTTATTCCAACAGCCCTTCAGTCTTCACGGCCCCTGGGTGTCCCAAGGCACAAACTCTTCTTGGGTTTTTTTTTGAGGAGTGGAGATGCAGCAGGAGCTAACTTGGCTGATGCATTTTAATCGCATTCAAAAAACCAAAAAGACCAAGGTCACTTTGTTTATATGTATTCCATTTAAGGTATATATACACCTCTTTACCAATCAACCTGTTTCTGAAAGGCAGATATATCAGTTTGCTTTATAGCATCTTTTTTGTTTGCAGTTCTGCATTCTGCAAAAAGAAACCATATTTACGTAAGAGAATAAGTGCTTTCTTTTGCTTACACAGTTCTTCTCATGAAGTTTGACTAATAAAGAGATTTTGCTTTTCAAAAGTGTAAGTACATGGATGCTGGGATGTTTTTCTGTCACTTTTGGGTTTATGGAAAGCAGGTGCTTTGGGTTAAGTATGAATGAGGCCATATTTTTCTAAATTAGGTAGAAGGGTTGGTGAACAACAGATGACAGCAAAAAGCTAACACAACTTTTAAGAATGTTTGTAGAAGTATTGTCTTCAAGATTAGAGAGACTGTGCATATGAATCTAGTAAAACTACTCCTGTGTGTTGGATTCAGTTCTGGCAATCTTAAAGAAATCCAGGGAAAATGAGCAGAGAGACAGTGCCACGGTTCCTGGTAAGCCATACCACAGGATGTTTCTTGGCACAGCACCCCAGCAATGTTAATGTTGGCTTCCAGTACATTCCCTTAGGTAGAACCACACAGTCCAGGGGAAGTCCTGTTTCCAACCATAATTTTTTGACAGCCCTGCATGATAATGGCACCTGCATGATAATGGCACCTACAAGTACTTCCCGTTAGGAATCTGGGATAAATCTAAAGCAATTTCTTCAAAGATCAGTATATTGGTTTACACAAAGGCTTTAAACCCATAGTAGCTGCTCTGGAATGCCCTGAACATCTGTAGCTTCCATTTAGCTCAGCTGATTGCATCTCTGCTGGGAAAAGCAGAGATGGTTGTTCTTCCAGCATACTTTTTCTCTGTGGGCATCTCTTAGTATGCCCAAACAGTTTGCCTTCTCTTCCTCTCTCCATCGTTGTTCTGTAGCTCATTCAAATCCTCATCCTCTTCTGAGTTGCTAAACCTCTGCAATGGTTTAGCACTTGCATTCTAGGTTGGGTGTTTCTTAGCTTGAGCCAGGCATGAGGTATAGCTGAGCAAGTAACTCTGCTTGTTTCTTTACTGCTATTGACTGTGACAATGTTTTACTTGTTTTCTGCTGGCTTTCTGTAACAATCGTTTTGCCCTAACATAATGAAAATCTCCAGTGCAGACATGAAAACATGCACACATAGAAACATGGATCCATTTCTTATTTATCCAAACCACGTTTCATTTTCAAAGCAATCTATGGTTCTTACCTGAGCTGTGAACCTTTTTAGAGCTCTGTGTACATTCAAGGCTAGGAAAAAGCAAAGAATGAAAGTAACGTGAGAAAAATATTTCTGCTAATGGCAGTATTTAAGAAGGAGTCAAATTAGAGAGCAGTCGTAGCTGTGCTTCCCCAGAATACCCCTTCCTCTGCTGATTGCAGCTTTGGGCTTTCCTGGGGTTTGAATGGTAATTCTGTATTTAGTATCTTTTGACAGATTTCTCTTCCATTAATTTCACCAGCCACTCTTTGAAGTTACAAAAATTTTAACTTTCCACAGGAGTATTTGGCAAGAGGTTCACATTTTAACTGCATGTGTCATGAAGCATGATTTGCTTTTTGTCGTTGTGAGCCTGTTCCCTGCTAGTTTCACCTGATGTTCCCAGTAGAGCAGTTGTTCCCTGCCCTTTCTGATTTTCTAGACCGCTGCTGAGTACCCAGCTGGTGTTTTGTTGTGCTATTAATTAGAATGGTTACACTGGGAAGAGCACTGACCAAATTACCTTCACGTAACTGAACCACTGGTACCACACAAGAAGAAATACTAAGAATCGCATATACTGTCACATCTACTCTGGACAATAATTTTACCTTGGAGAAATGCCATCATTTTAAACAAAGCTAGATGAGTTTTTCAGTATTTATCTAGGTACAAAGGTATTAATGCATTCATATTCTTCCATATTTTTATCCTATACTCTAGATTTTACTGAGTACTTTAAGAGGATATAGATTTAAAAGCACATTTAGAAAAGAAAGATTTATGTAGGTTAGAAAAGAAAAATAGGAGCAACTGTGAGAGATTTCTATGGAAGAATAATTGGCCTTTGAAAGGCTGAGTAGGTATTCTTTGTACAGGATAGTACAAAATAAGAGGAAGGGAAATGCTGAGGCTGGAGGTGGCAGAGGTTGTTTATACAGTGTATCTACCACCCTATCATGGAAAGTGAGGCAAAAATGTAATACAGTAGTATGCTATTAAAGATAAAAATTGAATGTACAATTACAATAGCTTGAAAGCAATTCCCAAAGACAGTTCTTGTCATGCATCAGGGCAGAACATAATATATCATTACATGGCATCAAAAAGTGGTATCATCTTGCTTTTATTGCATGGTGAAGTATAGTTTTCTAGGGCAGAATGTTTAGTCCTTGAAGCATCCAGTGCAATTCTTGTATTCCTACCTGGCCTCAGGATGATGCGTTGGTTTATACTGTTGTGCTCGAAAAGATATTTCAGGCTTCTTCCTGAAGTCTGTGTCTATTAATAAAAAGAACAAGAGCTTACCATTTCATCTTATGTGTATCTTTGACAGTATCTAGCAACTACTGTGAAATAAATTAACTAAATTCATATATGAGGGCAAAGCAGTTCAGTAGAAAAACCCAAGGGGCTGCAATCAGTCTGGCTTAAATGAGCCAGCTAATGATTTCAGTGGGAAACAATTTTACTAGTACTGAATGTTACATGGTGAAAGTTACAGGGCTTTGCCGATGCTAAATATGGCTTAACATAATAGCAAATAATGTAGCATGCTCCACTAGAAGAATATGGAGGGTTCATAAATACTTTTTATGGAACAGGATAGAAAGGTATGGAATGTATTAATGCAGTCAGCGCTATTTCTAGCTGAAAATCAGAAAACTGTGCCTTAATGCACAAAAGAAATGCCAGAGGACATTATGAGCTCATTAACACAAAGGTGTAAACAGCAAAAAATCACATAACTTGCATCTATCTTCAAAGTATTTCAGAGTAATAATTCTTTTTTTTATGGACCTTCATGCACACATAGACAGTGAGTGGCTTAAGCTGGTTTTTCAAAGCTGTATGTAAACCTAAAAAATTAACATGTTTTAAAAACAATTTTTTTTTCTTAAAAAACCCCACTGTTTTTGTAGCTTTAAAAACTTAAAGCTTTTTAAAAACCTATCTGTCAAAATTCTCACCACTGAATTATGGGAGAGGAGCAAGATGGAGAGAAGGGTGATGATGTCTGCAGATCAGATTAATCCCATCTTTTCCCTCAGTTTTTTAGGTTCCAGCACCCCTGTTTTCCCCTGAACAATAAGACTTTAATTTTCTTAGAACAAATGTAATACCTGGGTTCCCCAAATAGCTGTAGTTACTCCCAGGTTAAATTTCTTTTTTCCACTACACCTGCTACAACTGATACCTGGGGGATGTCTCTTACTCATTTAAATATAGAGTCAGGTGGCCCGATGCAGCATAACAGGGTAGATGTCAGGTTCCTATACTGATTACTTCAGATTAAATTTTAATGGTAGACTATTTTGTTCTTGGAATATGAAGGAAAGACAACAAATTAATATCATACTAGTATCAAATACTAACCTTGTTCTCTTCCAGGTGCCTGTATAGAAAGATAACAGTAAATATTTTAATTTTGATTACCAACTTGAATTTATGCCAACAGACCCAATTATCTTTTAATTTAAAACAATTTATAGACATTCAGTCATTAATAACTGATCTCTTTGTCAAAAACTCAGGTTGGATGCTAATCTCAATCTGCTGGCAACAATAAGAACTGAATTTTTAGGGATATAAGTGAGCATATGTTTACTGTAATTATCATCATTGCATGATGACTATTGTGCATCAGTTTAACTTAAAATACGGTTTTCCTTCACTGATCCTGTGTCAGATGAAGACATTGATTTTAAGTGACTGGAGATACACTATCCAAAGATTAAAATCAGTCATCTCAGGCTCCTTAATTGACAGTATGATTAGTTTTACTGTCATGGCAGATACTGCATTCAAAATCACTGTGTGGAGAGTCTTAATTCAGCATATTATGTTACAGAGAAGTGAATGATAGGTGTCTGGAGACCAGAATTTCTATATTATTCTATATATTATGGGAACAGTAATTATTTTGCTTGTTAATTTGAAACACACAAGACTATAAAACATAAATATTAGAATAATTTTTTTAGTTTGTAGATGTTGCACCTTGAATCTTCTGTAGGAGTTACTTCCTCAATAATGTTTTCTAATTACTTTAGTAAATCGTAGTCTCATTCAGGTTGTAAGGGACCTAGGCAGGCCTCTAGTCCAAGCTCCTACTTAAAGCACAGTGAACTGTGAGATGAGACCTGGGCTCAGAGGTTTGACCAATGGGGTCTTGCAAACCTCCAGAACATAGATTTCACAGTCTCTCTGGGTGACTTGTTCCAACAGCCTCATAATTACCCTCATCATTAATTTTTCTTTCTTATTTCTGGTTGCAGCCTCCCTGTTTTCAAGATTGTTGCCTCATGTGTTTCCACTGTGTGTTCTGTAGAGTGCCATGCTCTGCCTTTTTCATAATAATCTCTTAGGTACTGGCAGACTGCTATTGGGTTCCTCCAGAGACATCCCTCCTCCAGGCTAAGGGACCCCAGCCCCACCAGCCTCATTTCACAGGGAAGTGCTTCACGCCCTGGCTGTACTGGTGCCCCTCTGCTGACCTACTCCTTTCTGCCAGCAGCAGCCTTGTGCAGCTCTCCAGATGTTGTCTAATGAGTGATGAATAAAAGCAAATACCCCCTTCCCTTAATCTCTTGGCTATGCTTCTGTTGATACAACTCGATACAGTGTTAGCCTTTATGGCCACCAAGGGCATGCCAGTGGCTCGTGTTCAGCCTGTGGTCCCCAGGTCCTATTGAGCAGAACTGCTACCAGCGGGGTTGGACTATCCTGGGGAAAGATTTTGCATTTGTCCTTTTCAGTTCCAGGAGGCTCCCCTTGACCCTTTCCTACCGGGTTCTGGTGAAGGGCAGTCCTGCTCTCAAACCTATTGTGACCTGCCTTTTGATGTTCAAAACCCTGATAAGGGCACACTCTGTTTCCTCCTCCAGGTCACACTGAAACTATTTATGTCTTCAGATCTATATGAATGGGAAGTGATCCAAATTAAATTTTATCTTTTCCATGTTATGAGATATACAGTATTTCTTCTTCAGATGTAGCCAAACTAAGAGTCCATTAGGAGCTGCAGTATTTATGCAGCTGTACAGTGCCCAGCCAGAAATATTAATTACAGATGTAAGATATTTATTGTTCTTGGGGGTGTTTTCATATTTGGTTTGTAATGAGTCAGTATCTAGGACAAGGCAAAGTTTTTTGTGTTAAAATACTGTATTTCTTGCCAATATATCATTTTTTTAGGGTTAAATGTTGATTAAAATTTTTGTTATGATCTTTCAGACTAAAAGAGTTTCTAACCATGAGAGCAGTGAGGTTTGGGACAGCTTCCTGGTCGGAACTGTGGAGAGGAAAATCTCAAAGGATTTGGAAGTTGGTAGGAAATGGCTGGGCTTAACTAGTATAGAGATTGATTCTTTTCTTTCCTCTGTTCCATTGCAATGAGATAAAAACCCAATAAAATAGAAATATATTAGTGCAGTAAATAGAACATTCAGTAAGCAACATAAAATGCCATAAATCATAACCTAACTAAATTTTAAAAACGTCCTTTAACACTCTGTATTATTGTAGGGACTGTATCTCTTAATACATCTTTATAGGAAACCATTTGTAACTAAACCCCTTTATTGCTAAACCCATTTCCTCTGCTTTATTTCGCTGGCCTGAGTAGAAAGTGAAGAAACTGGTTAAAGACGTTTTTTACAAAAACTGGGATCTGAAAAAATAAAAATCATTTGCCCTTACTAGTCTCTGTGTAAAAGTTATTGCTTTCTGCATTATATATGCCTATAGCTGCTGCATTTCTAGCATCGCCTCTCTCAGCTTCTCCCCTCAGGACACAGCCAGCTGGCGCAGGGGCTGCCACTGGCCATACTGGGAGAAGTGGTCAGCTTGGAGGTGTGGGGAGGGAGGGAAGAGCCCTTTTAACCTCTGTCAGACAGAACTCAGAGCTGGTGCTTCAGCATTGCTGCTGTCGAGAACACACCATCTCTGTGGGGCCTAGAGCCTAGCGCTGCCCTTGGTGGAGCTTTGCAGACTGGCTGTGAGGAAGCTGGGTTGTGAGCTGGAGGATGGGGCTAGTGGGAAATGAACTGGGGGACAGACTGGGGCTTACAGGGCTGCCTGTGGCTTGGAACGTTTGAGGATACAGCGGAGTGTGAACTTGGGCAGATAGGGTGCACTGTGCGGGCTGTGCTGGGCTCAGAGGGTGGTCGGGACTATGCATCCCTGTGGCTGGGGAAAGCAGCAAGGGGTTTGACTGGGGGAAGCTGTAGGACCACACAGGTGCCTGAGCAGCAGCATGGTGGCCTCCTCAGTTGCTGCCAGAGCTATTTTGCAGGCAAAGTTGTCATTTGTCTGAGGTGATGGATTTTGCAGGGATTATGGGAGGCCTTGGGGAAGTAGGATGAGGAGGAGAGGGAAAAGGGAGCTGGGGGATAATAGGTGAGGTTCATTCTGGATATAAAATTTGTCAATTTTTATTTCCCTTACTGAAAAGAGTAATCTTATTTTTGAAATAGCCTTATATTTATATCACAGCAATATGATTGCAATCTTCTATGAACCTTATAATTTCAGTTTTTCTACTTTTAAAAATCCATATGGGATTTATGTCTCTGAAAGAGAGTGCCGCCCTTGCTGCTCAGTGTTCACAGGCATCTGACAGTGATAGATATGCTTTTATGCAGATACTTGTGAAGGTAGCTTTGGACTTTATGTATGTTTTTATTTCTGCAAGCCCCTTCAGGAACTTACCTGCCATTCAGAAAATAGTGGTATTGAAAATGCTAAACACATTGAAGATAGATACATTTATGACCCAAAGCTAGTATGATTCTTATAGTCTTTTTACATGATAGGCTAAAATACTGTTCCAAGAGAGGCTGTGTAGCCATGGAATGTGTGTGGTTTTTATGATCCTAATATATACAAAGATGGTTACTTACTTCATTTAGATCCTTAACAGATAGATGTCTGTAAAAAAAAGAATTATATACAAAATATTTCATTATCATAAAACAAAAATCACTTTGAGTACTTAAATGCTTTGATTACATCATCACTGAAAATTAACCGCCCTTGGCAAGGGAAGGATTTTATTACTGCTATAGAAATTCAGAGGCTGGTTATTTTTTTACATAAATTATTTGCAGGAGAAGGTTATGGACTTCCATAAAAAAGAATAGCAAAAATTGAATTCATTATGTTAAATGAGAAAAGCCTTTGTTAAGGTTTTTTTTTCTGGAAGGAGCAGTTTTCATCTCATGCTAAAAACGTCTTATTACAAACTTTAAAGTCAGCTATAAAGGGTGGTAAATTCATTGAAGACTGAAGAGTTTAAAAAAGGAAACATGCACAGAGGCAGAATGGAAAGTGTAGAGGAAAGGAGATGCAAACCAAGAAAAGAGGAATGGAGAATGCTCCTCATGGTCCTGCTACAAGTAGATATTTAGGTAATTTTCTCCTGATATGTCTGATCAACAGGAATATCTTCCTTTCCTGAGAAGGTTCATCAGAAAATATTCTGCCCCCGAAACGGAACAAGGTATTGATCCCAATGTCTTTTGTTAGATGTCTTGGGTGTGATGAACACTCATGCTTTTTAGCAGCATATGTCTCATAAAAAAAGACAGAGGGGACCAGATTTTAGAAGTTATTTAACGGCATAAAATGTGGATAAGCATCTAGTAGTTTTTGAAGCCTCCAGGATTTAGTCCCTGCTTAGCTTATGCCCTGGACTGAGAAAATAAAACAGTGCATTATTTTGCTAAATCAATCAGAGAGAATGCAAAAGGAAGACATGGTATAGAAAATCCTGGGAGCTATTTTTCAGCACTTAGATGTTGAGTCTCTTAGATGTGCTTCACTGAAAACATCAGCATGGAGGGTTAAAGAGGCAAGAAATTTGGGAATTATCTGCTATGGGAAAGTTTCAGGAAGGCCAGGATAAAGGAGAGGAACTGTTTTGGGTTTGGATTTGCTTTTGTCAGCATGGATCTGCAGTTTGTTAGCGTGGTCTCCATGGTCTTTATCTGACATATGAAACCTCTATTCAGGACATTGGGTGCGTGGTAACGTTAAGTGTTGCTAACGGTGTGCTTGCAGGGCTGGCCTCCACACAAGGGGATGTGCCACTCACATGGCCTGCTTACCACAGGCATGTGGAAGTTTAAATCACACCAAAGCTTCCAAGATACATTCCAGGATCCTGCACATGCCTATTGTTTTTTTTATGAGGCTATTTATAGAGTGCATAAATAATGATGTGTTTAATTTTATAAGTCTTCCAAATCTTGTTGGAAAACAGAACTTGCACTCCTAAGTCACATCTGGGGTTTTACAGCTTTGCTGACAGTCTCGCAGATAACGGCTTTAGCGCTGTTCTCCTCCAGACTGCAGCTCATATGTGTGTTTTCTCCTTACAAAGCTGTGACTGGATCGAAGATGGGTAAGACTTGTTTTGAGCAAAGTGCTTGTGTGGGAAATTTGTGAAGTGCCTTCCCCACATCATGTGTGGTCTTAGTCTGTGCCACTCCTCTCTTACTCATATGATTAAAGAACCTAGTACAATAAAGAAAACAACAACAAACTATTAGAAAGATTTTTGTAGCTATAACTGCAATGAGAAGTAGAGTGTGGTGCTTATGATTTTTGCTGCTGCTGCTGCCTTTTACTTCTAGAATAAGAAATTACGTGTATTTGTATTCTAGAATTTGGCTTTATAATAGGACCTTTCAAATCCAAGTGTCCTGCATATTGATGTCTGCTGGCAAACATGGGTTTAGCAGTTCTCACAGAACTTTCAATGTATGTTCTGCCCTACTGAGCAAAGGGATCAGTCATGGGATTTGGAACTTTGCAGCTGTAGGTCAGGTCATGCATCTAAATATGAAGCTACTTCATATTAATAAAATGTCTTAGCAACCAGCAGCTTTTGGAACCTAATCCAAGAAAGAATTTAAGCACCATTCAGGCAAAAAAAAATAATCAAAACCATCCCTTAGTTAGAGCTCGCTCCTTAAGTATATACTTAACTTCAAGCAGATTATTTCATTGATACGTAAGCTTCCCCCGCCCCTGAGATTTGTAGTGACCTTTGTAAAATGAAGCAAAATTCCATCCTGATAAACTAAAATTGACCTTTAAGGAAGGATGGACAAGATTGTCACAGCTCTGTTGTGCCCAAATTTCTGGCTGCAACAGATTTTTGCTGAAAGGCATTTGAACATTATACCCTATGGCCCCTGGATGTGTGTCATTCCTTTTCCCAGCATGTGTCCACCACCATCCCCATTTATGAATGTGCATTTTGGTCACACCGCAAGAACACATATGCATCTGGTTACATGACAGTGAGCTGTGTACATACATGCTCATCTGACTAGATACGTGGTGTTGTGTGAAAAAAGGAACCAGACTCGTAACCTAACATGGATATGCTTGGTCATACAGGTGGACGCAAGTGGTTTGTGTTTTAGGACTCAGCGCTGCTCCACGCTGCCATGTCAGGATGCTGAATGAACGTGGGTGTCATCTAACAGAGGAGGGCAAGATGGAAAGGGCAAGAAGCGACTTGTAGTCTGGATTAATTGGTCTCATGGGCTAGAGCAAGACTTTCGGCTACAGGCTGGTCATTTCCTTTGCTGAATGCAAGGTCCTTGGGGTATGGAGTGTATTTCTGTATCTCTGGTGTGGTCAGTGTGTTTCCCCATCACTTGATTCACCAACTGTGCTAAGCAAGTGCAATTTTTTCTGCTTAGAAGTTATGTTAGTAAGAAATGTTAGTAAGAAGAAGTAGGACAAAACTTAAAGTGTTTATGAAGGTACTGCCTACTTTTCCACTCCTTTACCATTATTTTGGCAGTTTTTTCTTTAAAAAATTCTAGTGTCACATTACGCATAATACCACTTCTCTCAATTATTCACAGCTGTTCAAAGAATAACTTTTTGTTTTTTCTTCAGTAACTGCAGAGGTGCAAGGAAGGTAGAGTGTTGTGGTTTGACCGGGGAGAGTGTTTTGATTCTCAGGGAATGAGAATGAGGAATGTACCAGTACCTTGTGACTTTTGCTGAAATTGGAAAGGTGTGAGCTTGGCTGAGCATTTTCTTCATGTGAAAGGACTGGCTGCTTATCTGTGGCTCTGGAGGAAGTGGCTGATACTGCTTTGGCAGTGTCTTTAGAGGCCTAGAGAAGTCAAAGAAGAATTTGAAAAACTATTAGGGAGTAAGGGAGATGCAGGGTGCGTGTTCTAAGTGCAAACTCAGGAAGTAAAACACTGGAATTTTCCAAGGGCAATTCAATGTATTTGTGCTGAGCTTAGCTCAGGTCCAGGAGCTTCTTGGGGCCCTTGAATAGTAATAGTAATTTTGGATAATATTGTACATTTGCAAGATGTTACTGTACTGTGTTGTGTGCCACTTAACACCACTTTAATGTGCTTCACCAGTATGTGCCATGTACAGCTCTCCAGTGTTGGTATTTCTGGGTGGGTATGTCTCTGTATAAGGCCCAGCCAGGAAACGCACTGCAGTTCAGAAACACAGGAAAAAATGTTCATCTTCTCAGAAAACTCAGAGTTAACACGTGCCTAGTGTTTTCTGGCAGATGTGGGCATGCTCTGCACGTGCTCTGAGACCAGCCAGTCACAGCCCAGCTCCAGATGGCAGCTGTAGCAGAGAGAGCTTGGGTGAGAAAAACTGGAGGTGCATTCCTGCTGCACTGTAGGCCTGCCCTTCAGCGGCGGGCTCCTGGGGAGGGAGCATTGTGCATTTCACAGTACAGACCAAAACTAAGTCAGGTAAGAGAATTAAGAGTCATTCTGATCACCATAATACAAACAGAAACAAATAGTGACATTTTGTAGAATAATGGAATGAGAATGTTCTTTTTTCTGCACTTTGACAGTTTAGGATTTGTGAAGGGACACTGTCCTTTTATGCTCTCATTTCCTTTTTTTACTTAAGGAATAATCAGTATGTCTGGAATGCTAATCATATTTTAAACTTCTTTAAAGCTTTTATGGTGGTCAGTGTAGTCATGGAGGAATAAGCTTGTCAGTCCTGGATGACCTTTTGGAAGGATGTCTTAATTGTTGCGGTTATTACTTGGGGTTGAAAAGATAAAGAAGCGATTAATTTTTTGTTTGTAGGCATATCGTAGAAAAATATATTAGCGGAATAGAGCTTGATCCATCTTCTATGGGAGTAAGTAATCAAATATTCCATTTGATTTCTATTGACATGATTTAGATTTGCAGCAAAAAAATACTGGCAGAAAGATTTAAGAGGCGATGGAGTCAATGTTATATGGTGAGCAGAGCCTAAGGCACCCATACAAATTGATGGAACATTTTTTTCCCAACATTTTATATCTGGGTTGAACCAGATTCAAGATTTCTAGGCTTTTGACTCAGTCATAGGCTCAGCCAAGTTGATTTTGAAGATGCAGGCCTGAACTCCTGCTATGAACACTTATGGCTCATGTTTTGCTTTCCCTCATTTCATATTAGAACCTAAAAACATCCAAACAGAGCCAGGTAGTAAAAGGATGCCAGCCCACTTCTAGTCATCACATTGCCATGAGCAGTACAGAGGGATGTGAGTGTTCATTAACACTGACCGACTGTGGGTAAGTGATCTCTTAAATGATCTTACCGTGGGGGAGGCACAGGCTCCTGGAAAAGAGAGGAACAAAAATCTGTGTAAGCTTTTTTCCTTGTTTTACTAAGAGAAATGTAAAGAGTATAGATTAAGCAGACATGCCTCTGTCAGCAGTCAAGGGGTTCATGTACTCTAGAGCATGCAACATCATACTTTAAGATGCCACTTTAAAATCACTGAGGGCTAAAAGACAGCTGCATAAACCATGAATGCAAGGAAGTGAGATAATGTAGGATGGCAAATACAAGTTCTCTTATCTTTTAGTGAGTGCTAGCAAAATTGCAGCCTGCTTTTAAAAAGATATTAAATAACAAAATAATCTGTAACAATTTTAAGTGATGAGAGATTCTGCTTACCTGGGGTCCATGGATTTTCATTCTTTCTCCTAAAAATAATTAATAATAGTTAATAGAGTGCTACCCATATAATTCACAAATAAAGGTATAGCTTTATTATGATATTGTTATTATTGATGGTGGTCCAGCCCTATTCCCCCCATCCCTGCCTCTACCTGCATAACTCTTTGCTCCAAGGTCATGTTGCTATTTGCACAGCATTCATCCTACCTATCACATCTGCATCTCCATAACTTTTCCTGCTACTGAATGGGGAGCATTAATTTCTGTGAACCTATAAGAAGCTGGAAGCTTCAGCGGTTCAGTGGGAGATTGTTCTGTGTGGGAATGGAGGCAAGTCACAGCCTAGACCTGAGACAGAGGCCACTGAAGTGCATGTTTTCTCTGTTAGGTATTCTACATGTGGCCAGTGGGCTCTGAATGAGGCTTATTGGAAACGGAGAGGATTTTGTTTGATCTGTGCTTTGTTTAGCCTTTCTTAAGGATGGATTCACAGATGGATTCAGGTGCAACTTATTCTCAACCATTTGTGCTTCTCTCCATATAAAACACAAGACTAAGTGTACTTAGATAATCATGGCTTCTATATCATAGAAGTGTTGAAAGTGCTGTAGCCACTAAACCTTTGTAGTATCACTCACATTCATTTCCTGAGAGACATAACCGAGAATCAGTTAAAGCAGGAAAGAACAACTATTTTCATTTTTTTTCGGCTTAAAGGATATCCTTCAGATAAAGGAAATTTAAAAATCATTATGATACTTGATAAAACAGAGTGAATTTTGGTTTTACATATGGCTTTCAGAATGTAACATTTGAGGTGATATTTATTCAGGTATTGTTCAGGCACTTTATACTTAACAAGTTGTTTGGGATGCATTTTTTTGTCCATTTTGATTTTTGTATAGAAGTTTATAAAAATCTTGAAAATCAATGAAAGTCTATCTATTTTTTTGTTTTCAAATTTACAAAAATATGACTGGTTATTTAAATGAGCATAGGACATCTTCCTAATAAAAACCCTCTATCTGACTCTACTGAAAATATTTTCATAAGGTCTAAATGCTGAAATCCTAACTAATGCAAAAAGAGGTGCAATATATCTTAAGTTCTCCTTCAAGTAAACCATAACAAATTGCTCTGAATAAAATAATGATACCTTTAATGTTTAACAATTCTAGAAAATAACTGTTGACAAAAATTCTTCTGTGCTGTTCATGCCATCTTGTGGCAAAGCCACTTAATAGCACTGGGCGTGAGAGCAAATGTTACAATACATTTAATAACAGCATATTTATTATCTAAAAATAATAAAGTCCTCTGTAAACACTCTTAGCTCAGGATGTACTAAATTTATGTACAAGTTGCATTCTTAAACTGCGGAGTATAATTTACCTACCTGCACTATTTTTGGTTCATCTTTCTTAATGTCAGCACTCATCTCATGGAGGCACTCAAAGATGTAAATCCAACCTACTAAATCCCAGTGGAATTTGAAGCTTTATCTAAACTGGTAAGCTTGTCAGTGGGACCTTGCCTACCAATTTCTGCAGGTTTTGAAGTTGGCTTACTCCAATTTCTCTCAGTTCAGCTATTTGACTCTTGTGTGCAAATCCTAATGTAGCTTGTAAGTCTAACCTTCCATTTTGCAAACCTTATAGTGCTTACTTTCTCATAATCCGTAGGAATTATTTGGCTCTATGTTTTGTATTACAGCACGTACTATAAGGTAAAAATAAACATATTCTGTTTTGCATGGAATCCTTTGCATTGTTTTTCTGGCTGATCAAATGTAACACGCTTTGAAAATCAGCCATAACAAACGTAGAAAGGATCATATTTTCCTGGATTGGCAATTGCATTCTTTTTGACCATGTGTAGCATGTGGTTCAAAGATTTGAAAATGATAAAAGAAAAAATATCATTCCTTTACAAGATTAATCAGGTATTTAATCCTTCAGTAGTTGACTTCATGAGATATTGCTACACCTAAAGTGTATCAGATATAAAAAAGTATATAGATATGTATGTAGAAACCTACTTTAAAAATAATATAATGATTGAGTAAAACCATCAATTAAAGGTTTTACTAGTTAGACACCTCATTAGATTCTTGAAGAATAAGATAGCAGTCTGTCTCCAACTTCAGCTCAAGAAATAAAACAGAACAAACAAAAATTAAAAGAACACTTGAGATTCAAAATTACAGGATTTTGAAGCAAATTTACAGTTAAAGGTAAAGCGGTGGAGAAAAAATATATGCTATGTGATATACCACATAATTAGCATATTCTTAGTAGGAGAAGATTGCCAGATAGCTTTTGTAAATAATTGCCCTGAGATGTAAATCCTTAATAGGAGTTGCTAAAGTTGGTATTACTATTTTAAAATAGTTGTTAGATTATGTTTTATAATGATATGTAGAAAATTTCTCAGGATATGGAGCCAAAGACCATGAACTCATGAGAAGGAGAAGTAAAGCATAGCAGGAATCTTCCCACCCTTTTGGTGGAACAATTCAGGAGACACA
>VZZY01021105.1:12365-27152 GCA_013400335.1 Eurystomus gularis | reverse complement strand
CAGCTCAGCCAGACCCACAACAAATATGTATAGAAAATGGATATAGAACATTGAAGATGTGTCTGATTCTCTAAGGTGAGTAAGTTTTGTTTCTTTTGATGTTATCCACAAGGTACTTGTTTCATATGAACCTCTAATAACACCTGTGATAACTTTATTTCTTTATCAAAAATGTGCATTGGATGAGAAGACGAGAAATACACAGTCACAAGGCAGACTCCTCATCAGTACTCTTACTTTCATTATAAGGTTTAATGCATAAAAGTTTGAGTAATAATCCAAGTCACAGCATCTTTAATCTTGTGTATGTCCTTTACTTTCATCTGTATCAGATGCCATCTGTCCAGGAAAGACACTGGCTTTCCAACAGTTGGAAATCACAGTGATATGTGATGAGATTATATGCATAATTTTTGGTGCTAGCTTTTCAGAAAAAAAAAGAACAAAGTCAAAACCTGAACAACAGCCCCCTAAATACAAAGCAAATATACTGCACAGCAATGTAGTATACCACACAAAGCAGCTGCAGAATTCGTGTCCTTGCTATTTGTGTTTACAGATCCATGTATTACTAAGGAGTTTTGGTCACAATGTCCATGAATCCATTTCCAGCCCATGAAATTGGGATACTGCCATGAATTCATTCTTCGTATAGCAATGAAACTCTGAAGTTATGTGTTCAATGACTTTCAATAGGAATTTGGAGCAATCGTTCATTTGTGGGGAAAAATTTGAAGTTGTAACTCGTGTTTGCTGTTCCTGTGGAGCCAGAACTCTGCAACCTTCTAAATAGTATTTGTTTTGAATGTTTGCCTAATGTCCTCATTGCTCTGTAATGTTTTTGTGAACTTTTTTAGGGGGTATATAAGCTGAAGGCCTGCATAATATGAATTTTTGAGACTTTTGTATGGAAATACGCTGGGCCACAGGATTATATTTATCAGTGTTTATATACATCACCTTTTTGACATTTATAATTTCCTTAATTTTATAGTTCTTGCAGGCACTGCCCACAAAACATTTTTAATTTAAATCTGCATTACACTGGCTACATAGGTACAGCAGACTGCCACTGTAATTAGATGTTAATATAGATTGACTTTGTTTTTTCTGTAATTCTTTATACATATTGCAGTTGAGTACTTGAAAAAAAACCATGTTTTTTTATTTTTGACTAATGAATATTTTTTGCTTGGCATATTTTCCTGTCTATAGATTGCTGCATTCTGCCACTAGCCAAAATCCAATATTCAGGTCACTCATTGGCAGTTCATCTACTGCTAGAAAAGATGTGCATTTTGAGTTTTTTTAGGTCCTGCCACTGTGCATGGTATATTTAGATAAATATTTTTAAAATACATTTATACTATACAGAGTGTTTAATATAGATATATGCAGATACTATAGTATATATAAAATATATTCTCTGTATGATATATGTATTTTGATCACGTTTTGGTTTTCTTTTCCTCTTCACCTAACATTACCTTAATGCTGTTTTCCATTTTACACTAAACTTACACCAGAAGTCTTGTGCTGATAATTTTGAGTTAGAGTTTAAACGTATAATTGTTACTATGTGGTAAAACATCTGTTCCCCGTGCATCTCAGCAACATTTTGAAAACAAGAAAACCAAAAAAGCTCATGTATTTATTTGTGTGTGTTGAATGAACGTACATTGTTACAGGTTTCATTAAAATATCAGAGAAGAAAAAGTAGAGACAATTTGGTTCACTTAGACATCTTGCACTAAACAAATTGTTCCATGGACTTCAGAATTACCGCAGAATGGCTTCCCTCAGATTTCTTGTTTTCCACCCACTCAACAGTCCCCTTCAGTAGTCCTACCTACCCTATATTTTCCATAACACTTCTATTAACTAACAATAAACTATACTTTGTGATTACACTGAAACAACTTGTATGTTGGTGAACTTGTTGAGTATGTTTGCGCTGATTACTGAAAAGAGTGCATCCTGACTGAGTCCATCTTCGCTTTCCTTTGGTGGGAATTTTTCCATCCACTAGTCTCTTTTCATAAAAAATGTCAGGTGTTATTTTTGATTTGTTATGTGTTTTTCCAGTATGATTATAATCTGCAAACATGAATGCTGCGTGAAGGTATAGTTTTTATTAAATAACTTTGGGGGGGAAATTTTCATATTTCTTTTACAAACATCAGGTTGTGTTATTTTTAATCACACCAAACAGAATATTGGATCATAATGTAGATTTAAAGTGAGCCTGCTTCTCTATTGATTATGTACCTCTCAGAAAAAGGAAAGAACCCTATAATCCTTGTTTGTGTTCTCTGGTTCAAAGCTAGTTTTCTCTAAATTTCTGCATGAAATTCTAAAGTGAGCAGAAAAAAAAGTATTTTTTTTTACATTTTATTTATTTCTCTGACTCTGTAGTTTTGTAACTGGCATATACATATAAACACAAACCTAACCTCCAGCACCTTTTTAGACAGAAAATTCCAGTTTAAGGAAAGTAAACTACATTCATAAAGCTGCTTGGAATTATAAGACAAAATGAAATATATTATAGCACACCACAGAATGCATGTCGCATTGCCAAAATAGGTATCACTGTGATTTCTGTCTAACTTTATACAAGTCATATAACCCAGCGTGTTTCACTTGTAACTAATATAGACCATTCCAAGGGAATGAGAATAAAATCTTTGCATTATATATCATGCATTTTAATTCTATAACACAGAAAGAGCTATTAATCCTTCACTGTTTAAGTTTAGGGAGGAATATTACTCCTTGCTCTATTCTGCGTCTGCTGTGAACTTATGTGCCAATACCACAAGAGGCTTTGGAGTGATTAAAATAGATATTTTTGTACACATGCTGTCATTTGATAAAGATAGGCAAAATATTTTGAGGTCTGGAAGGAAATCCTTTTGTGAGTCATTCAAAAGCTGAGCTTCCTCCCCTTTCTGTATTAAAACTGTACTGCCCAACCAGATTTAATATATCACTGGCTCAAAACAGAAACTTGTGTGTCTTAAGAACGCCTCATTTTGTTATTTGGTTAGCTGTTTTTTAAATGCACAAAGGAAGACAGTAGATGCCTTTATTTGGTTAAGCTGCTTTAGTAGATTACTTGATTTCAACTGAGCGGCTCAAAATCACTCATGTTTTTAACATATCTCAATGCTAGGTGATGTGTTAGTGCAAAGACACAATTTCTGAGCAGTCTTCCACCATGTACGTATACATAGGTTTAGTCCATGTTGATAGCATGAATACGTTTTATCACACAGACTTAAACTTCCATAAAAAGTAACAGAAGTGAATCTTTAAACCCTTTTGAGCTAGGAAAATCTTAAGTTTCCACCCACACCTTAACATAACCAGTCCCAGGCCAGTTCTGGCCTGGAAATTGCACAAACTAACTAGCACTCTATTTATGTCACTGTGAGAGTTGTCACTTATCAACAAATAGGGCTTATTAATTCAGGTACAATACTTTCATTTCAGTTTGAGTTGTGAATGTCCTGACATGACAGTAACTTCCCAGCTTATTTTTGAGGGAATATATACTTTGTGTACGGTTACAAATTCAGCCCTGCAGTAGGTAAATAATGTTCTATTTTTTTACATAAGGCATTATATAAAAGATAAAGTATAAGTTTTCAGGATACCAGACGTGGATAGTTACAGAGCAAGAAAGCTGCTTTTCAATGAAAAATTAGTTTTAGATTTTGCCAAGGGCTCAGCCATATTTAAGAATCCTTATAGTATGACAAGTTCCATCTACTGTATTTCTTTGTCTTTCTCTGTTCATTCTTCTGAATTCCTCAAGATCATCTCTAGAAAACGTCCCAGCCAGGAGAAATTGCCTTAAAATAATTCAATTTTCCTTCCTTTCTAGTTCCCTTATTGATATTGATAACTGTGGTTTGTTTTCTGGTCAGGTTTCTACAGCAGTTTGGGTGATTTTTGTTTATTCAAAATTTAATGAGAATGCTAATGCCACTGCCAATTTTAATTGTTTAGCTTGAAAGGGCAAACATGATTTACATTAATTTTACCACCTTCATAACTAATTAGAATCTCAGCCTTGTGGCTATGCTTTCAGACATCTTTGCACTTTAATGTGACAGCAAAATACTTTTAGTCACTCTCTTGTGTGAAATTTAGTTCTGATTTATTGACATTATAAGGGCATCTTACAATCTGAACACTAATCAACCTTAACTACAGATTTCATACTCAGCATGACTCAAAACTCTTATTCAATCTCTTGCTGAAAAATATTGTGTATCAGGGAGACTTTTTTCTCTTCTTCATAGCAGTTCTGCATTAGGCCACTTATTAATGGTTCATTGGTCAAGGATTTTAATGATTAAAATCACTTTTAATCAAGATCAGAAGAAGACGTGTAAAGAAGATATCTTCTGTGAATATAAATGTATGTAGATGATGTAAGATAACTTCAGTGGAAATTAACTTTTTGGTTATCAAGTAGCTCCAGTTCTCACAGCATAAATGTATATCCTAACAGAGTCTATTTTCTTTTTCTGTGGTACAGTCTGGGATTTCAATGCCTATAACTAATTCCTCTTCCATTGACTTATCATCAGCTATCACCTTCACTGACCAATTCCTTTGGAGAAGATTGCAAGCATGGAGGAAATAAAACTTTCCCCAGGTATTAAAAGTTTCCTAGAACTTATAGCTATTGCTGTCATTTGCTAAGCAGGAGGTGGTGACAGGAATACTTCCCTTTTACATCATGCTTGGGTTGCTGTCCAGATAAAACATAAAACCTGAGGAAGCTGGTATGAATTACAAAGTAGAGTCTATTACATTTGGTGTGTCAGCACCAGTTACTGAGAAAGGACATGGAAATGAGGGAAAAATGTATTGTCTCATTCAGTTGTCAGGAAATAGGGACTGAATTCAGTTGCTAGTCTTTCAGGTTTGCATATGTACTAGGGAGGGATACTGGGCTAATAACCCACTTAATATTCCTCATGACAGCCTAGCAATCAAAGGAATCCACTCTCCCTCTAAACCAGTGTCATTTGCAGCTCTACAACATGACCTATACTGCTAAAAAGGCTGAGAGACTTCATTATTTGTACCTAAATGCTGACTGATCAGCATAAGCAAGATTTATATATTTTTTAATCTAAATGGAAGAAGTCCAGTCTTTCCCATGCTGTAAATAAGGAACTGAAATAGAACATTACTTTGACAGGTGACTTTTATAAATACACATTCAACAGCAACAAGGAGTAAATTGCCTGGAGTATATCCCTACTACAGCTGTAGTTTGTTACCTGTAAGTATTGCATTAAAAATGTTACATGAAGTGGGAAAAATAAAGTAAGGTTAAGGAGCTTTAATAGTGTACCATTTTTTATTTCTTTTTATTTGCTACACATTTTCTTAAAGAAGCATTTTCTGTCTCTATACCATGCTCATTTCTGTCCAGTTCTACCTTTTATATATATACTTACTTATTTCCCTAAAAAGATGTCCTTTAACTCCCCTCACCCTTTCTCAACTCCTTCTCAATGATAATCTTTATTTCTTTATTATTCCTTGACATTTTCTCTTCAGACATTCTCAAGAGATTCTATCTTCAATTGCATGTTTTTACTGATGTCACTTTTCTGTGGTTTATTTAATCTTTCTGCTGCCCCTATATATCTCCAGTTCTGTGTTCTGGTCTCTGTGTTGCTCTTGTGATTTCACAGCTTCTCCATACTCTTGTTAGTGCTACTCTCAGTCTCTTTCATTCCATTCTCTCTTCCATCCCATAGCTGTAATTTTGTTTTTTATTTTGTTTGGGTTGGGTTTTTTGTTTGTTTGTTTTCTTGGATACTAATTATGAATTTGGCAACAGCTCCATGGCTGCTTTCTTTTGATTGCTGAAGCCAAAGCCAATGCTGCAGAGAAGATTTGGACACAAACAAAAAAATATTCTGGTTTAATGGGGTTATGCCTGTGTAGAAGAAGATGCTTCACCATTAATTCAAAGAGCTTCAGATTCAGCTACTTTGTTTGGTGATTAGAATCTATAGCTTTACTTGGATGTGCAGGACAGTTATCTTCCTTTAACATTAGCCTGCATGTGCCTCTGATACCCAGCATGAGTAAAAACTACAAAAGCTGCTGTTTCTCATCTTGCCTACAGACTCTGAACTAAAATGGACCATGTCATTTAATAAGTTGCACAAAGTCAACAGTCCTCTTTCTCAGCGCTCAGTATATTTTCCACAAAGCTTTGGATAATTTGGTTTATAATTTCCATTTGGGTTTTTAATATGCTGGAGATTTATTTTGAATCTAGTTCTTAAGCATCATGTGAAGAAAAATAGAAAAGTATAGTAACCTAATGGGCTAAAGAAAGAACACATTTCATTCTTTTTTTTTTTCCTCCTACTGATCAACATCCTATTTACAACTATACACAAAATGTAGCACTTTGCTTCCCAGTCACTGAGAGAAAGCACTAGTTTTGTTTCTTCCCTTTCGTCTTGCATTTGAATGGAAACACGATGTTATTACAGACACAGTTGTGTGCACAGGTCTGTCAGTTAAAAACGAGAACAGTATATCCTGCTGGAAAGTATAGGTTTTGGGGAAAGAAAAACAAATGTTACCAATTCATTGCATCCACGTTATAGAATAGATTGTTTGAATTCTCATCAGGTTTATATACTCAAACTCTTGCAAACAAAAAATGTTTGTACCAACTCAAACTCAAGAATTTATTGTTAGCAGAGTTTAAGCCTTATCTGTCTAATCAAAGAATTATTATTAGTTCGATTACAGTGATGTTAGCAATTCAAGCTCAAATTATGTAAAAAGAGACATACATGAACTTTATTGTGAATTTTCTTTTCTCTGGTGACATGCTCATCCCACTTAGGTGAAAGATCTCAGTCTGGTGGCATCCTCAATGCCCAGCCCTCAGTGCTCAACACAGCATCCTAGGCACTTTGCTAAGAGAAGTATGATGATGCTGTCTCTCCTTCTCATGTAGGACATGTTTGATAGCACTTTTATTTTTGCTCTTTCTTCATTGGTATGTAAGTCCACGTTATATCTAAATTTACTGTGTTGTGATGCATTTTACATGTGAAACTGGTGTTACAAAGCTCTCAAGGGTGCTTTCCTTCGACTATTGATTAGCTCCTAGTGAACTGTTTATAGCCCTGCAGCCATCAGTATCACTCCATGACTGTAAATTCAGGGCCCCTGCTGATGTTGTTTTTCTTCCATGCTGCATTTTATCAGCATCATAGATACCTGATTCTTCACAGAGTAGCTCCTGACATGAAATAGGCCTGACATCACACAACTGTACAAATCTAAACAAAAGCTAAAAGAAAATAATAGTGAACTGGTCATCAGATAGCTGCTGTCACAGCCCAACACAAATCTCCTGACAGGCATAGAGAAGTCTGGACAAAACCCATCGAGTTCTGAGGCCTTTGTGTTATCCTAACGAAAAACCTATGTCCTATAATAAGCAATAGAAAAAAAAAAAACCAAAACCAAAGCACAAACCAAAAAACCAACAAAATAACAACAAACTAAATAAAACAATAGAACAAACCAACCAAACCCCCACAGACATACTGGGATATGAAGCTACAGGTGAAACACTTCAGTTTTTATTTGAAGTCATCATCTACTTCACTACACGGTGAGATGGAAATTTGCCTGTTCCCTATTTCAGATTTTGCAAAAAATATCAGAACTTCAAAAAAAATATGTCGCATCAGAGAGGAGGATTGTGATGACTATTTCATCAATCTGTAGCAACTGTGATATGTACCTGGCTTCATGGGCAGAGTATGCAAGCATATGGGTGAGGGAAGAGCAGTGGCTATCCCTTATCTTTACTTTACCTGGGCTTTCAACACCATATCCCTTTTTCTTTTTTTTTTTTAATTTAAATTTGCACTATATGGTTTGGATAGCTAGAGAGTAAGAGGAGTAAAAGGCTAGATAAATGACTCGGCTCAAAGGGCAATGATAAATGGGATGGTACTCAACTGACACTGATGACAAGTGGAGTATAAGAATGATGTGTCCCATTTAACAGCTTTGTCAGTGACAAAAGTGTCAGGTATTCACAGAGGCACAGCCAGGACATTGAGGGGATGGATTTTTCCCCTCTGCTTGGCATCTATGAGATATCATCTAGAAACTGCATCCAGTCTTGCCTCCCCAACCTCACCCCAAAACTGGTCAGTGCTGGAGAAGTAGTCCTGGGAGAAGAGGTTTAACCTTAAGAGGTGGCTCCAGGAAGAACCTACCAGCAGCCTCTCAGTATCTGTAAGGAGTTCATCAAAGAGTCAGACTGCTCTTTACAGTGGTACACATGGGAGGATGATAAGTAGTGGGCATAAGCTGAAACAGGTGAGGTTCAGGCTCAGTATAAGGGAAAACTTTTTCTCCTTGATGACAGTCAAACAACAAAACTGTTGTTGTGCAGTCTTTGTCCTTGGAGTTTTTAAAGATGCAGTTGGATAAAACCCTGAGAAACCTGATCTGATCTCAGATCTGATGCTGCTATGAACAGGTGGTTTCACAAGAGAGCTGCTGAAGTAATTTCCGACCTGAAATCTCCTGTCACTCCTATGATCCACTGCCTGAAAGAACAAAGCTAAAACAGTATTTGCAGAAAACAATGGTATTAAATCTTTTTTTTTTCAGCCAAAATCAGAATTATGTCCTTAAAATTTGCATATAGAAAGATATCTGCTGACATAGATACATCAGCTCCATGGAATTTTAGTGATAGTCTCCAAAATATGTGATTTACCATGCAACTGAGAATTTTATGTTATCTTCAGTCACTCTAGGATGAAGTAATTAAAACCTATGCCAAATACCTGAGAGTAGAGGTCAGTGACTATTCATAGCTCATTTTTAAAGTTCTTATGTCAGCTAGTTTGGCAGAACTGTTTAGCGTGTAGTAACACCATGCAGCTCTTGATAATCTGGAACTTTGTCTTATGTCTGTTGAGAAGATGACCTGTGTACCAGGATACATTTCAGTTTTTACAGTGCTCTTGGGTCCTGCTCTTAATTAAAAGCATTCTTGCCTGATGGACTGTTTGGAAGCAAGAACAGGTGATTCCATATACAAATTTCAGTTTGTTACAGTTTTCTGGATTTATAGAACTAGAATTAAATATCCACAACTACTATTAAGATCTGTACCTGGAGAACTATTGCAGGCTAGATATTCAGTGTACCTCTGTGCCATTATCGCAGAATCAAGCTGCAATAATAACTACATTACTACTGATATAACCTAACAGTCTAGTGTATGGGAGAAAGGAACTGGTGTTACACCACCACATAGGAGCCTACCTAAACTCATAAAATATATGAATGTTAAACAGAGCTTCACAAATACATTTACATATTCTTCAGCATAGAAAACGTATTTAGAAATCTTTGGTCTTCAGTACTCCTCAATAAGAGAAGGTATTTATGCTCTTTTGAGTTGAAAGTTACTGATGATTAAGCAAGTAATTGTGGCATTGAATCAAGTGTGTTTAACAGTTCATATCTGGCAGATGTAAAACAAATATGTTAGGCTGAGGTGGAAATCTTGAAATAATTTGTTTGTGGATAGGGTTTGTGTTGAAGGACAAGTCAGTGCTGTAAAATATGTATGTAATATTCTTAGTATAATGTGCTTTTTTATGCATGCAGAATTCTTATTCAGCCAATACCTAGTCAATTACAAACATCATGCTGGCAGTTCTTTCATAATCATAAGCTGTAGGTCGGTGTTGAATTCATGGGCCCCCAGACTTAACTGGGAATAAATCTGTTTAGAATAACTGTGAAGTTTGGTTTTGACTGCTGCAGTGGACCACACAGTAAACCCATGAGTCAAAAAAAATCCAAGTAAGCATCCTGAGCTTTTTGTTCAATGTTGAGATTTGATCACAGGTACTGAATGTTGCTTCAAAATTTACAGAAATTCTGCTGTTGAGTAGCCTGTACCCTAACAGTTAACACTAACCAAGTAGATAATAATACTGCAAATAGATACAATAATGTCTCCTATATAAGAGGTGACATTTATAATTAACCCTCAGAAGAAACAAACAAAATACCTTGCAATACAGAAACAAAGGTGACATTTATAATTAATCCTCAGAAGAAACAAACAAAATACTTTGCAATACAGAAACAATCTAGAAGTCACTGTTGCAAACTATATTATTACATAGACACGTACTGTAAGGTATTGCTAAATAGTTAACTGTCATTGCTAAGGGTATGGCTGCTTTTGTGTAAGAAGTCACACTTTTCCATTTAGTTTCCTTTCTTTTAAACATATTAATTATTCAAAGAGTACTCCTGTTTGAATGGAAGAAAAGTGGAAGTGAAAAAAAAAAACGAGCAACACTAACTGATTTAAATCGAGACTTGAAAATACAGCCCATTGTCCAATTGCCAAAGAGAAGAACTTCAGTAATGAGACTATTTATAGCCCTTGGTCTGATAAATAGATTAATTTTCCCAGAATTAAATATACAGCTTACACTTAGGTGCCATCATGACCTCTCTTGTAATAAAGCTAAATTTCTATTTCTAGAGAGAGTAACTCATCCTGTCTTGTGATAAGGCCTCTATGATAGCATGGAGTTATTTTCCCTGAATTGTATTGCATGTCCCTGGAGTTTTCTTAGCAAAAATCCTGAACTAAATTTTTTAGGGCTTCCACCAGTGTAGTTAATCCCAGCTTGGTCCTCTAACTTCATCATCTGTTAGTGCCTGGCAGCTATTTAGCCTCAGCTCATTATACTAAAGAAGTACAAACAGTGGTAGTTTGGTATGGTGTATGTAATCTGAAGGAGCTCATCTTTGGGTTTCATAGTGGGAAAACTAACCTTTCGGGTAAAATAATGCCTTTAGGTTTTTCTTGCAAAGATAAGCCTGAAAGAGTAAACAAGTGTAGAACAATCACTAGACTTGAAGTGATTAATGTACAAGAGCTGGAGACTCACTGCCGAGGTAAAACACATGTACATTTACTTACAGGTGGAGTATCAGTTACGTTTGATAGCTATGCATGAAAAATCACCCTGCTAAATTCGCTGCAGATGCTCAAGGCAGTCATGTACATTGAGGTGCAGTGCTGGTAGACTGATATTGTCTGTTAAAGGAATGACAAAAAAAAAGTTGTTTATTCTGAGGCTAAAACAAGGTATGTGGTGCTCATTGAATGAGACTCAAGATACAGTACTCACTACTTCAGAGCAGCAGTTGCCTAGGAAAAGCTTGTTTTTGAGGGACAGAGACAGTAATTGCGCTGGATGGGAATACTGCAGGGCTGACCAAGTGTATTTCAGTGAACACTTTTCCTAGCATTACATTTCTGTTGTCTGTGTGATAAAGTATGCAAAATGGTGCAGCTTGAAGAAAACTAATGAGCAGACACATGAACTGAATTGCAAAGCAAATTTCAGGAAATAACTTCTTTCAAACACAGGCAGAATTAGATAATCAGTCACAAATGACAAAGGCAAAATTGCTTTCCAGAGTATGTACGTACTGCATTGCAGCACATAACTAATACCTAGCATTACAGAGCTCTGGAGGCTATTTTGTTACAGTCAAAGGAAAAGGAAAAACTGGTGATTTCAGACCTGATTGGTGAGTATGAATTCTGATAGCATTTCTTGAGTGGTGTAAGAAGGAAAAGACAATCAAGAGAATCCCTGGTCTCTTTGTATTAGTTATCCCTCTTTGCAAGCTTGCATGAAGTAGCAATTCCTTCCAAAGGTGTTACTGGAAACTTCCACCAGGTCTTTTGAGATCCTCTCTTAGAAGTTGCTCTATAAATTGTAAGTGTAATCTGTCTTTATTTAAAATTATTCTAGGCCATTTAAACAACAATCTAAAAATAAAGAAAAATACTTCATTTTCTATTCATTTATTCTCCGACATTTGCCCAAGTATTTATCAGCTTGATTCAGTGATGAGGTGTACCATGGAAGGTTTCTCCTTTACAACAGACAAATTTTTCTGAGGTGTTTTCCATCCTATTTTTAAGAGAAGTTCACAACTTCAGAGAAATCAGAGTATCTGATTTGAACTGCATAGTAAAAGGTAAGGAGTGAATTTCTCTAGTCTGTTAATTATTTAAATTGTTAGTAGAAAATTACATATGTACATGTGACATGAAGTTGACCTTGAAGTCATGATGATCTAAGAGGTCAAATGATTTAAACCATTCACACTATTCTTGTTGATGTATGACAGTATTCCTGACTTACAAAAATATCTATAACCTAAAAAAATGGAAAGGTAACATTTCTTCCTTGAAGCAAAAGCCTATGTTGGATGTCTGTAATGAAGTTTACTATAAAATTTGATGTTGCTATTAAGTCATATTAATGCAACAAAATCTCATTCTGAATCACAAGGGATCTTTGACAGTTCTTCAAAACAGTTTTATTGGTCAGAAAAGCTATTGAACGTTGTTAAATAAAAGTAATCACATTTAATATGTATTTCTAGTCACTATCAATCTATATATTGCTTGTGGCCATTTGGAGAAACAGATAATGCTGTACATTTATACATTTTGTACATTTTATAAATTCATTTTATACATTTGAATGCTATATTCCAATTTGCTAATCTTCCATTCTTTCATAAAACTGCATTGCAGCTTTCATTTTTCTTACTTCTGCTCAGTTGTCTATTTAGGGAATAATTTTTTTTTTTTTGTCAGAAAAAAGTTTCTTCAGCATTTAATAGGCATCTGTCTTCATACATTTTTGTTTATATTAACTTCATACTTAGGCATGTATTTTTTTCTGTCTACAGATAGAGCAAGGAAAGAGAAAGTATTTTACATTTCTGTTTTACCATTTCTAGAACTTGATTTGAATTTTTACATAAGAAAGCTCTAGGATTTTTTTTTATCTGTCTGAAACCTAAATCAAATTGTAAATAATACAAGTTATACAAGTTTTCAGTAAAGACTCTACCTGAGGCTCTGTGACTGGGTTTGTGGTTTCACTCACAATTACCAGCTTCTTGCTTCCACTTTCAACATCCTCTACTCAAGACTCTACCTCTTCTCATTTGTTCTTTCAGGAACAAGATACAGAGCAAAAAATATTTCCTTATGAAATATTGCTGTGTTACTTTTCAGCTGTGGTCCCACAGGCTTCCTATTAATTTTTATGGTAATTAAAGTTCTTTCTTTATGAAAAATATGCTCCAGGTTTACCTTCTTGAAACTTTTTTTAAAAAAGCCTTTGTAATAGAATACAAAATTGCCTGTAAATTCTATTTTCTTTGCCGCTAAGAGATCTAACCAAAGGTATTAAGAAATACATGGCAAATGAGAGTCCCAAAGTGCACAGAATATAAAACAAAGGCTGGTTTAGAGTACTTGGATTTTTTTTTTAATCAATAATGTTATTGTGTCATTACTCCAGTGAAAATGAAAGCTGAATTTGATCTGTAGTTTTCAATGTTTGGCAATTTGTCTTTAAGAATTTCTCCTAGTCTCAACTTGGTCTTTGTAAAATATGTAGAGAATATAGAAAATTATCTGAAATACTTTGGAGTAGCTAATTTTTTCTGAGATGCTAGAAAGTGCTGCTGCAAATGAATCTGCTTCAGTAACTGTTCTGGTTTAATAATTTGAAAAATTGTTAAAATCAAATTCCAAAGTTATTTTCCTTACAATGGTAAACTGTCTTTGTTATCAAAGGCTACTTATTTTTGATATTTTAACAGAATCTGCCATCTCAAAATCCAAAGGTACTTTACTAAAATCTGTAGCCACTCAAGCTTTATTTCAGAACAAGTCTTTTTACTTGTGGTGTGTAATTACGCTGTTCAGAGAGATTTTCAATGAAATAAAGAAAAAAGAAGAAAGAAAACAAAAAAAAAGGTTTTCCTAAAGATATTAAAGATTAAAAAAAAGATTAAAGATATTAAGTAAAACAACTGATTTACTGAATCATGAAGACACACATGTAGAATCTCAAATTATGGTACACTTCTTGCATTTACAAAGATTCTAAAGTTAACAGAATTAATGAGTGTTTTTTTAGGAGACATCCAGAACCTTTCTCAAGGAGTCATGCTGTCAAAAGTTCCATAGAGAATTTTGAATAGTTCCCTCTGTTAAAATAAGCTCTCAACATTGTGTAGCACTTACATTTTCAGGTATTAGAAATTGGCCTAGATCAGCCTGCACATATCTCTGTTTTGAGGTATTTCAAGATCTTAGAACTTTAGGTGTTCAGATGACCATTTTTGAGACTTATCTTGTTTATCTAAATATAGGATTTTTGTTTATTTTAAGAAAGAAAAGAAGAAAAGAAAAAGAAACAAATGAGCTTTTGGCAGAATAAGGGGGTTTGGACAATCATTATGTCTGGAGGGTTGATAACTTCTCTCAAGCTACTTTCTTCTTTTGTTGCCAATCTGTTGCCAATTTGTGCCAATAGCACACCTCTGAAGTTAAGGTGCACTCTACTATAAAATTGCCTTGAAAGATTTTCGCGTGGGTGTTTATACAGAAATATATGCATGTGTTCAAAAGCATATGACTAAATTTCCTTAACCTACACAGGTAGAATGTTTGGGAATGTGATCGCTTCAAAAGGCTACTCAATATGTAAGAGTGAATATCAATTAAACATCATATTTAAGGGTCATTCCTCAAGCTACCCTTCTGTAACAACTGTTGTGTTCACAATTATGTACAAACAGAATTCAAAGCTATGGTGGGTTAACCTTAGCTGAGTG
>VZZY01021105.1:0-12084 GCA_013400335.1 Eurystomus gularis | reverse complement strand
TCTAGCTCTGAGCACAAAACACTGCTGCTATGTGGAAAACCAGCTCAGCCAGACCCACTAAAAAAAATGGAAGTCTGTATAACTGTATTTTGTTCATAGGCACAAAAGCATGATGTAAGGGTAAGTGGAAGTTCAGATATTCTTCTTCATTAAGGCTATCCAGTCACAAACATTTTCAGTGCAAACGGCAACAAGTAGAGAGGGAGGTCATAACCAAAACCACATGGAGACATAAACCCAGTAGACAAGGGATAAAGGAGATAATGTCAATAATGTTTCCAGTCACTAACTGATTTGGAATATTCAAGGGCCATCTATGGGACCATTAAAACTTGGAATGAGTATTTAAGTGAAGGGTCAGGAGGAGGAACAAAGAGGAGGAATATACAGAAAGAGTTGTGAATAGGGATGATGAGGTGTAAAATGGAGTCAGTCAGTACACTTGCCTGACTGCGCTCTGTATCTGATCACTGCAGTCTGTCCTATCTTCTTAGGAAATGCTTTCTTGCCTATCTGTCTGTGTCATCTCACTCTCTATCCCGTGTGTGTGTTGCAATGGTTAAGTGCTAGCCACTGGGCAACTGGTGTGAGTGGGTTTGGGGCCAGCAACCGGAATCAGACCAGTGGTGTAGGTGCTCCCAGCTTGTGGTGTCAGCTGCAAGAGCAAGTGGGGCATCTCTGCTTCCAGGCGTAGTGTATGTTCCTGTCGCTGGTTTTTAACAGCTACTGGGAAGAAACAGCATCAGTGAGGCAAGTGAGTGGCACAGCATTGGTATCTGGAGCAGGACCACAGGTCAAATCCTGTGGTGCCAGCTGCTGGGAAGCACATGTTCGTATCTTTCCCAGTCCTGGTGTGCATGGGGTCTGCATGTGTTTTCACTAACAAAATTCAGGCTAGACCAGCCAGTAAGTAGGAGACCCTGGATCTGGGCAGGGCTATCAGGCAGCCTGTGAGAGAAACGAGTGTCCTTGTCTGTCTGCAGCAAGCACCAAGCTGGACCATCTGGTAGGCAGGGGAACTACTGTGGAGCAGATAAGAAGGGCTGGGATCCAGGCAGGAGTAGCATACAAGCTGAGGAACATTACAGTACTCGAGGCATCTGTGGTGTGAACCTCGCATCATGTATGTGCCTGCACTAATGACCTTCTGTCTCTACCAACAGAAGAGGAGAAGTAGGACTTGACTGTATGTGCTTGTGTTTTATGTGAGATGCTTTTGAAAGCATTGCCTTCTCTGTGGCGGTCTGTGTAACTGGCTGTGTCTATGTTCTCTGTGTTTTGTGTGTGCTGGGTTGGCCTTGGCTGTCTGCCAGATGCTCACCCAACCACTCTTTAATTCTCCCTCCTCAACAGGACAGGGGGAGAAAATAAGATGAAAAAGCTTGTGGGCTGAGGTAAAGACAAGGAAATCACTTATCATTTACCATTTCCTGGGCAAAACAGAGTTGGGGAAAATTAATTTACATTGTTGCCAATTCAAATAGGCTTGATACTGAGAAACAGAGACAACATCAGTCCTTCACTCCTGTCTCCTGTACATTCTCCCTCCTAAGTGGCACAGGGGGATGAGGAATGGGGGGCTCTGATCACTCCATCTCAGCTCCTCTCTGCTGCTCCTTCCTCCGCACACTTTTCCCTGCTCCAGCCTGGGGACTTCCCACAGGCTGCAGGAAACACCTGCCCCAGCGGGGTCTCTCCCGGGGCCGCAGGGACATCTTTGCTGGGGCGCCTGGAGCACCCCCTGCCCTCCTTCCGCTCTCCCCTCGGGGCTCGCAGGGCTGTTGCTGACCCCGTGTCCCTCAGCCCTGGCTGCCGGGCAGCGTTTTGTGCTTTCTCCCCCAGGAACTAAGAAAATTTTTTAAAACCTCCCAAATTACTACTAATTTCTGGTATGCCAATATTTAGTTATCTGTCCTTACAAATCTATGAACTGTTTTTTATGATAGTTACAAGCTTGAAAGCATTTTCCTGTTTTCATTCTTGTAGACATTGATACAATGCAACAATGATATAAGGAGAGCGTAGACATCATGTAAGTTATAAAGTCATTCTACTCCTGCTCCCCAAGGTACTCCTTTGGCAGGCAGGAAACAACCCAAGGACTGCTTCAACATTGTTTCATTCAATGCATATTCAATTTTATGCAGAGATTCTGTATAAAATATATACCCATATACACTAGATTGTGGTATACTCCAATATAATTTACAACTTAAAGCATATGTCCAAGGTTTCTTAAGGAAGATCATTACATTTTGCTGTTCAGCCCAATATGTCTGTCGCAAATAAATCCACCGTCTGAACAGAGTGTTATCTATGAAACAGAAAGTTTTCCAGTAGAAATTAAATGGATTGTTATCTAATCTGATACAGGCTTTCTGTTTCACATGAATGACAGAAAATACTATAACACATACAGCAGAACCTGTATGTAGCATTATTGCTAATGGGATATTAGGCCTAAACCACTCCTCCAGTTGATGCCACCAACTCTGCTGTTTCCCCTCCTTCCAAAGTGTCAAGTTGAGAAGACCAATAAATTCTTCATTTTCCCCACTCTCATCCTGTAAGAAAAAAGAATGTAATCTAGAAAGAAGACTATTGTATAGAATAGTATGAAGTAATTTTGATCCCCTTTGGTCATTGTGCAGATCTACTGACATGTGACTCATCCACTCACTTCTGCCTGAAGTGCCGCAGAGAAGCAGGTGGTGATACACTGTTCTGCACTGGGAGCAGGGCATGAGAGAGAGATGGTGCAGGATTCTTTCTGCATCTCCTTAAGACCTGACAAAAATGGCTTAATGAAATAAAATTTTAAAAAGAATAAAAGGAATGTTATAAATAATAAATTTTGCATCTCTTCAGATATTGAGAACCCAGCATTGAACAAACCTTGGATGTATTTTCCCACAGGGTGCTATGTGGATCCCATCTATGGAGAAGTTCTTCTCTACCTCACAGTTTCTATTACCACCATTGCCTCCTCTCCTGCAACAGAGAGCAGAGCACTGTCCTGATTTGCCTTTTTACCCTGCCCATCTGATTTTTACAGAACAGATTAGTCAGGTTATGCTAATGGCCTTGCCAAATTTGAGCCTCATTTTAAATCAGGGTTGATTTTTGGCAAATCTTTAGAAAGCAAAATGTTTGCTTTGAGGTAGTTTTATGAATCTCCTAATTTCTACTGTTATATCTTTTTAAGAACAACTCTGTTTCTAGGCTGTTGTGGTTTAGGGTGAGCTGGGAGCTGAGCTCCATGTGGCTGCTCACTCATCACTCCCCCTTTCTCTCCCATGGTGGGATGGGAAGGAGAATAGGAGGAAAAACCAAAACCCCATGGGTTGAGATGAGGAGAATTTAGTAGAACAACACAAGAGGAGAAGTAACAACACTAACAGTAATAAAACAATATGTAAAGGGAGTATATAGAACAAACCATCCATCCAAAGCTGCCTCAATCAAACCTCAACCATCCACCAGAGCCACACTTTGCCTGGCCCACCCCTGCCCTTATATAGCGGGCGTGATATCAGTATATTAAATATCCCATTGACTGGTTTAGTTGTCTATCCTGGTTGTGGCTCCCCTCCTAGCTTCCGGTGAAAATTAACCCTATCCTAGCTGAACCCAGGAAATAGGCTAACTACCAAACTCCAGTCCAAGATTTTCTGGAGTAAATACCTCTTTGGCAACATTTAGCGAATAACAAACAATTCAATATTTTCTAAAGCTTCAAGATTTTCAGGCTGCACACCACCAAACTTTGAAAGCAAATTTCTATGTGTTCCACAGAAAGTTTGATAGATATATTTAAATAATAAAATGTGCATGCTTAGATAGAAAATTGGTCATAAGAACATTTTTTCTCATTTATTGCATTCTGTATTGAAAAATAATCAAAAGATAATCATTTAACATTACAAGAACTAGCATTTAATGAAGCTCATAGAAAACAAATATTTAAGTACTTACTGATTCCCAGGTATCAAAAGGTCTCCAACTCTTTTTACTCTCTTATTATGCATAAAGACAAACATGAATATCCAAAACATACAATAAAAAAGCATATTATGTCAGGGAGTGCTGCTTCTGTGTTGAATAATACATTTTCATTTGTATTTAAGGCTTGCCATTAATTTCCTAGTGCAGGAGTTAATGGGTTCTGTAAAAGTGTCAGTTTTAATATAAAAGAACAATGGGCCACCTGTAAAAATTTGTTCATGAAAGTTGAGTGAAAGATAAATTGTTGCAATAGTTTTTTTAATTAGGTGTTCTGTGTAGTCTTTTTTTGGGCACAGACAGAGATAGGTCAGGTTTTTTCATTCTGTCACACTCTGAAGAGAACTTAATATTTGTAACACTTCTTTCACTCTTTGATTGTAAGATTTTCAAATGGAAATAGTTTTATCAAATATTTGTTATATATATTAATTATATTTATTATATATATTACTTAGGACATTCAGATGCAGTTTTGCCAGGATTTTTAGATTCTACCAATATACAAATAAAGAAGAGTCCAGTAACTTTTAATTTTCAGGGAGCTTCTGGAGAAAAAGTGAAACCAAAACACATATCTCGAGTAACAAATGTCAGTATAAATACATATGTATAAATACATTTCTTTAAAAAGCATTTATAACATCAATAAAGGTTATAG
The DNA here is from genome assembly GCA_013400335.1 of Eurystomus gularis. Classification (NCBI taxonomy): domain Eukaryota; kingdom Metazoa; phylum Chordata; class Aves; order Coraciiformes; family Coraciidae; genus Eurystomus; species Eurystomus gularis. The sequence goes on along the minus strand of VZZY01021105.1, from coordinate 7,421 downwards.
TAAACAGCTTGAAAAAAGATATGTGCCATAACATTTGAATTAGAATTTTGCAATGACAGCTAGAATTTTAAAAATTTCCTATTCCATTTTCAAACTCTTTTGAAGTTGCTTATTCTTTCTGTTTTAATGATCTTTCTTATCGATTACTTCACTGATACTGAAAACCAGCTTTCTCAAGTTTTTCTAGATGTCATGTAACACATACCACTTCAGGTTTGAGTAGAATACCCACCTTTTTAGCTTTTTAAGCAGGTAGATCTATGAGGTTATACTGTATCTATCTCATGTTCTTTGTTCCAGTCTTTGGATGCAATATGGAGGTTCTACTATAAAAAATTATCTTATCCTACAGCCGTAATTAATTATTTTTTCTGGATCCTGTCAAAGTCACTAATAGTTTTATTTCTGAAAATGTTCATGTGCTTTATGAAATGAACTACTACCTACCTTGCTTCTGCTTGCTGTACAAATTTGGAGGCAGTGAACAAATATCTAGTATGCCATTTCTTCTGCAAACATTCTTCTGCCACTTTGTTAAATAAAGAAATCATTAATGATTCAATTGTGTAAAATGGAACACCTAAAGAAATTTGTCTGGAGATTTCTTCTTTCTATGTTCTCTGTTAATCCTGTTTATGAACAATGTGATTTATGCCTACAATACTGCAATTGCTTAACTGTTAGTAGAATCTATTCCAATAACATGAAAATGAAAGCTCCCTTTTGAGAGTCAGAAACAACTATAACTTAAAGTTTCCTTTACCTCTTCTGTTCTCTCTTGGCAGATGGCCTATGCTTTCATGAGAAATACTAAAAGCAGTGAAGAAATTGACGTAGAAAGGAGGCGTAAATGAAAAGCACTGATAAGTCATGAAGTATTTGTAGTACATGTAATTCTTATGTCAGTTATATCAGCTGGAAAGATAAGACAAATTCTTTACAAAAAGCCCATGCACGTTGTTTTCAGTGCTATTGCAAAATTATTTAGCTGAGGTAAAAAAAAAAGGTTGTTGTCATGAAGCATTATTCCTCTTGTCAATACTTGTCTGCTGTGAGAAAGCTGGGCTACATTAATTCAAAATTTTTTATTCTATTCATCATTTCTGAAGTCACAAGGACAAAGGACAAGGACCCAACAAAGCAGACTTGCAAGTTTTCTCATGCTTGCATTATTAAGAGCATCTAGATCACCTTAAAACAAAAGGTGAAAATGGGACGAGTTGTCTGGTCTGCAGAAGATGGAAATTTTGCACATGCTTGAAAGACTCACTAGAATCACTCACTCTTCAGAACTGAGTTTCAGATAATTAATAAGATTCATGGTTACAGATTTTCAGAAACCTATGAATTCCAATTAATACATTCAGAGTAAATTCCAATGCTTCCCTGTTTTAGTATGTCAGGTTTTAATGTGCAGAAAACCTTTAAATAATTTCATAGAAATGAGCTCTCTGAATCTTTAAATTAATTAGTGCACAACTGTGAGTTGAAATATATTTTGTTCAACAGTTGCTATTGTGAAGATTTTAGTCATTGCCATTGTGCTAAAACTCTGTTGAAAGGCATTTGGTATGTAAAGGAGGAAACTAGTGAACCAGTGAGACTGAAGGAAGAGAAGTTTTAATCAAAACTTTTATTCCCGTATTTCATTATATTCTGTTACGTTGTTGAATTTGAAAATTTACCTAAAACTAGAATATTTTTGTTAGGTAAAATGTGAATGTTCACTGCCATACACCACACCTGCAAGCCTTAGAAGGCTTGCAGTCTTCTAAACAAACTGTGCACTGCCTGGAGGGGGTTTCTTTCTATGCACACAGAATTTGGCATTATTACTCTTAAACTTCACGATCAGTTTGGTAGTGAACCTATAAAGCAGTTCTTAAACTGCTCACCACACATTTTGACAGGCAGGCAAGTGTTTATAACAGTATTCTGGGCTAACCATGGGAGGCAGCTAAGCATCACACAGCTGCTTGCTCAGTGCCCCCTCCGAGTGGGATGAGGAGGAGAAAAAGTAGTAGAAGTGAGAAAATGTGTTGGTTGAGATAAAGACAGTTTAGTAAGTAAAGCAAAGCTGCACACACAAGCAGAGCAGAAATAAGAAATTCATTCACTACCTAACATCAGCAGACAAACGTCCAGCCTCTTTCCTGGAAGACAAGGCTTCAGCACATGTAACAGCTACTTGGAAAGACAAATCTCATAACTGTGAACATACACCCTTCTTTCTTTCCCCCAGCTTTTACTGCTCAGCATGATGTCTTATGGTATGGAACATCCCTTTGGCCAGCTAGGGTCACTTGTTCAGGCTGTTTCTCTTCCCAACTTCTTGTGCACCCCCACCACTGGCGAGGCACTGTGAGAAACAGAAAGCCCTGACACTGTGCAAAGACCAGTCAACAATAGCTAAAACATCAGTGTGTTATCAACACTGTTTTGGTCCACAGTACCATACCATCCGCTCTGAAGACCATTAACTCCAACCCAGCCAAAACTAGTACAAAAAACCTGCCCTGTTTGATTTTTTGCTGGCTTTGTAGCAGCCTGCATAGCATCCTGTTCCACCTAAATATTAGGCTTACTATCAGGCAAGATTTGAGATAGAGTGTTACATTGAGTGCTCTATAAATGTGAACAGTAAGCTACAAGTACAATATTTAGAAATAAGGTTACAAAAAATAATAAAATAAAGTAAAACATTGCCAGAAACCTGTACATAGTTGCTGTCACCAAGTGTTATCTCCATCATTTTGTTCTGCTGTACAAAGGGGGTGAATTTGGGCAGGAATTCTTCCTCAAAAATTAAATCTCTCATGTTTGATTACAGCTTAACACATATTACCTCTTTAATGCTTGCAACCTCAGAATGCTGCTGATGAATCAAACTTTGGGGTCTTAAAAGTTTTCAGGTAATGCTGCAAATACCAGGTTTAGACTGAGAATAAACAGATTATTCCTTATGTTCTCCCATGTCAAGAATAAATCATATTCATTCTTTTTAATATCAGTTTTGTGGGGTTATTTTTTTAATACTTGTTTATTGATTTCATTGTCATCATTAATATTAAAATAGCACCAATTTGATCATTGTAAAGTTCTGGTTTTAATAAACTAAGGAAAAAAATTGAGCATGTTAGTCTCATTATTCTTGCTTACTGGTATGTATTTACTTCTTTATAATTATTGTGTATCATCTGGCACCTATCAAATTGTAAAGTGTGTCATAATGTCTCTAGTTAAAAGAAAATGTAAATTAGAAACTTGCAATATATTTAGGATTGGTTGCTTTTTAAAATTTTTGTTAATGTGAAAATCCTTCACATGGTCACTGTGAAATAGATTCAATTCCCTCTCTTCTGAATGTAATTAAAACAACTTGTTTCTTCAGCATCACAATCTTACACGCATTTTCTCCCAACAGGAAAAAAGAAAGAATCAACCTTTAGTAACTCATAAAAACATTCATAACTGTAAGCTTAATTTTATGTGATGTATCTGCTGCTTACTTTCCAGTTATTGCAAATAAATTCTAGTTGCATTACATTTCCAAATACTTCTAAATTTATTACTGCCATAGGTGTTAAATTAGTAACATTTCAAGTCTGTTTGTTTACAGAATAAGCTCATTCCACTGTAGTGAAATATGAAATGGCTGATGATATATTTTCATACCTGCTTCAGAACTCAGTCTAATTAGTAATATAAGTTCTTGTGAACATTTCATACCTATGCCTCAAAGCTTGCTCCTCACTGAAATCTCATTAATGTTCATGCATGTAGTCCCTGCCTCTTCCAAAGCTGTCTATGTACTTGGCTTTGAAGTGCTATTCCATGAGTTTACAGAGTACTGGGGGTTCTACTGCTACAAGAAAAAAGAGTGCAAGTGGGATACAATGCAAGTGGGATAAATATGTAAAGTGTGAGTCTCAGGAGGATGGAGCCAGGCTCTTCTCAGTGACATCCAATGATAGGACAAGGGACAATGGGTGCAAGCTGGAACATAGGAGGTTCCACATAAGTATGAGAAAAAACCTCACGGTGAGGGTGACAGAGTATTGGAATGTACAGAGGCTGCCCAGGGGGGTGTCACTGACAGGACTAGGCTGGATACAAAGATAGAAAGACAAGCTTCTTTCCTTGCAGTACAAACAGCCACTAAAAGACTTTGCAATTGAGGTAAAGAAATCATGGCATTAAATCATGTTTTGTGCTTTGTGCTAATAAGCTGTATTGGGACCCCTTTGATAGAATCACCTACTTGGAGCCTCTTATTCAAACTAAGACTATGGGCTGCAGAGTCTTAATTATTAAATTGCTCATTGGTAAGCCTGTCTCTGTAATGCCTAATTTGGATTTATTTTTATATATATTGTTGCCATGAATGCATGACTAACACCAAGGACAAGTGTGGACCTGCTATATTTAAAGATCTAGTCAAAGGAACAGTTGTTAGGTAGAGCTTAATTTTTTACTTGTTGTATCTGCTTCACATGGGTTATTGGTAGCGTCAAGGCCTAAGGAAAAAAATAATGGGAAAAAACTCACGTCATGAGAGGGCCTTGAAGAAAAAGTAGGAAAATGTTCATATTTACTGGGCAGCAGCAACTAGAAAATTGAGGAATGCACATTATGGGATAAAACTTTAGAAAGGAGAAGCAAGTTATCACAGAAAGAGGCAAGTTAGAGAAATCTGATTAGATATCACCTACAAAATATATAGGGTTGAGAGATGTCAGGATAAAAAACAGCTTTTAGAAATAAACAGGAAAATGTCTGGGGAGCAGAAGTGATAGCATATAAATTAAACTTAATCTGGGAAACTTCTTGTGTTGGTTTAGTAAGAGCTGCGGGGTAGCCAAGCCGTGCGGCCGGCCGCTTCTCCCCGCCCCCTCCCCTCTGCCGTGGGCCGTGGACAGAGAAAGGAAAAGAAGGTTTAAAAGTGCCTTTTTTTTAGTTGAGGTAAGGAAGGTTTAATATATATATAAAAGAAAGTAACATACAATGGGCACTTTGCAGTTAAAAAGAACAAATACTAAGCAGTAAGGAAAAGAGCAATACAAAAAAAAACAATACCAGAGAACAACGGCGAGGGACTGAACCCCAGCGAAGTTCAGGGCGAACTGACTCCAACTGAACCACTCCCAACAGAACTGGCCCCTCCCCGGAGGTGGCCCCGGGGCATGACGTCAGCATGGTATAGAATTACCTGGCTCCACACAAAATTAACCCTGTCCTGGCCAACCCAGGACACTTCTTCAACTCAGTTTGCCCACTTGGGTGGACAACTGATGAAATCTGAGAGAAAATAAAGCTGAAATGAAAAGTTCTATTGAAATAAACAAAACTGTGACAACTTCTGTAAGTGAAGCACAGCCCCTAACTTGCCAGTAGTCTCCAACCAGATCAGTTGGGAATTTACACCATCTGCATTTGTGAAACAAAGATGTCTAGCAGGAAAAAAAGCCAGGGGCCATTCAGACTTACACCATTGTGTATTAGCAAATCAAGTCATAACAAGAGCTATCAGTTTAAACATAAATAGATTATGCTCAGATTTAAAATATGTTGCCTTGGCTTCCACTGGAAATCAATCAGTGGATGCTTATTGAACTGGAATATTGTTAATATTTTCAAGTTTTTTTAATACGGGAAAACTGAGTGTCTCATGACTTCATACGTCTAATATTTCTCTCCGGAATGGTAAGTATGAAGGAAACTCAAAAAGTAACAGACTTTGTGAATATGGCTAAAAATAGCTGACTGTGGTAAGATGATTTTGTTAGGATGTATTTAACTTCATGAAACACAAGCATACCCCTGATTCAGGTACACACTGTGCATACTGACCCTTGTCAGGATGGAACCTGAACATACATATTCTTCTCTATGGTTTATATATGTATTTATATATATTTTCTCTATAATACTGGGGTCAGGTTCCCAAACAGGGACTCCTAGAACTGCTGTAGATGGAAACTTCTCTTTCTGAACACTCTTCTTAGAATAGCTTTCGAGCATCATTTATAGGTTGCCCTGTGCATTCATCTACTCTGTAACTCTGTGCTAGCAGTGACATCCAAAATTCTAGCATCGTAAAGACCAATTTACTAAAAGGACCTGGGAACTCATTTTACTCATTTTAGTAACCTCTGACTTGTGAATTTGCAAAACTTATGAAAAACAGATTACCTGAGAGAATTAATCAGCAATTGGATAATCATATACCAGTCTGTATATTCTCTTTGCAGCTTTTCAAACTGAGTGAGAGCACCTCTTGCCTAATAAAAAGATCTTTGTGATAACTTTCAAAATGACAACTAAATTTTACCTGCCTTAATATTTCTACTTTTACTTTGAAGCGTTTAAAGTTTTCTTGAGATTTTATATCCCTAGACAATCACTTTTAGAGTTCATAGACTTTCAAGACTGTTACCATCTAGACATAATGACCTTACGATTTTAGGAAGAATTTTCCGGAGTTCCTACCCTGTCTATACATCTGTTTGCAAAACCTGCTACGCTGTGAGGATCACCCATGCAAGTTGCCATATTATTTGTGAGAATTTTTTCTTGATTTTGATGTGGTGTGATCATTAATTTTTACTAGTTATCTTACAGAAGATAAATTTAATTGTTCAGAAGTTTTAAAAACCAAAATATAACAGAACAAATCATTATCTTTTCACAGACACATTGCAAGCTGAAGAAGATGCTAGGTTCACTGAGTAAATTATTCATTGTGAGGATTTTTGTTCAGCTCTAATTAATGTTTTCTGCTAGGAGGATGTGTTTAATACGTGATAAAGTCATAGGTTGTGCAGAATTGCAGTGCCAGTTTCTAGTTTCATTTGACAAAAGGGGTTTTTTGCTTGTTTGTTTTATGTTCTCCTAGAATTTTATTTTTTCTTTGGTTTTCATAGTAAAGTGTTTTAGTTTAATTGCAATGTAAGAATGCCAAAAGTTTAGGAAGCTATTTTTCCTTCTTACTGTTGCTGATGGCTCATATTAAGAGAGTAATGACTATGTAGTATCTTACATACCTACCAGCTGTTTCATTTTGTTCTTCATATCGAGTTACATAGCTGTTTTTATTGAAGTATAAAAGAGGATGTAATGTTGTTCTGTGGTTTTGGTGATAGCATATCTTTAGTACAGTAATATGAAGTTCAAGACTTATGCACCCATGTGTCCAAAGGCATACCTTCAATGAGAACTGGCACAAGCAAAATGCTAGGAATAGTAAATACTACAGCTTCATGCTTTTTCACTATTATTCTATTTTTCCCTTGAAATGGCTGTTAATGTTAGGCTTTCTGTTCACATGGACCAACAACACAGATGTTCAATAACTAGCTTTGTGGTCTTTTGTTTCTGGGTGCAAAATTTGCCAGCTTTCATAACTATATATATATATATAT
>VZZY01021104.1:625488-645100 GCA_013400335.1 Eurystomus gularis | reverse complement strand
CTGGGAGTGGAAGGGGGAGACACCTTGAAACTTGGCAAAGTGTGTAAGCGATTTCCTGCCGCTGCAGCCGCCGGCAGTCCCGCTGCAGCGCGGTCAGCCTGTGCCCCGGCCACCGAGGCTTTCCCCTCGGCTCGCTCTCCCGGCCGGCAGCTCCCGTTCCCTCCTCAGCGCCGAGCCACAGCGAGCGCAGCCGGAGCCGGGGCTTGGCCGGCACCCGGGAGCAGGGACACAGCGGGCTGCTGCAGCGCCGTGAGGAACGGAGTGAACGAGGAGGGTAGGAAAAGGGTAGAGAGGGATAAGAACGGGGATTGACACCTGCAGGCTGGAGTCAGGAGTCCTGCCCCGAGTTACTGCTCTGTGTGACCCGTTGCCCCCGGACTCTCGCTGTGCCCCGCATGGAGCGGGGAGGGAGAGTGAGAACAGAAAACGGGATTGTGTCATTAAGGGCTGTTACAGTTAATATGCAGTACAAAAATAAACAGGCTGCATAGACGATCTTAAAAATAGTATCTTCTTGCTTCTCAGGGCTTGCAGTTGCAGCTTTAATGCCCTGCTGTATTTTTTTTTTAGTATTTTAATAAAGTTGCGGTGTCCAGACAGCCCTCTCAGACTTTGGCTCTGTTCTGCTGGGCACTGCACAAAAGACAGAGCCCTTGCCCAGAGATTTTACAGTTCCCAAGTTTTATTTCAACAGAGCACAACTGAAAGTTTATGCCTGAAGCACAGCTTCCCACTCTGCCCTGCTCTTTAATACACAGGAGGTAAAGCTTTTCCTACCAGAAATACCAACTTCTGCATTAATACAGGATTTTTTTTTTTCAAGATTTGAGGTACCTGAAATACCATCAGCTCTGTGCCAAACAGGCCCCACAGTTTACGCTTCTTTCAGCACAATGCGAGGCAATTTAAAATGCAATGAAACCGTGTAAGCAAGCAGCCCTGAGCTCTGGGCCTTACCCGTGCTCTCAGGAATAACGGTCCTTTCAAACGCTGACTCACAGTGACCTCACGCTGCGAGGGAGACAAGTCTTAAAATGAGGAGTCAGGCTTTAATCACAGCTGACATTTTCTTGGTGCCTTGGAAGAATTTATTTTTAATATAAGGAAGAGGCTTGAAGGCAAACTTCGAGAGACTCTGCAGAAAGCAAACAATTAGGGACAAATCAGCGTATGCCAGAAATCTCGGTACGGAGGGCAGGGGGTTGTCTCTTTGAGAACGACCAAGCAACTACTTTGCTGCTTCGCAGTGTCACGTTGGTTTATATTATCTAAAGCTTGCAAAAACAGATTTAAAAAATCCAAAGGAATACAGCCCAGGCCTGTCCCCCGAGTGACACGCTGGCACCCCACAGCTCACCGGTGGGTCACCGCTCGATGCCAAGCTGCGTTTTGCAGGTACTACGAGTTCCAGCGTGCAGCGCTGCACCTCGGCCCGGCCTCTCCTCCGCGCCGCGCTGGGACATGTAGTCTGCAGAAGCTACGGTTGACATCAGTCCCATCGTTAGCGCAACCGCGCAGCAGTGACGCTGCGTATGAATATGCAGCAGTTGTTGGGGATGTGCAGAAGGGAAACCGGAGATTTCCGTGCCTTCTCTGCAACAGTTTTGAGTTTGGCAAGCCAGCGGGGTCTCACGCAAAGCAAAGAGGTAATTTTCCTTGGAATTCCACCCCCAGTGCCCAGCATTCCCACAGCCAGGTACAAAGCAAGGCACAGCCAGCATAATTTCTAACTCAGTAATTTATTCAAAGCTTTATTTGATGAAGCTTTGAAGCAGACGGCTTTTCAGAGAACCTGCCATTTAAAGCTGCAGAATGAAGGCAGCAAGGATTGAACCAATTGCTACAGAAATCACAAGAAAGTTTTCCCGGAGAGTCTGACCCAAGAGAGGTTTTGAATTCATATGAAAATACAGTTCAACTGAGAACCTATTCTAGTGATTTTCTAAGAACAAATTATTTCCTTTCAAAGGCAATCCTCTTTAAGATACTACATTTAATTTCCATTAAATGTTTTCAGGTAAGTTAAAACCAAAACTATAAAAATTAATGCATGACAAGAAAAATGCTGGCTTTGTACTATTTCTTGTGTGTGTCTCCTGTTTAAAACCAAGAATCAGGAAACATCAGAATTACCATATTTATAGATATTGGGAAGGGCTCGTATGCAAAGTATGCGTGGCATTTATTTACATTTTTTTGCCACAGTGTTTTCATTTATAGCAAGGGCTCAGACTTGCAAAATCCTCTAACACATCCAACCTAAGGAAGCACTCAAGCAGATGTTTAGTTTCAAATGTTTATAACCATACTATTCAAAACCTTGCCACGACTGACCCCGAAATCTAGTATTTCAGTGCAATGCAGTCATGATTTACCAGTTGATAGTCAGATGTTGGAGGAAGACTTGAATCTGAGAAGTAGTTTAGCCAAGACGGATGACGGGGGGACAGTGCTCCCTGCTCACAGCCCTCTGCTCGGCCGGGGCACAGCGGTGCTCACGGAGCTCACAACACCAGCCTTTGCCACGATGGTCAGCTAAGGTGGAGCCTCTCCCCACTCCATTTTTGTACTCTGCTGTGTACATTTATAGGTACAAAGCTGGTCTCTTCAAAGACTTCTCTCTCTAGAGACAGCTTGATAGTAGGCTTTGGGTTAGAGGTCTTAAAAAGCAGCCAAAAAAAGCCCAGCAAAAGGCTTTAACTCCTAACTGAATTGCAGGAATGTATACCGTGGATGCTGACCCTTCCCCTCCCTGACAGTTAGCATTCCCACCTAACAGCACACGCTGAATTAAGATTTTTTTTTTTTTTTCCTAAAAACTTAACTCCCAAATGCCATAAGGACACTATGTTAATCCTTCATTCACTCTCCAGAAAATCAAGGCAGCCCAGCACCAAAAATAACCACAGGGCATAGTTCTGAGAGGCAGCAAAGCTGACGTACCAGCTAGCTGCTCCCAACAGGGAAGGGCGTTCCTCTCCTCTGCCCTGCCCTCGTGGCAGCACGGCTGCTTCTCTGAGCCCGGCGGAGAAATGAAACCGCGGCAAATTTTCAGATGAAAAAGTGCACATTTTTATTCTAATTAAGCTCCTTTCACGAAGAAGCCAGGCAAGTCTTAATGCCTTTAAGAATGGGTTGTCACTACAGCAACTCAGGAGTTGCCTTCTACAGCCAGTGCTGCTGCAGGGATGACCCCTTCTGGGAGTCAGGCAGTGGGGACACAGCTGGGGTTGCAGCCACTTAAGCCATCTAATTTTATTTTGCTCATATTTGTGAGTCAATCCCCTCGAGTGCCCAAAGAGGGATGGCGTGACCAGTCTTCAAAGTGTTTTTAAGCAAGCTCTAACAGAATGGCTGTAAGCAGTGGGACTTCCTTCTGGTGGCCACATCCATTGTTTAATAGGACTAGATGTGAGGAACGTCCCCTGCTGTAAACACACTGAAGTGCTCACACAGGCACGAGTAACAGCTGCTGCCCATATCTGCATGAAAAATTGTTTACTAGAGTGCAGTCGTATAAACTGGAGGCAGCTTCTTGGACACGTATAAGAAGCATCACAGGAGGCAGGCCTCAGCCAAGTCTCCCATCATTACTTGTCTGAGATTTCAAAGAATGCTGGCTCTGGGCTTTCAGACAGTTCTGGATCTCCTCCTGCTTCCTAGGATCATCACAGGGACCACAGAAAAATCTGTGCAAACACCTTCCAAGGTGCTCTTGCAAAAACTGCCCTGCTGTTAGGACCTGAGGTGCAGGCCGGCTGGCCTGACTTACACGGGAGATTGTGTCAGTCCCTGCTCGCGGTAGACTTTGACCTCTGGGAAGACAAATGAGAAAAAGCTCAATTTGCAAATCCCAAGCACTTTTTATCTTGTTATACAACACAACAGTCACAAGGTCACTAGCCACTTACATTTCATTCCCATTCCATTTGGATACCAAGCACATATTATTTTGAAACTGGGATTTTTTAATTACTAATTTTTTAATTACCTGACAATACCTGGCACTGGCACAGCACTGACCCTGGAGGGTTATTATTTGAGTTACTGCTATGATGGCTGTTTCAGGGCAATGACGGCTCCCTACAAGATTAGGGATTGAGAAGAGCCCTTGTCCAAAGGAAAATTAAAAAGACTGGGACCATTCACCTCTGAGGGAGTTAATAAAAAAGTCCCCAGCGAAGGTATTACGGAATGCATAGCCTGGAGATAGCAGTTTGAGAACTTTTGTTCACCTTATCTCAAAACATGAGGGGAAGGGCACAAGAACATGAAGGTGAAAAAAAAGGAAGGTAAATTAAAAGATAAGCAACCACCTTTTAATGCTTTGCATAAAATATATATGGAATTCACTAACATGCAACATTGTGAAGAGGAAGGTATTATTAGTATTCTCAAAGGATAGGCATAATTGAGCTAAAAGTAAATATTTAACATCTAAACTAGCTGTTTTAGAAGGATTACTATCTATCATTCTTCAGGGCACAAGTGAGCTTCTACTTCTTCGAATTTAAGAGGAGATTTCTGTTACGTATCCAGCACCTGAAGAGCTCAAATAGAAGCAGGGGGGCAAAATTTACTCATAATAAATGCATCTACTTCAAAGAACTCATGAACTGAATAGAAAAAAGACAGCTGATGGCTCTAGCTAGACCAGGAAGAAAACACGAGGCACGAGAGACCAGTAACGACTGGAAAAGCAAGCACTGGTCATGGGGCAGTAGATGGCTGTTAATATCTAGATTCCATTCTTGCATCCTCAACTGAATGGATCTATGATCCAGTTTAAAAATTTCAGGTGTTTTAGTGACTAAGTGACAACACTGCAGAAAGTCAAAGGCTAACTCTCACCTCACCTTCAGCCCTACTTCCATACCTTGGAATGTGGTCCGCAGCGCCACGCTCGTTCTCCCACACAGTTTCTTTACATCACTGCTCACCTACTCAGGAGCACTGAACTACAGGACAAAGGCTACTGTTTGCAGCAAAGCGTTTGTGGAGCAGCTATTCTGGCACAGCTCCCCAGGTGGAAATACAGTTCATATAGGCAATAGAACTCTCTCAACCATCTCCTTAAAAGGCAAACTACACTATCAGAATAAATCATCTCTACATCTTTGCTTTTTGCATGCCATCATTGCTGCAGGGTTAAGTCTGGGATTTTTACATTCCAACCTGCATAACTATTCTGGCAAGACCAGTAGTTCCTTGACCAGGAAGATATGATGGACCAGAAAACAAACAATAACACCACAAAAAAAAAAAAAAAAAAGAAGAAGAAAAAAGAGCAGCTTATTTTCTTAAACTGCCTGGTTTTTGTACATAGTGAAAGAAAAGAATAAAATGAGCCATGAGAGCTGGCTCTGTTGACAACGGGAAAGGGACTGTGTCCAGAAGTCACCTCTGGAGTGGTGAACAGCAGCTCAGTAGCAGTACACAGCAACCCTAAAAAGAGTTTAGTTACTACATGTATGGAACAAGAAGAGTATGTACTAATGAAGCTATAGTAGAACACAAGTAAAATCTAAAGACCTAACATAACTTATATCTAGAATTCTGGTTCAATTCTAGATAAGACCCCACCTCTAATGGCAAGTAGCCTAGGATTCATACAGCAAGTCCAATTAATAACATCCATTCTTCATTATCATCTTTACACTGCAATAAACCTCACGTTGGCCCCGGGAAAGGATATGAGTCAATCCTTGACTAACTGGCTCTGATTCACTAAGGAACCAACATATATAAAATCACTCAAGATAAAAAAAAAATGCTAAGGTTTGCCTCACTGACAATTTATCTAATGGCTGCTAAGATTGGAGTAATAGGAGAGAGATGTGAGAGAACAGCACTACATTGCTATGGAAACGAGAATTTTCAAAATAAACACCTTTGCAGAACTGAGGTTGCAGATCTAAAACAGTCCATGCTGGTTTTGATGTTACCTCCCTTTGCCACGAGATCCATCCAGGTTGACCAGCCAGGTGTAGGCAGAAAGCTTGCATGTGGCGACAGAGGAGATCCCATGGCTCCCGCTCCTTATTCCAGTGCAGGTATGGGCCCAGAACAGAAACCCCAGCATTTGGTCTGTTACCTGTACAGTTTTGGGAGCCTTCTTGCCACACAGCAGGCCAGGCCAATGAAAAATGAATCCATAACCACTTAAGATGGGAAGTGTTACCTTTATCCCACTGTACTCATAATCCCAAACATTTGCAGAGTCCTTTTCTCTTTTTTCTTTTCAGGTGCACTAAGACAACACAATATAGAGAGCTTTGGGAAGTTCTGATTCCCTCACTGACACCAGGGAACTCCTTACCCTGTGAATGGCTCCACTGCAGTCACCGTTCAGGGTACCCCAGTCCTTTGCTCCCTGTTAGTCCCATTTGAGAAGACAGTTGGTAACTTCCCCACTTGCACCTGGGCAAAGGGTTTCTCATTTCAGACACACAGGTACCTCCGCACCCCACCTACCTAGTACCATCTCACCGATTGCTGCTGTAAACAAGCCTGGGCTCCAGAACTGCTGACTCACAGTGCTGGAATTACGGAAAATATTTAGAGTTGCTAAGAAGTGAAGCCCAGCAGGTTTCCTGCCCTTCTTCCTTATCTGTAAGCCCCTTGCCACAACAGGCTGTAATGAAGGACCCTGCTTCCTGAGAGGAGGCAAAGAGTAGGTACTTGCTTCCTAGAGATAGCCCAGATTCCTTTGAATTCCCAGTTGCTAGCTAATAATTGCAGGCAGGGGAAGAAACCCCCCAGCGCTTGCAGCCACAGGGCTACAGATGTAGAGAGATAAATGGCTCCTGGGTAGGCTCTTGCCTAACGCAGCTTTACTCACTTCAACGCGTCCCCGGGACAGCGTCAAGTTCCTTTAAAACACCTCAGTATGTGCTCTGGAAAGCTCCTCTTTACCTATAGACTATACTGAACCGGATTTAGCTCCGATTCCTGCCTTCAGCATAGCTGAGTCAGCACAGACAGGCAAATTGCTATTTGCTTTGGGAGGGTTTGCCACCCATCAAGACACGGGCAAGCAGCACTGGGTGCAAATGACCGTGTACTGTGGGCGAGCCAGCACAGGCAAGGAGAGCGGCCTGCGCTCGCTGAACTGGGGCCGGCGGAGAGCAGCGTGGGGCGATGGGCGCTATCTAGATGGGAGCCAGTCTGGGTGCATTCTGCGTGTTAGCACACCGCTGCGCCCAAACTAATCGGCTCTGGATCTCATCCAAGTGACAAGCCGACTGCCTACCACACCAACAGCCTGTTTTCCCCCCTGGGAAATGATCTCCTGTTGCAAAACGCAGAGCATTCAGGGAAACAACAAAGTTCTATACCCACAAGGTTCCTGTGGCAAGGAACTCCAGGAAGCCAAAGCAGCACGGAGCCTTTAGGACTGGCTGGGATGGGCAGGTTGCTGAGCTGCCTCCTCCTCCCATTACCTACGCAGCTCATTAGCAAAGAGGCAGAGGCTGATGAGCTACATTTACGAGCTGGGCAGGGCAGAGCAGGGAGCGACTCTCACTGAAGGAAGGCGCAGGCTGTGGCGAGAGCTGTATTGCAGTGCTCAGCGATGACTGTGCTAAATGGTGACGGGAGTGGTATTGAGTTGATTTTACCTATAACCTATTCCAACTACAGCCTGCAGTCAGGGTGGCCTGTAGCTTCAAAACGCGCTGGAAGCACGCAGCCAGGGATGCAGAGCTTCCTTTTTTGTTGGCAGCTTACTTTCAGCTCAGCTTAGCTGAGCTAATCTTGCCCAGAATTCTCCCTATACTTGTCAATTTGGAGATGGATTTGGCCGAAGCCTCCCTCTCTCAAGGCAACAGGAGCCATTTTGCATAGGTAGAGACTGGGGCTGGTCCTCCAAGGCTTTCACAGTAGTTTAAGAGAATTGTAACTCTAGTGCTTTTGCCCTATTTATAGCGCTTACTCAAAGCAAACCTGAGCTCCTAGCTGTCTTCACCTCAGATAACTGCTGTTACAACGGAGATGGCTCAGTGTGAAGACAGCTCTATATGAAGAATAGATCGGATCATAAATGCAGAACAGCTGCTTAAGCAGAATGCAAGGAAAAGATGTTGCTGGGCAGAGAAAAGCATCGCAACAGCTTACAGATAGCCTCCTTTCTGCAAAGGCACATGCGCACTGCTGTCATTCAGTCACATTTCTCTCAAGCTTCCTGGTAGCAGCATCAGCAAGTGCGTTCCGTCAAATCTGACTGGCTACAGGACTCTGTCCTCGTCTTACAGCAATGACCTGGCCTCGGTGTTTCACAATTTTGTCACCTCCTTCCTCTCTTTCAGTACCATAAAAATCACTCAGCATAAAACCTGCAGCACAAAGGAAATTCTCGCTAGCAGTGCCTGCTGCAGTACGCTTCCCTCAGCCACGCAGGCGACTGCAGGCATGGCAAACCTCTCATAACCTACATTAGATTCCCGGAACATTTCAGATCAGGCACTTCACTGCCAAACTTGGCTGAGACTTATCTCCATGGCCAGACTTAGTATACACAGCAGAGACTAAAACTCTGAGGATCATGATGAGCAGCTTTGCTGCTTTGGTAAAATGTAACGCTTTATAACAACAGACAGTTCCACCCCAGAAAAACAGCCCCTTTTTTGGCCCAAGAACAAATACCAAATCCCCCTACAACTAAGTGCCATCCTGATTTCTCCACATGCAAATTGCACAGTAAAAGATCAACTCTCTGGCTGAATGGCCACAGCAAAACACACTTGAGTTGCCACAGCCATAGCCTCTGATCTGCCACTGGCCAGAGGTGATGTCATGGGCTGTGTTCACTGTCTGGAAATGAGAAGCAAGAAACACGCTGTTGTTGGCTGGCTGGCCAGCCCAGTGATACGTCCTGACACAGGCCACAATGAGACAGATATGGCCAGATTAATGGCTCTAACATCATGGAAATAAAACCCCAGGGAGAAGTTGTCTGTGACCTAGTTAGTGGCAGAGGGTCTGTCCAGGCCTTTCATGTTTTGTCCGTCTCTCTTGCTGCACCTCCTTAGTCCTTTCCCACCCCTTATCACCCCTCTTTCTTCAAGGCTGCTTTGCTAATTAAACTGCTACTCTCGGCCTTTGGTTTGCCCAGTTCTACCTGCACTGAACAGCAGCAAGAGTCTTCTCCCACCGATGTCACCACTACCTCTAAGAAAAAAGCTGACCTGCAAGCTATTTTTAGCCACGTTGTAAAGTTGTGGAGCTATTTTGGTCACATCTCTGTACGGTAAGCTGCAGGACGCTGACAGGCTCTGTGTTTGCCCAGGGCAACAGGGGCTTTAACTGTGAACGAGAGCGGCTTGTGACTTTGCACTAGGATTTCTCTGCCCTTCCTATGCCACAGGACTCTTTGCACCAAGATTTGATTTCTCACCCTTTTCTAAAAAAGCAACACATCTTCCTGAGTTCTGTTGGATACCAGAGGCTAGGTAGGGCCTTCATATTGTTGTCCTCCAGCCTGCCCTGTTTCTAGGTCTGAAGAAGGTGCTCTTCGTTCTGTGGGTTCCCTCACTCCCATTTGCCTCACTCCCTGTGATGACACAGGTGCAATTATGAGTCCACAAAGACACTGGACAAGATTTTATCCATCTTTCTTTGCATCAGACCTTTGCAAAAGATCAATGAACATTACGCCTGCTAAGAAGTCAGGTACACATAACTCTGTGGAGGTAGAAGGAGGGGCAGAAAGGAAATATTTGCATAGCAACATGTTGTTCTGAATACAGACTAATGCCTGGGAGCTTTGGGGTACATCCAGAGCATCGGGCAGAAGGTGCCTGGTCTAGACAGTTGTTTTCTCTAGAGTGCCCAAGGGTTGGTTGCCAAGTTTGCTGGGGCCATGTAGCAGGTGCAAAGCATAGGCAGAGCAGAAGCCAAAGCAACAGGAATTAACAGAATTAAGCTCATAAATACAAAAGGAAGCTTGAAGGACATGAAATATAAGGTAAATGAGAGGAGAGAAATGAAAATACTGAAACTAGTGTGTTTATTTAGGACAGGGATGGATGAGCCAGATCTATAAAGGAAGAATAAGGGAGTAACTGCACACGCAAGTTTCTGAACAGCTGTCAGCCATCCCTCCCCAGAAAACTCCTCTTAGAACTGAAAACCCCTGAGGACTCCTGCTGTCCTCAGCTATAGCACATTTTCCCAAGACGCTTCGGATAGGTGCATGACTTAATACCATGATCGTTTGGGACAAGCCCCTCAGGCAGCAAGAGGAACCAGAATTTCATCAAGTCAGACATCAAAGCCTATCTCACGTTTCCCCCCTACACTTTTAGAATAAAGTTCTCCTTCAACAGTTCTCACACTAAAACCTGCACCCTGCTCCTAAGGTGAGCCACTCCTTGCTCTGCTGACGCAACTTACACCTGTATTTGTTAAGTCAGCACAACCCACATCTCTCCTCAATAGGATCAGTGCCTGCTAACAGGATGGACTGTCCCATGCAAACCCTGGCAACCTGTTGCAAACAGAGGTTTGATTTACAGAGCATCACTGTATTTCACCAGGTACTTTGAGCAGTAGGAGCTGCTGTAACGCATTTGGTCCCAGACAAGCATTAATCTGACCGTGTTACAGACATTACAATCTTCATGCCAGTGAAATCAGCTGACCCTTAACTAATATTTTATGACATGTAAATTAAAAGTAAGAATGTAACTTTTTAGTGAATAGATGGAAATGGCATGGACGGAATAATATTGTTTAATATGTTATTTTAGCAGGACAGAATGGAACTGCTGCAGCTCAGATCAGACACAGACACGTGTCCAGCAGCAATATGTCAAGACCTGTTGGGTCAAAAAGCTCAATGAAATGTTTTGTGTTTCAGCTTCCCCCAGAGCTATGCACAAGTCTAGCAGCAAGTCTTACATAGTGAAAACATTTTGGTGAGATGAAATAACAGCAACACGTTGCATTCCTTCCTCGCTGAGCTTCAGCAGCCTTGCTTTGGATACCACATAAGCAGCATAACAAACACAGCATGACAGGAGTGTCTGACAGAATGGACAGACCAGATAACCTGTCAGCTCCCGCGCAGTGCCTCTGCTAGAAGAGCTTTGCTAATGCAGGAGTTACTAGTTTGCCTTTCCTCACCTGCCTAGGTCCTTAGATTTCATCCATTCCCACCCAATTTATCTTACTGTGAGAGCATTACTAGAATCATCACTTGTCTCCACCAATAAATGAATGAATGCATCCTATTGCCATCTCCACAATGCAGATGTTTTACTAGCAAAAATAAAGAAAATGCATTTTTAAACGTTCCTATACCTGTTCTATTTTCTGGTGTGGAAACACCAAGCACACAGTAACAAATCCCAGGCAGCTCACCCATAGGAGTGGGCAGAGGTCATCCACCGATTGTGTGGATCCAGAGAAGTGCACATATCAGGCTTTAGCTGACAACTGCAATTGTTCCCAGTCTCCTCTAGGGAGTGCAGTTGGAAAGGAAGAAATGAAAACTGCAGCACAAATGCCAGCTGGGAATCGGTGACTCAGGATATTCAGGCACTCAAGGATGGTGTCTGCCCATTTCCAGCTGAACACAGGGAGCAGCGTGAGGTTTGAGCCTGATGCAAGAGCAGGACCCCACTGGAACCCGAGGTATGTTTCGGTATGTGAAAGAAAATATCCTAAAAATCAATATGTAAATCAAGCAATAGGATTTCAGATACCGTATCAATCATTTAACCCCACACACCCACAGCTGAATGCAGCGTGGAGAGCACTTCTATGGGGCTTCCATCTCTTGCCCACTAGTACATGATGCTGCACATCCATCAGATCATCCAGGGAGAGCCGGATCCATCTCAAGAGACCATTTAGACCTTGGGCTCTGTGCAAAGAGCAGCAGAGAGACATTCCTTTCTAGAACTAGCTGTATTTTGTGTGCATGTGCACATCTCTGTGCTAGAAACTGGGCAGAGCCATAAACCTGCTTCACCCTGGATTCACAAAACAGCTAAGGAGATCGATAGTGTCTGGCTGATCTTGGTGTTTAGGAATCATGGATGGAAAGGCCTATTTCCTCCTTACAAATTGCATGCATGCCTCAGCTCCATGACCTCCCATGCCTTCCTTAAACAGGACCAGAATATAAAATGAATCCACCCAGATCAGGGTCTTTGCCTCCTCCCTTCCCATAAAATTCCAGCTCCTGGTCTTAATAAAAACCAACAATTAAGTAATGTAGAAACCACACTATCATCCACCTGAGGCAAAGGGTAAGAGAACAAACTCACTAAGAGTCTGGATCGGAAGAGCAGGTCTGCAGGAGGGACGGAACTTCAGACAGGTGCCAGGGTCCATCCCACAGCACAGCAGAGGACACAGTGAGTTCTGCCAAGTTATCAAATGCTTTGTGACAACGTTACTCTGTTGCATTTCCTAAGGATGATCCCTTAGTGTTGCCAGGACTGCATACCTTTAGAAGCAGGATTTCTTCCTGTCCTGCCGTACCTGACATGCTTTACTTTTCTAAGTGCTACGTAAGAAGCTGCTGTCACAAGAATTAGGGGATTGCACAGTGATCTACTGCAGCAGAGATCTTCTGCAAGATCCTTGCTCTCTCACAGGGTGCTAGGCTCCAGGTTCCTCACTGGAGCCTGTGAGGAGCAGCAGCTTTGGGGACAGTGGGTTTGGGAAGCCAAGAGACAGCAACTGTTGCTGCTTAGCAATAAAGCTGCCAGGCTGGAACTGACAACTTTGCCACACACAGAAATAATCTACAGCAAAACAAGGACAGACATTCACATATTCTAAGGATAGCAACCGGACCAGTGGCCAGGGCTTTCACTTTCAGCCAGGCATTCAAGTGGCAGCAGATACCTGTGGGACAATGCCAGCCTTGTGCTTTTAGAGACTAAAAGTTACCTCTGCAGCCGGTGAGAAGATGGTAGCTTCTGCTGCATCTGTTACTGGATGTGGGTTCTGCAAGTAAACTGCCAGCAGCTGGCTCAGTTTAGACTGAGCAGCATTGCTGGTCTCTGCTCCTGTGGAGTAGCCCATGGAAAGGAGGTGCAGGTACTCAACACAAGCTTTGTGTTTACTCAGCAAGCACCAGCTGAAGAGAACCATCTGATTTCTAAACTCCTCTTGCCTCCCACTTTTTCTCTCATCATCATACTACATATCTAAGCTACACATGTAAGGTACCACAAGCTAATTCACTCATCTACTCCCTTTATTATAGCCCCTCTTGCTGTTTTCTCACCTGTCTCCCTGAACCTGCATACCAGAAGCCCTGTGTACTGACACAGGAAAAGAGAGGAAAAGTCTCCACAAGCTGTGATAAATAAAAAGGAACCATCCGCTCTTTCTCGGCCTTGCAAAGAGCAGAGCATCTCTTCCCTGACCTGTCCCATCCACTCCGAAGTTTCCCCCAGCACTGGTTTCCATTGCTGTCCTGAGTCGTTACGGGTGCTTTCTAACGTGGGAAAGGCTGACGGTGCATCAAGAGATCCCCAGAAATCTCCAAGTATTTCTGGTGAGGGCACATCAGGGGGATGTTTCTCATGTAAGCACTATCAATCTCAGGACTTCATTTTCCACCTATTTAGGAATCCCACACTGGATTACAACCTGCCTTCATATGAGATGTTGAAGCTTTCAATGAGGTCACACCAGACTCTGACAAGCACTGATGGGTGAGTCATGCTGCAGTAGCCAGAGATACTAACAACAGATCTGTTAATCTGTATGCAGCCTAACTCTTTTTCTGGTCTAGAATCTTACTCAAGAGTAGAACACAATGTCTCAGAGATAGGTGACTGCAGAATTGCTGAAGAGCAAGGCCGCATCTTCACAGTAGTTTTACAGATTATAATAAGAATCAGTTCCTGGGGGGGATGTTGACAACAATGCAAAATGTGTCGTTACCTATAAAATAGAAGATCAAGAGGCAGATGGGGTCAACAGCAGAGCTGTTCATTGCAGATCAATGCAAAAGCCACCATGCTAATAAGGAATCAAAGGGTTCTCAGAAGAGTTCCACCAGCTCTCGCTCCAGCAGTTTAAATCATCTCCAGCAAGCTGCTCTTCTGGAGGCTACATCCCTGTAGCAGGGTCAGCAGGTGTAAGTACATGTCTGTACATCTGCCAGTCCTGCAAAGGCCAGTGTAGTAACAGGGCTGTTAGGCTTGGCTTTGAGCTAAGACATCTAACCATAACCCAGTGGGGTCAGGCACAGAACAAACTCTCTTCTGCTGGCTCTGCTACAGGGGGGGAACCGGTGGAGAAGGACTAGACCAGACAACAGCAGCATCCTGAACAGCCACAGCAAAATTCTGTTGAGCTTGCCCGTGAAAGTTTTGGAAATGTGGCAAGAGGGACACAAAAAACCATGGAAGAAGTGAGATATGGGGACTGAGTGCATGAGAATGGAAAAAGTTTCTTCCTTTTGGCTAAACTACTGGACAGCCAGAAAAAGAACCAACAAGAAAGGGAAAAGGCAAAGTAAATCTAGAAGAAATTCTGTAGAGGGAGAACAAAGAAATGAGGTGCTGTTGTATTTTCATTGCTACAAAGCTAAATTAAGCTTCCCAAGTCAAGCAGAGAAATAATTGTTTAAGGCTTCTATTCAGAAGACAGCGTGAGCGGCAAATGCCAATGGGACAATGAACAAAAGGTGTCTTCTCACAGAGGAAGAAAGTCACCTGGAGATTGCATAACTGTAATGAGTTTCCTCCCAGTTTCACATTATTAGTCACCTTCCACCCTTCTCTGCCAAAGGCCTCTTCTTACCCATCCATCCAAGGACCAGAGCCAAGACATAAGCCTCTCCTGCACTGTTTCTTCCCAGTCACTCTTCAAGGTCAAGGCCTCTGCAATACTAAGCCTAGCTGCCCACTCCAGCCATTCTGAACTAACTCCAGAGTAAAACTCTCTTCAGCCCTGCTGCTGGGAAAAGATCTGAGATGCCTGAACAGGCCCTTCTTATAGCGAGTTGTCATGGCCTGACAAAAACAGTTAGTTTTTGGACCAACACATTTTGATTTTGCTGTTAAAAGGGAGTCAAAAACATTGTTATCTATAACTGTGTTTAAGAGACACCCCAACACCCCACTTATCTTTAAGCATCTGATCTATCAAAGTACAATGCATCGTGTGCTGTATTGGTCAGAATACATTGTACTGATATTCTGGAAGTACTTCCCAGGATCAATTTGGCATGTGTGTTACAAAAAAGCACCTGAAAACCAAGGTTTTTGTTATTCTCCTGCAGAGAAGGGTAAAAAGAATTCCTGGGTGTCCCTGGGCAACATACCTTACAAGAGACCCTGAAAGTAATCAGAGAAAATGCACATCTGGCAAAAAAAAAATAAATTTCAAGTTCTGAAAATATTTCAAAGCAAAACTCTTGCAAAGAGCCATTGAAGAGCCCTTACCAGCAGAAGACATGCCTACCTAGAGTCCCTTGGAAACCTGTTTGACTCAGGTGGAAATGACCTACTAGCATTTATCCGTAATTGCCCAGCATGGCAGTTGCTGAGGAAGGAAAAGCTGTTGAGTCAGTCTGCAAAAGCCACTTCTCCACTTTTGTCTGGTTGCCCAGAGGGTAGAGTGCGACAGTCAGAAGGCTGAGATTCTGTTCATGCCTCTGACACTGACTTCCCATATGACCTTGCAAGTCCTACTTCTTCTTGTGCCACTGTTTCCCCATTTCTTAATAGATAAAACCACTCCCTTGGCTCATGGGACAATCAGAAGGATTGTCCACGGCAAGGAACATGGTTGTTTATCTAATAAAATGTAAGAGAGAAGAGTGAAGTATTATTATTGTTGTCATATAATAGAAAAGCAGTTACGTGATAACATCAGTATAGCTTCATTTTTGTCACTACGACATTAACTGTCAGAGGGACACTGTCTGACATGGCATCTTCATCCCAGTGAACGCACCGAAGCGTTACCTCATTGATACAAACCCAGATTACAACAACCTGGAAGGCTCTACCTCGTTTATTTTGACCAGCCTTTCCCTAGAACATGTTTTTCCTGTATAACCTTGTAACCCACAATAATGGCCCAAACTAGACTATAGGAATGACAGCAGGTTTCATGAGCTAGTAAAAGCAAAACAATTCCTCACCTGGGCATTTCCCAACTAGTCACACACTAAAACACACGTGTGCTTATCTTCTCTGTGAACAGAGAACCAGCTGAAAGTTAGTTTCCTAATTGGTACCTAATGCATAGAAAGAACACACTCTAAAAACCTCAATGCCATGAACAACTTAAAAAAAACACTCCGTAATTTGGCTAAATTACATTCTGCTTGTATGACAACACATTTCCTAAAACAAAGGCATTGACAACTGCAGTTCATAACTGCTATCATCATTAATAACCAAATTTCACTGGCTCAAGTTCTATGATTTATTCCAAAATTTACAATTGTCTACTCTAAAAAAGGTCAGATTAAAGCAGCATGTGGACTAAAGGCTCAGGAAGGTATGACTGCAATTACAGCAGCTGAAACTCTGTCCTAATCACACTCTTATCTTTCTTATCTCCTGAAAGTATTTATAAAGTAATGATTACTGTACTAGGCCCCATCACTGCTCTGAGTTAGCTCTCAACCAGCACCTTCGCAGTGCTGTAAAAAGTTTCTGCTGCTGGAGGTGTTGCCATTCTGCTGAGACAGAAAGCCAAGCTTCTCATCACTTAAAGTCATTAAAAAAAATAAACTATGACACTTCTAAAGAAGTAGGGGTGTTAACCCCAATGTCCTGGCCAAATTCCCAGCTTGAGTAATTACAATGTGCCTTGAATAAATTCTTGCCACAGTTTCCGTTGGACATAGTATTGTTCTCTACTTCCTCTCCTACAATATTACGGAGTGCTGATGCATGCTCTTAAAGGTCCTGTCTACGCTGGAATGTCGTACAGATCTACCCCAGGACCAGCTCTGTGGCAACACATTGGGAACAACATGTTGAAACAAGTCCTGCCTGCCAGCTGAACCGCTAGGCAATTTGTAATTTTTATTTACTGATGTCCTAGCTCCTCCTTCAGATGGTATTAACTTTGGGTATAGCTATCTGATAGATAGATTGATGCAAATCCTAGATGCAGACATACACAAACCTGTTCAGCTCTTCTTTAAATTAACTAAATTTGCATCAGGAAATTAACAAACTATCTAAACTAACTTTGTAGATGCCTACTACGATCATCTGAGAAGACAGCAAGAGGATGCCCAATAGCACAGGGCTAGAAATGCATGTTAAAGGTGCTTAATTTGCAATGCTTATTGTTCCCAGCTAGTTTTGATACTGTCTGTGCCTTCAGAATTTCAGTGAGCTTTTTCTAAACTGGTGGTCCACAGGTGACAGTTCATTTTTGAAGCAGTCACTGAATACATACCAAATGCAGATGTAGTATTTTAAGTAAAATATTTGATAGTTAATAGTAAAGCATTGTTCACATTTTTCTGCTGCCCTCATTTGAGGCTCTGAGGATTTTTACCTAGAGCTATCATCATTTTTTTAGATGTGAAACACAGAGCTGAGGCCCAGACACTCTGCTGGCATTTGCTGGGTTAGCTCCACGGACCTGACTGGATGAAGCCTTTACTTTCATAATTAATGAGCTCTAAAGGCAACCTGACGGCAGGAAGAAGTACAAGATCAACATTCAGAAGAATCTGCTTCTCCATTCTACCTTATGACCCATGGGCAGCTCACTCTCTCTTACTGCTCCAGTTACTTCTCCCAGCTGCAAAAGCAAGCGATACCCACTAACTCGACAAAACAAGTACAAGAACAAATTTAGATTGATAGGCCATGCCAAGCAGATTTGTGTTAAACACCATTGTTGTAACATCTGAAAATACAAATATTTACCTTTCAAGTATGTCCTTAATTTCCGCTGAAGCATGCCTCCAAACCCTTATTATTTTAGAAGGCAGAAAGTGTAGTTTCAGAAAGTGGATGGTTTTATTTTTGTACCGTTACAAAAAAGCCTTTTAACTTGTCAGACGATACACAACAAATATCTTTGGCAGATGAATGAAACCAAGTTTCCTGTCGTAGCTGCCAACTTCAAGGTTGAGATAATCAGATAAACCTTTAGTTTGCCTCTCACAATACTTAAAACAACGTATGTTTGAAGTGATCCACATTTGTCCTATTTGTCCTACTTTTCCTATTGGGATTTGAAAACGCAAAGTATCAGACCAGTACGTGACAGGTTGGTGAAACTCTAGATTTGGTCCACAACTATTACAGCCAACCTCTGCTCTCAATGTTCCTCAGGTTTCCCCTGTTAAGTAGTCCCCAGTAGCTCTGCTTTTCTAAAGGTAAGTGCAAAGGTTAGACCAATAGTGTCCAGCATCATCCTCAATGTTTGATGGATACAAAGCCTTCCTATGGTACAAACTACCTACTAGTTTATGGGAAAATAGGAATTTTATTTCACTTGTTCTGTTTCAGTGGTATCAGCAATACTGAATTTACAGAATTATACTATTTCATACTGGGGACACCAAAAACCTGTGAATATTTGGAGGGTGCTTTATAACTGAGAACACCATCCCTTCCGATACAATCCTGGATTTAAAAGTGGAAGCAATCCCTACAAACACACCTTTTACAAACTTTGTGTCTTATGTAACTGTTTCTATTAATTTATTATCAGGATGCCAGTACAACTTGTTATTTTGATGATTCTTTGCCCCCATACTTCTGAAAGGGAAAGCAACTATAAACACAAGGGAGACTGACCTCAGCAATTTCCTCTATTCAGACAGGAGCACAATGCGCTTAAACACCATGACAAGGAGAGGTGGACTGTTTAGAATTCCTCCAGCTGTAACCTATAGTAAAAACAAACAAACAAATACATGACTACAAGATGCGATAATTAATCCCTGCATGAAGCCAACTGTTATCTCGAGTTCATAGATGGAGACACCAAAGCACACAAAGGCTCAATGACCTTCCAAGTTCAAAACCCACCACTGAGAGCCAAGACTACACCTCAGGAGACCATGTACTTGGTCTGTAAGATGTCGTTTATTTTATTTTTACCCCTCTTCTGGCCATAAACTGGACACAGCCCAGCCATGGGCAGACAGTCTGAAATGCACCAGCCGTGCCAGGCCAGTTGCACAAGAGTTAGCACCAGCAGACACCTACCACCTCCTGGGGTTATCGCCGTGGCTGAGCTGCTCCCGGCCGGCAGCTCCCCTCAGCCGGGTTTCCTCACCCACCCGGGCTGCCCTGTCCCAAACCCACCCTCCTCTGCCACACCTGCCCCCACCCAGCTCCCACCTGCCTCCAGGCCTCTTCCCTGCCCTCATTCTCCACCTCCCCACCCGTGCCCAGGCCCAGGCCCCTCTTCCCTCTCCTCCTCCCCAGAGACCCCGCCAAGCTTCCCCACGTCCTCCCTCAGCTTCCCCGTTCCCCTCCAAGCCTTCCTGCCCCAGCTGCCCCCCTGAGCTCCCACGGCCTCAGCAGCACGGCCCTCCCACCATCTTCTCCCTCAGGCCCCTCTCCGCCCCAGGCCCCCACAGGGGACTCCCGCAGCCCCTCTCCCCCCACTCGCCTCTCTACAACCCTCCAAACGAGCCCCCCACCCC